>JAIOJX010000032.1:53606246-53763746 GCA_022376925.1 Tragulus kanchil
AAGAATAGCCCTTTTCCCTTTTTTTTTTTCCTCTTGACTTAGAAAGAGTAGCCAGATTTTAAATGCATATTTGCATTCTCATTTATTTTCAGGAAGTTGAATTCATTTTTATGATTTTTCTCTTCCAACACGGAAATTTTAAATTTAGCCAGAAAATGTGCAGAAATTCTCAATGTTGATGTTTACCACAAAAAACTGCTGTTTATATATATTTTGACTGTTTTTCAGCATTTAACAAATTTCAGCACATGGTATAGAAGCATCGAAATATATTCTCAATTATCAGAACCCCTTTCGACAGTATTTTAAGACAGAAATACGTATTTTTAGCATGTCAGATATAATTGAGTTTATTGGTACTAAACTATTATGATCACAATGTAATAAATTATGCTGATGAAACTATAGGTAAAATAACAATCTGATCCATTTCTAAACAAATTTGCTATAGTATTCTATGTGATTAATTGTGCTTATGCTTAAAAGCAATAACCAATTTCTATAATTATAACATGTCAATTTCTCAGCCTGTCAGTGACAGTGCAGTTTTAGTAGTATAGTTCAATAAATTTTAAGCAGGGAAATTAAAGGGTTAAAAAAGAGAAACATGATTTCCAATGACTATTTCAGCCAAAGCATAAATGCCCAAATCAAACTTGAAAATAATATTTGCTCAAGTAAGGTCTTTGTACATTTCTAGGAAAAATGGCATTCTTTTCATCATTAAGCAAAAAGCATACCTTTTCCATTCAGGTTGTTCAACAGACCCCAAAGTTACACTGTACAGTTTTTCACAAATTATAGGGGAAGGAGGATAAATTTCTGTATCTAAATTTAGATCTGAATTTGCAAAGAACACCTTTTAATTAAGCATGACATTTGACACAATCAAGTTTGAAGTTACCTGTACACCTTCACACCTATGAAAATTGTTGCAAATTCTCAGGGCAATTTAGCATACAGCATCTGACAATCCCCAAAATCTTCCCACAACCCTGGCAGGACCACATTAGTAAAGAATAGCCAGATTTTAAATGGCATATTTAGTAGCATAATCTGCCAAAGTCTAGAGAATGAGGCCATCTTGCTCTGATTCAAGTAGATGCAACAAAGTGGATTTTACAAGAGACTGCCTGCTTGGGAAAGAATAGCCCTTTTCACTTTTTTTTCCTCTTGACTTAGAAAGAGTAGCCAGATTTTAAATGCATATTTGCATTCTCATTTATTTTCAGGAAGTTGAATTCATTTTTATGATTTTCTGTTCGAACACGTAAATTTTGAATTTAGATAGAAGTTGTGTAGAAATTCTCAATGTTGATGTTTACCACAAAAAACTGCTGTTTATATATATTTTGACTGTTTTTCAGCATTTAACAAATTTCAGCACATGGTATAGAAGCATCGAAATATATTCTCAATTATCAGAACCCCTTTCGACAGTATTTTAAGACAGAAATACGTATTTTTAGCATGTCAGATATAATTGAGTTTATTGGTACTAAACTATTATGATCACAATGTAATAAATTATGCTGATGAAACTATAGGTAAAATAACAATCTGATCCATTTCTAAACAAATTTGCTATAGTATTCTATGTGATTAATTGTGCTTATGCTTAAAAGCAATAACCAATTTCTATAATTATAACATGTCAATTTCTCAGCCTGTCAGTGACAGTGCAGTTTTAGTAGTATAGTTCAATAAATTTTAAGCAGGGAAATTAAAGGGTTAAAAAAGAGAAACATGATTTCCAATGACTATTTCAGCCAAAGCATAAATGCCCAAATCAAACTTGAAAATAATATTTGCTCAAGTAAGGTCTTTGTACATTTCTAGGAAAAATGGCATTCTTTTCATCATTAAGCAAAAAGCATACCTTTTCCATTCAGGTTGTTCAACAGACCCCAAAGTTACACTGTACAGTTTTTCACAAATTATAGGGGAAGGAGGATAAATTTCTGTATCTAAATTTAGATCTGAATTTGCAAAGAACACCTTTTAATTAAGCATGACATTTGACACAATCAAGTTTGAAGTTACCTGTACACCTTCACACCTATGAAAATTGTTGCAAATTCTCAGGGCAATTTAGCATACAGCATCTGACATGCGCAGCAGTCTACCTAAGACAGACAATCCTTAAAAGAAGAATCTGCTTTTTTAAAAATGTAGGTACGGTTTATTTTCTTAATTTTCTTTTTTTTTAACCTCTTCATAAAACACTCTAAATTTTATAGCATATAGGTACAACATAAATTTTCCTATATCCTTTTGACTGTATCTTTCAGAGACTTTGTCACCAATGTCACAATAAAATTTATCCACCCACAATTAGAAGAAATAAAGATGACAAGACATATTCATGGGATATGTTAGAAGTCATCACAATATGATGCTCCACTTAAAAAAATTTTTGAATATGTAATTTAATATTGTATTAAGATAATTTAAAATGAAGGTTATATATGTATTTTATATCTTGATAACATACTTTAAAAGAAGAAATATATAGAAGAAACTAAGAATGTTGCTTCCATTTGCTAAGTCCTGACAACATATTTCAATATTCAAAATATCTCCTCACAAGTGTCAGAATAACTATAAACAAAAGGAACACAAATAACGACTGTTGCCTAGGATGTGGAGAAAAGGGAATCCTAGTGCACTCTCAGTGGGAAGGTAAATTGGTGGAGCCAGTATGGAAAACAGGATGGAGGTTCCTCAAAAACTAAAACTATAACTACCATATAACTCACCAATTTCCTTTCTGGGTATATATCCCAAAAAAAAGAAAAATGCTAATTTGAAAAGACTCACGGACATCAATGTTCATAGCAGCAGTATTTACAATTGCCAAGATATGGAAGCAACCTAACTGTCCATTAACAGATGAATGGATAAAGATTTGATACACACACACACACACACACACACACAGTGGAATACTACCTATCCATAAAAAAGAATTAAATTTTGCCATTTGCAGCAACATGGAGGAACTTGAACGGCATCATGCTAAATGAAATAAGTCAGACAGAAAAAGACAAATACTATATGATATTTATATGTGGAATCCTAAAGATACAATAAACTAGTGAGTATTAAAAAAAACAAAAAAGAAGAAGAAGATGATTCAAAGATATAGAGAGCAAACTAGTGGCTACCAAAGGGAAGAGGGGAGGAGAAACTAAGGATAGAGGAGTAAGATGTACAAACTCTCAGGTATAAAGGAAGCTACAAGGATCTATTGTACAACATGGGGAATACAGCCAACATTTTATAATAACTATAAATGGAGTACAAGCTTTAAAAATTGTGAATCTTTCTGTACTGTACACCTGTTACATATAATATTGTACATCAATAATACTTCAATTTTTAAAAGATTCTAAAGGTAAAGCACAGAAAAACAAGTCTATCAAAACCTTATAAAACAGACTGGGCAAAACAAATGCAACTTGAGCACAAAATGAATAAAGTTAACATTTTAATTTGAGGAAATACACCTTCCTATTTTTAAATCAATTTAATACTTCCCCCCTCCATTTATTTGTGTACAAAGCAAAATAAATTAATCAATCGAATTTAATCTAAATAAGCATCACTCTTCAGGATCTCTCCCCTGCGGAATAACCAACAATGCCTTCATTGCTCAGGCCACATTCTGGAACTACTTTTTGAGAAATGCTTTAGAGATGGTTCACAAATCGCAAGTTGAGATTACTGCTGCTTAATAGTCAAGAAGTCAATTTTTTTTTTATTTTAAAGAACTAAAATTGTGTTACCTACTTAGAATATCTTTCCAAATTATTCACCAAAATTGACTCTGAATGACTCAACTATTCCCAAATAACCAAACACTCTTGCAGAGGATAATGATGTTCCATGCAAGAATTTCATGGTAATATTCCACAGTTTCTGACAGCAATCTCCAAAGATGAGTGATGAAACTGTTTGGGTTATGGTAACTGACTTCATTGGGATAAGTATATAACCGCTTTGACAACTATCACATTTCCTATGATCACCCTTTAAACACATACGTAGATAGCTATGGAGCTTATGTTTTATAAAGCACTTGGCTCCATAAACACCCAGTAATTATAATAACAAAGGATAATTTCAGCAATAGTGACTATAATTTCTCTGTTGGATTGAAAAGGCCAAATAAAAATGAACAGACCTCAGCACAGTGTCCATATGTAAATAGTTTCTGGATTTTTAAATTACAGTTATTTGAATAAAGGGACTAACTTTTCTTTGGTGGAGGCATTCCTCCTACTTGTTCCCTGATTACTATGCTGACTGCAGTTGTCATTTCCCATAACTCTGTCATATTGCTTAAAGTTTTCCTTCTGTAAATATATCTTGTGTTTCTCTGATACTCTGAGTCTGAGTGAATTCTGTTTACTCTGGAGTTTGAGTCATGTATGTAGAGATCATGCTACAAGGGTAGACTGTACTGAATTTGACAAAGGCAACTTGAGCACAAAATGAATAAAGTTAACATTTTAATTTGAGGAAATACACCTTCCTATTTTTAAATCAATTTAATACTTCCTCCATTTATTTGTGTACAAAGCAAAATAAATTAATCAATCGAATTTAATCTAAATAAGCATCACTCTTCAGGATCTCTCCCCTGCGGAATAACCAACAATGCCTTCATTGCTCAGGCCACATTCTGGAACTACTTTTTGAGAAATGCTTTAGAGATGGTTCACAAATCGCAAGTTGAGATTACTGCTGCTTAATAGTCAAGAAGTCAATTTTTTTATTTTAAAGAACTAAAATTGTGTTACCTACTTAGAATATCTTTCCAAATTATTCACCAAAATTGACTCTGAATGACTCAACTATTCCCAAATAACCAAACACTCTTGCAGAGGATAATGATGTTCCATGCAAGAATTTCATGGTAATATTCCACAGTTTCTGACAGCAATCTCCAAAGATGAGTGATGAAACTGTTTGGGTTATGGTAACTGACTTCATTGGGATAAGTATATAACCGCTTTGACAACTATCACATTTCCTATGATCACCCCTTTACACACATACGTAGATAGCTATGGAGCTTATGTTTTATAAAGCACTTGGCTCCATAAACACCCAGTAATTATAATAACAAAGGATAATTTCAGCAATAGTGACTATAATTTCTCTGTTGGATTGAAAAGGCCAAATAAAAATGAACAGACCTCAGCACAGTGTCCATATGTAAATAGTTTCTGGATTTTTAAATTACAGTTATTTGAATAAAGGGACTAACTTTTCTTTGGTGGAGGGCATTCCTCCTACTTGTTCCCTGATTACTATGCTGACTGCAGTTGTCATTTCCCATAACTCTGTCATATTGCTTAAAGTTTTCCTTCTGTAAATATATCTTGTGTTTCTCTGATACTCTGAGTCTGAGTGAATTCTGTTTACTCTGGAGTTTGAGTCATGTATGTAGAGATCATGCTACAAGGGTAGACTGTACTGAATTTGACAAAGGCCATTGCAAAACTAATAGGAGGTATATCGTGACTTTGAGCAAGTTAGTGAGGACTCCATAAGTTAGTGAGCAAAGTATGAAGTTATTGAGTATGCTGGCACTTCACCAAATCCCCTCTTCAGGACTGATTTACCCATCTACCAACTACCATAAGCTGGTTACCTAGTGGTAAGAACCCCAGTAAACAATTCTAACACACTACACTAACTCCTGGAAATGCAGGAAATCAGTGACCCACACTAAGTAGAAATTACAGAATTGCCATAATATTGGGAAAATGAAATTAAAAAGATAGTAAAAGGAAATATGCTAGAATGGGTATACCAATAAAGTTCAGAAAATCCACCAGCCATGTTCAGAAAAGGGACCAGAGTACTTCATTTACCAAAGTTACTGACATGGAATGTGCTGAGGAAAGAGGCATCAGGACCAGGCATAAGCTCGGAGTGTACTCTGTAGGCCAGCGTTGATGGCAGGCCATACTGTCAAGAACAGAAATCCCAGAATCCTGAGATAGAAGAATTTCAATGATAATGACTGAACCATCAAAAGCAAAGTGGGCCCAATTATTGTGATGAATGGCAACACTGGAGTTGCAACCAGCACACCTCAACATCCAGAGAGATCTGGAGGTGGTCATTGGAATATAATGTTCACAGAAGTAAAAAAAAAAAAAAAAAAAAAAACTGTGGGCAGGCAGCAAATGTATTGTTTGATTTATGCAACTTTTTAAAATCAAGAATAGATGATCAGGAAACTAAGGACAGCCAGTCTAGTGAGGTCATAGTTTCCTATCTAGTCCTGGGCCAGTTCTCTAATCCAGAATCTACTGACTGAAGGAGAGGTCAGCCCACTAAGATGATGGACCTTGAAAAACTGCATCAAATGTATTCAGTAGTAATTCTCAGTCCTTCCCTAGATGAATGCATAGCCATTTACTCAGATAATCATGGAGGAAAAAAACAAAGGACTTCCTACTTGTTCCCTGATTACTATGCTGACTGCAGTTGTCATTTCCCATAACTCTGTCATATTGCTTAAAGTTTTCCTTCTGTAAATATATCTTGTGTTTCTCTGATACTCTGAGTCTGAGTGAATTCTGTTTACTCTGGAGTTTGAGTCATGTATGTAGAGATCATGCTACAAGGGTAGACTGTACTGAATTTGACAAAGGCCATTGCAAAACTAATAGGAGGTATATCGTGACTTTGAGCAAGTTAGTGAGGACTCCATAAGTTAGTGAGCAAAGTATGAAGTTATTGAGTATGCTGGCACTTCACCAAATCCCCTCTTCAGGACTGATTTACCCATCTACCAACTACCATAAGCTGGTTACCTAGTGGTAAGAACCCCAGTAAACAATTCTAACACACTACACTAACTCCTGGAAATGCAGGAAATCAGTGACCCACACTAAGTAGAAATTACAGAATTGCCATAATATTGGGAAAATGAAATTAAAAAGATAGTAAAAGGAAATATGCTAGAATGGGTATACCAATAAAGTTCAGAAAATCCACCAGCCATGTTCAGAAAAGGGACCAGAGTACTTCATTTACCAAAGTTACTGACATGGAATGTGCTGAGGAAAGAGGCATCAGGACCAGGCATAAGCTCGGAGTGTACTCTGTAGGCCAGCGTTGATGGCAGGCCATACTGTCAAGAACAGAAATCCCAGAATCCTGAGATAGAAGAATTTCAATGATAATGACTGAACCATCAAAAGCAAAGTGGGCCCAATTATTGTGATGAATGGCAACACTGGAGTTGCAACCAGCACACCTCAACATCCAGAGAGATCTGGAGGTGGTCATTGGAATATAATGTTCACAGAAGTAAAAAAAAAAAAAAAAAAAAAAAAAAAACTGTGGGCAGGCAGCAAATGTATTGTTTGATTTATGCAACTTTTTAAAATCAAGAATAGATGATCAGGAAACTAAGGACAGCCAGTCTAGTGAGGTCATAGTTTCCTATCTAGTCCTGGGCCAGTTCTCTAATCCAGAATCTACTGACTGAAGGAGAGGTCAGCCCACTAAGATGATGGACCTTGAAAAACTGCATCAAATGTATTCAGTAGTAATTCTCAGTCCTTCCCTAGATGAATGCATAGCCATTTACTCAGATAATCATGGAGGAAAAAAACAAACAAAAGGATACCTTTTGAGGAGTATTGGACACAGGGTCTGAAATGACAGTGATATCTGAGGACCTCCACCACCAATATGACTTCCCTTTTCAAGTCAGAACATAAGAGGGCAAAGGAATAAACAGTGTTGTAGCCAAGCTCTAGCTCGGCCTGAGTACCCTCCGTCCACTGGGTACTCTAACACACAACTGATCATTTTCTAGTCTCCAAGTATATAACTGGACTAGACATACTTTGTAGTTGGCAGGACCCTCATATTGGCTCTTTGACCTGTGAAGTAAATGCTATTATAGAGCAGAAATCCATGCAAAAGCCTTAGAAACTGCCTTCTACTCCCAGCCAAGGTAGTAAATCAAAACCAATGTCATATCCTAGGCAGAATGGCAAGAACAGCACCACATCAAAGATTTAAAGCATGTGAGGGTAATGGTCCATCTTGTATCTCCATTTAATTCATTTGTTTGGTCTCTTTTAAAAAAATGGACCATGGTAGATGAGAGTAAAGTAGTATAAACATAACCAAGCAGTAGCAATTGTAGCTCCTGTGCCAGATGTGGTATCTTTGCTAGTTCAGATAAAAATAGCCTTGGGCGCTTAGTATGAGGCCATTGATCTGAGAATGGATTCTTTTCCACTCCTATAAAAGGAAGAAAAGGAAGATCAAAATTCATATTCACATGGGACTGACAACAATATACATTGAGAGTCTTGCCCTAGAGCTACGTTAACTCTCCCTCCCCCTGGTATGATATAGTCCAAAAAGGGACTCAGGTTGTCTATATACCAGGTTCTCAACCAGGGGAAATTTTACTTTGAAGGAACTCTTGGCAACATCTGAAGACATGTGTGTTTATCACAGATGCAGGAAGCAAGGAATGAGAGGCTATTGGCATCTCATGGGCAGAGCAAGAGATGCTGCCAAAGTCTTAACATGCACAGGACAGCCTTCACACAAGGGAACACAAACCTCAAGGAATCTGGAATAAAGATATCTAGTCCTGGGCCAGTTCAATGTATTCAGTAGTAATTCTAAAATTTTCCTGTCCCTAGATGAATGCATAGCCATTTACTCAGATAATCATGGATGAAAAACAAACAAAAGGATACCTTTTGAGGAGTATTGGACACAGGGTCTGAAATGACAGTGATATCTGAGGACCTCCACCACCAATATGACTTCCCTTTTCAAGTCAGAACATAAGAGGGCAAAGGAATAAACAGTGTTGTAGCCAAGCTCTAGCTCGGCCTGAGTACCCTCCGTCCACTGGGTACTCTAACACACAACTGATCATTTTCTAGTCTCCAAGTATATAACTGGACTAGACATACTTTGTAGTTGGCAGGACCCTCATATTGGCTCTTTGACCTGTGAAGTAAATGCTATTATAGAGCAGAAATCCATGCAAAAGCCTTAGAAACTGCCTTCTACTCCCAGCCAAGGTAGTAAATCAAAACCAATGTCATATCCTAGGCAGAATGGCAAGAACAGCACCACATCAAAGATTTAAAGCATGTGAGGGTAATGGTCCATCTTGTATCTCCATTTAATTCATTTGTTTGGTCTCTTTTAAAAAAATGGACCATGGTAGATGAGAGTAAAGTAGTATAAACATAACCAAGCAGTAGCAATTGTAGCTCCTGTGCCAGATGTGGTATCTTTGCTAGTTCAGATAAAAATAGCCTTGGGCGCTTAGTATGAGGCCATTGATCTGAGAATGGATTCTTTTCCACTCCTATAAAAGGAAGAAAAGGAAGATCAGAAGTTCATATTCACATGGGACTGACAACAATATACATCGAGAGTCTTGCCCTAGAGCTACGTTAACTCTCCCTCCCCATGTGATAATATAGTCCAAAAAGGGACTCAGGTTGTCTATATACCAGGTTCTCAACCAGGGGAAATTTTACTTTGAAGGAACTCTTGGCAACATCTGAAGACATGTGTGTTTATCACAGATGCAGGAAGCAAGGAATGAGAGGCTATTGGCATCTCATGGGCAGAGGCAAGAGATGCTGCCAAAGTCTTAACATGCACAGGACAGCCTTCACACAAGGGAACACAAACCTCAAGGAATCTGGAATAAAGATATGGATTCTGCAGCAGAAAACTATACATCATTTAAAAAGTACTACTATCATCCTACAGGTCTTGATAGGGACATCAAGTGATTATGCCCACAAGGTTTCCCATCATGAGCTAATGACCAGTCATCAGATTGAAAAGCCATGGCAACAATCTAAAGAAAGAAGGAAGACATACTTTCCGGATTGGGAAGGAGTAGGGCCAGAGGACACAAGTAAGCAAGTGGGTCATACCGTCTCCACTGTCCACCACTACTGCAGACACTTCTCACTCAGATCTCAACTATGGCAGCATGGAATGAAGAGGAGTCACTTCTGACCAGCTGATAGAGTGAAAAAATGCCAGGCTTGGCTCATCTATGAGTTAGCACAGTATGTGGGTGAAAGACAGACATGGACTGCTGCACTGCAAACTTCACCTAGAAGTGAGCATGAAAGAGAGCAATGAAGAAAAATCTTCCCAATGGACAAGCTCCAGACAATGTATTTTGCCATTCACTTCATACGAAAAGAATAGTAGCCCAGGATAAGAACATACACAGACCTGTGGGCAGCAAAGAATGTCCTGGTTGCTTTTTCAGGGGCCTAGAGGAGGGAAATGGGTTGGAGGATTAGGAACAAGGAAGTCTAAGGAAAGGCATGTGGATAGATACATGCAAGTGAGCACAAAATTATGAAAATCTTTGTGTTACACGTTAACTGTCACCAGGGATCATTCACCACAGAAGAAGTACTAAATAACCAGAGGCATGTCTTAGCCAGCTGTCATTCAACCACCTGTAATTTCCCACATCAGTGCTAGCATGGTTCATTAACAAAGTAAGTCTATAGACCAGCTTCACCACTACCTAGTCTTGCCCTAGAGCTACGTTAACTCTCCCTCCCATGTGATAATATAGTCCAAAAAGGGACTCAGGTTGTCTATATACCAGGTTCTCAACCAGGGGAAATTTTACTTTGAAGGAACTCTTGGCAACATCTGAAGACATGTGTGTTTATCACAGATGCAGGAAGCAAGGAATGAGAGGCTATTGGCATCTCATGGGCAGAGGCAAGAGATGCTGCCAAAGTCTTAACATGCACAGGACAGCCTTCACACAAGGGAACACAAACCTCAAGGAATCTGGAATAAAGATATGGATTCTGCAGCAGAAAACTATACATCATTTAAAAAGTACTACTATCATCCTACAGGTCTTGATAGGGACATCAAGTGATTATGCCCACAAGGTTTCCCATCATGAGCTAATGACCAGTCATCAGATTGAAAAGCCATGGCAACAATCTAAAGAAAGAAGGAAGACATACTTTCCGGATTGGGAAGGAGTAGGGCCAGAGGACACAAGTAAGCAAGTGGGTCATACCGTCTCCACTGTCCACCACTACTGCAGACACTTCTCACTCAGATCTCAACTATGGCAGCATGGAATGAAGAGGAGTCACTTCTGACCAGCTGATAGAGTGAAAAAATGCCAGGCTTGGCTCATCTATGAGTTAGCACAGTATGTGGGTGAAAGACAGACATGGACTGCTGCACTGCAAACTTCACCTAGAAGTGAGCATGAAAGAGAGCAATGAAGAAAAATCTTCCCAATGGACAAGCTCCAGACAATGTATTTTGCCATTCACTTCATACGAAAAGAATAGTAGCCCAGGATAAGAACATACACAGACCTGTGGGCAGCAAAGAATGTCCTGGTTGCTTTTTCAGGGGCCTAGAGGAGGGAAATGGGTTGGAGGATTAGGAACAAGGAAGTCTAAGGAAAGGCATGTGGATAGATACATGCAAGTGAGCACAAAATTATGAAAATCTTTGTGTTACACGTTAACTGTCACCAGGGATCATTCACCACAGAAGAAGTACTAAATAACCAGAGGCATGTCTTAGCCAGCTGTCATTCAACCACCTGTAATTTCCCACATCAGTGCTAGCATGGTTCATTAACAAAGTAAGCATGACAGCAGGGATGGAAAATATGCATGAACCCAAAAGCATGGACTTCCACTTCCCAAGGCTAGCCTAGTTACTGTTACTGCCAAATGTCCTGGCAGCAATGAGATCAGTGCTGAGTCCTAAATATGGTACAATCCCTTGAGATCAAATATCACCTTGGTGGCAAGATGACTAGCTGAGAAGTCTTCCACCTTTGAAGAAACAGAGATTCACCTTACATGTGATCAACACTGGAAACAACCTGGATCTGTCTATAGGTTTACCTTTCCTGTCCCCATGCCTAATCCAGCATTAATATTCAAGGACTTAGAGAGTACTTAATTCACCAACACGAGATACCGCAAAATACTGCATCGAGTCATGCAACCAACTTTACAGCCAAGGTGTGGCACTGCCCATGTATCATATACCACACTACCAGAACTACTGGCCTTACAGAGCAGTGGAATGGCTCCTTAAAGATGTAGCTGATTTCCCTTCTACCTATGATTTAGAAAACTGGGAAGAGCCTCACTACCTGAACAACAACATCAAAAAAGTCCAGGTAAAATATAAAATCATACCTGTTCTCAAATCTACCAGAGCAAAAATGCATGGCCACCAAATACTCTTAAATAATATGAAAAGACAGACATTTCAAGGAGACAAAACACAAATGCTGCCTCACTCTGGCAGAGCACAAGAGGAGAGGCATGTGTGCTAAGAAGATTCAGTCATGTCCGGCTCTTTGTGACCCCATGGCACCATACAAGAATATAAAAAGAATTCAACTAGAATTGTTTTTTAATTTTTGGCCTCTTTTATTGATTTTTATCCATTTATTTTCATCTGTCTTTATTCTTCAGCCTGCGTGGGCCTCCCATTGCAGTGGCCTCTCTCCTTGCAGAGCACCGGCTCTGGGTGCATGCGCTCCAGAGGTTGGTTCATAATTGGACACACCAGTCCAACTGCTCCGACGTGGGATCATTCACCACAGAAGAAGTACTAAATAACCAGAGGCATGTCTTAGCCAGCTGTCATTCAACCACCTGTAATTTCCCACATCAGTGCTAGCATGGTTCATTAACAAAGTAAGCATGACAGCAGGGATGGAAAATATGCATGAACCCAAAAGCATGGACTTCCACTTCCCAAGGCTAGCCTAGTTACTGTTACTGCCAAATGTCCTGGCAGCAATGAGATCAGTGCTGAGTCCTAAATATGGTACAATCCCTTGAGATCAAATATCACCTTGGTGGCAAGATGACTAGCTGAGAAGTCTTCCACCTTTGAAGAAACAGAGATTCACCTTACATGTGATCAACACTGGAAACAACCTGGATCTGTCTATAGGTTTACCTTTCCTGTCCCCATGCCTAATCCAGCATTAATATTCAAGGACTTAGAGAGTACTTAATTCACCAACACGAGATACCGCAAAATACTGCATCGAGTCATGCAACCAACTTTACAGCCAAGGTGTGGCACTGCCCATGTATCATATACCACACTACCAGAACTACTGGCCTTACAGAGCAGTGGAATGGCTCCTTAAAGATGTAGCTGATTTCCCTTCTACCTATGATTTAGAAAACTGGGAAGAGCCTCACTACCTGAACAACAACATCAAAAAAGTCCAGGTAAAATATAAAATCATACCTGTTCTCAAATCTACCAGAGCAAAAATGCATGGCCAC
The DNA here is from genome assembly GCA_022376925.1 of Tragulus kanchil. Taxonomy (NCBI): domain Eukaryota; kingdom Metazoa; phylum Chordata; class Mammalia; order Artiodactyla; family Tragulidae; genus Tragulus; species Tragulus kanchil. The sequence goes on from JAIOJX010000032.1 coordinate 53,619,605, forward strand.
CAAATACTCTTAAATAATATGAAAAGACAGACATTTCAAGGAGACAAAAACACAAATGCTGCCTCACTCTGGCAGAGCACAAGAGGAGAGGCATGTGTGCTAAGAAGATTCAGTCATGTCCGGCTCTTTGTGACCCCATGGCACCATACAAGAATATAAAAAGAATTCAACTAGAATTGTTTTTTAATTTTTGGCCTCTTTTATTGATTTTTATCCATTTATTTTCATCTGTCTTTATTCTTCAGCCTGCGTGGGCCTCCCATTGCAGTGGCCTCTCTCCTTGCAGAGCACCGGCTCTGGGTGCATGCGCTCCAGAGGTTGGTTCATAATTGGACACACCAGTCCAACTGCTCCATAGCACGTGGGATCTTCCCAGGCCAGGGATCGAACCAGTGCCCCCTGAACTGCAAGGCAGACCCTTTACCCACTGGACCACCAGGGAAGCCCTCAACTAGAATTTTTAATAAACTATTTTAACTGAACGTACACTAGTATAAGTGAATAAACCCCTTATGGCTACAGAAGCAAAGAGAGTTCACAGTGGCTCTTCTCCTCTGACCTGTGTTATATGCATAAAATAGATCAAGGATCAGGCAGAAGACAGAGAAAGCTTCCTTCAATGGTGCAGGCTAGAAGAACAGAACAGCTGTCACAGCAGAAAGGGCACAAAGCCCTGCCCCACTCTGCTTTCCTTCAGAACAGAATCTTCAGATTGCTGGGATAAGGGCAGCAAACCATGACATCCCAAAGGGACATATATAAATCCACTGTGGTTGCCAGAAGGGTAAAAAAACAAAATTCTCTTCCTTTGGAGGAGGGGTAGGAAACGGTCCTAAACTCAGGCCTTTAGAGAGCTCCTCTAATTGGAAGAAAGGCAAGAAACTCTCATCATAAGACCTGACACAGAACAAGGTGGAGTTTGGAGATGATGGAGAAAGAGGCAAGAGCACAAAGGAAGCCTTTTACCTCCAACATTCAGGAATGAAGGGCATGCCTAAGAGGAAGGCCAAATCAGAACAATAGCAACCTGCCCAACTCCCGCCACCAAGCTAGCAAGTTCCAAGTAAGAAGCAAAAACAATCTATCACCAGTAGGGGAAAAACATGAACATATGAACATGAAGAGACCTCTTGTAAGACATAAGTGCATAGGAAAAGCCAAAAGATAAGAATAAAACACCAGCATTGCCAAAAACTCTGGTAACTCAGGTTCCAACTTAAACACACAGTAACCCTAGAAGTATTGATGGCAAATCTAAACCAAACTTACCAAAAAATCTTTTAATTTTAAAAGCCTTTTTTTCTTTATTGATTTTTATCCATTTATTTTCATCTGTCTTTATTCTTCAGCCTGCGTGGGCCTCCCATTGCAGTGGCCTCTCTCCTTGCAGAGCACCGGCTCTGGGTGCATGCGCTCCAGAGGTTGGTTCATAATTGGACACACCAGTCCAACTGCTCCATAGCACGTGGGATCTTCCCAGGCCAGGGATCGAACCAGTGCCCCCTGAACTGCAAGGCAGACCCTTTACCCACTGGACCACCAGGGAAGCCCTCAACTAGAATTTTTAATAAACTATTTTAACTGAACGTACACTAGTATAAGTGAATAAACCCCTTATGGCTACAGAAGCAAAGAGAGTTCACAGTGGCTCTTCTCCTCTGACCTGTGTTATATGCATAAAATAGATCAAGGATCAGGCAGAAGACAGAGAAAGCTTCCTTCAATGGTGCAGGCTAGAAGAACAGAACAGCTGTCACAGCAGAAAGGGCACAAAGCCCTGCCCCACTCTGCTTTCCTTCAGAACAGAATCTTCAGATTGCTGGGATAAGGGCAGCAAACCATGACATCCCAAAGGGACATATATAAATCCACTGTGGTTGCCAGAAGGGTAAAAAAACAAAATTCTCTTCCTTTGGAGGAGGGGTAGGAAACGGTCCTAAACTCAGGCCTTTAGAGAGCTCCTCTAATTGGAAGAAAGGCAAGAAACTCTCATCATAAGACCTGACACAGAACAAGGTGGAGTTTGGAGATGATGGAGAAAGAGGCAAGAGCACAAAGGAAGCCTTTTACCTCCAACATTCAGGAATGAAGGGCATGCCTAAGAGGAAGGCCAAATCAGAACAATAGCAACCTGCCCAACTCCCGCCACCAAGCTAGCAAGTTCCAAGTAAGAAGCAAAAACAATCTATCACCAGTAGGGGAAAAACATGAACATATGAACATGAAGAGACCTCTTGTAAGACATAAGTGCATAGGAAAAGCCAAAAGATAAGAATAAAACACCAGCATTGCCAAAAACTCTGGTAACTCAGGTTCCAACTTAAACACACAGTAACCCTAGAAGTATTGATGGCAAATCTAAACCAAACTTACCTCCTGATTATATTAACTCAACTCCCCCAACTACACACAGGCATGCATATGATCTAGCATTACAAAAGTTGTGCTGATTTCAGTCATAAATGCTATTTACCTAAGTCTTTTCTTTTCTACATATGATACCCAACACTCACTCAAAAATTACTGTTAAAAAAGACTAAAACCAAATAACGAAAAATTGTACTATCATGAGATAAAGCAAACAACATAACCAGAATCAAATGTTGGAATGATCAGCCTATAATTAATATGAGAAAAGCTTTAATAGAAAAGGTGGACCACGTGCATATGGTATATTTCAGCAGATATCTGGAAACTACAAGAGAAAAATGGAAATGTTAGAAATATGAAAACCTGATATTAGTCATGAAATATGCCTTCCACAGTCTCATCAGTAGAACCAACCACCAAGGAAAGAAAGAGTAGAGTCAAAGACAGGACAATAGGTACTGTCCAAACACCAACAGGAAAAAAAGTGAATAAAACAGAATAGAGGGCCCAAGAGCTGTGGGACAATATTAAATGAGCTAATGTACCAGACATAAAAGAGGAATAGAACAAGCTAGAGAAATATTTGAAAAGATAATGCCTGAGAATTTTTCTAAAATAATGAAATGCAGCAAAATGTGAACCAAAGAATCTCAGGAAACCCCAAAAAGAATGAACACTTAAAAGAAGAAATTTTTAAAAAGCAACAAGAAAACATCCCTTCACATATACAAACACAAAGGCACACAGTTCTCAGCAAATCATATTCAAACTGCTGAAAACCAATGACAAAGAGAAAATTCAGAAGGCGAAAGAAAGATGGGAAAAAGACATATCACATACTGAGTAAAACGATGAACTACAGCATACTGTCACAAACAATACAGTCTAGAAGACAAGAGAGTGACAGACATCTTTAAAATTCTGAAAAGTGAGGGGAAATCATCTCCTCAGTTTCCTATACCACTGAAACTATCTTTCTAAGAAAAGCTGAGAAAATTCATTACCAGCAGACCTGCACTGCAAAATGTTTTTTAAAAAGCTCTTTAGCAATGAGAAATATGATATCAGAAAGAAATTTGATAGTATACAATGAAATTATTAGTTACTATAATTAATAATTATTATTTATTATTAATAAGAAATGATTAAAATAAAGGTAAATGCAAAAGATATTTTCTCATTTTAATAGCTCTAAGAGATAATTAACTAATTTTAAAATTATAGCAATGAATTGAGGGTTTATAGTACAATGCAAAACTAAAAGTAAAATACGTGATAAAAATTGTAGACAAGATTAAAGGAAAGAGGAACAGATTGGGAGCATGCTATTGAAAGGTTCTTATTTAACATATGAAGCAGCATGATATTATTTGAAGTTAGATTGTGATTATATAAACATGTACATTATAAGTACTAAGAAACAACTAATAAAAATCTTTGAAAACAAACTGTAAGTAATAATCCAGGTAATAGAGATAAATGGGAACTTTAAAAAATATTCAAGGAAAAAACAGGAAAAAAAAGAAAAAGAGAAGCAAAAATAATGGAATAAACAAAAAAACTACCAAAAAGGTAAATATAATTCTAACCATATCAATTATTACATTAAATATAAATGATAAAATTCATGATTACCGGAAAGCAAAAAAGCAAAACCAATTGCATGGTGCCCATAACAAACTCATTTTAAATCTAAAGGTATAAACAGGTTAAAACTATAAGATAAAACTATATGTATATTACAATTATCAAAAGAAGGCTGGAATGACTATATTTAGACTAGACAAGGTAGAGTGCAAAACAAGGAATATTATAAGGCATAAGCATAATGATAAACAAGTTAATTCACTAAGAAGATAAAACAATTCTAAATGATACACTCCTAACAGGTAGGTTCAGCATACATAAGGCAAAAACTGATAAAACGATGAACTACAGCATACTGTCACAAACAATACAGTCTAGAAGACAAGAGAGTGACAGACATCTTTAAAATTCTGAAAAGTGAGGGGAAATCATCTCCTCAGTTTCCTATACCACTGAAACTATCTTTCTAAGAAAAGCTGAGAAAATTCATTACCAGCAGACCTGCACTGCAAAATGTTTTTTAAAAAGCTCTTTAGCAATGAGAAATATGATATCAGAAAGAAATTTGATAGTATACAATGAAATTATTAGTTACTATAATTAATAATTATTATTTATTATTAATAAGAAATGATTAAAATAAAGGTAAATGCAAAAGATATTTTCTCATTTTAATAGCTCTAAGAGATAATTAACTAATTTTAAAATTATAGCAATGAATTGAGGGTTTATAGTACAATGCAAAACTAAAAGTAAAATACGTGATAAAAATTGTAGACAAGATTAAAGGAAAGAGGAACAGATTGGGAGCATGCTATTGAAAGGTTCTTATTTAACATATGAAGCAGCATGATATTATTTGAAGTTAGATTGTGATTATATAAACATGTACATTATAAGTACTAAGAAACAACTAATAAAAATCTTTGAAAACAAACTGTAAGTAATAATCCAGGTAATAGAGATAAATGGGAACTTTAAAAAATATTCAAGGAAAAAACAGGAAAAAAAAAAGAAAAAGAGAAGCAAAAATAATGGAATAAACAAAAAAACTACCAAAAAGGTAAATATAATTCTAACCATATCAATTATTACATTAAATATAAATGATAAAATTCATGATTACCGGAAAGCAAAAAAGCAAAACCAATTGCATGGTGCCCATAACAAACTCATTTTAAATCTAAAGGTATAAACAGGTTAAAACTATAAGATAAAACTATATGTATATTACAATTATCAAAAGAAGGCTGGAATGACTATATTTAGACTAGACAAGGTAGAGTGCAAAACAAGGAATATTATAAGGCATAAGCATAATGATAAACAAGTTAATTCACTAAGAAGATAAAACAATTCTAAATGATACACTCCTAACAGGTAGGTTCAGCATACATAAGGCAAAAACTGATAAAAGTCAAAGAACAAATAGACATGTTCACAATTACATGTGGTGACTTCAATGCTCCTGGCCTCAGCAGTAATCAATAGAGCGAAAAACAGGACATCCTCGGTAATCCAATGGTCAAAAATTCACCTGCCAATGCAGGAGACACGGGTTTGACTCCTGGTCTGGGAAGACTCTACACGCCACAGGGCAACTAAGGCTGTGTACCACTGAGTCTGCCCGCCCTAGAGACTGCGCCCTGCAACAATAGAAGCCACTACAATAAGAAGCCCGAGCACCACAACTAGAGAGTAGCTCTTGCTCATGGCCACCAGAGAGTGTACGCACACAGCAACAAAGACTCAGCATAGCCATAAATAAATTAATTTTTAAAAAGAAGACAATCCCATGTAGTTTAAAGAAAAACAACAAAAAACAGAAGCTCAGTAAGGATACAGAGAACCTGAACAACACCATTAAACAACTTGACATAAACGACACCCAACACCAGCAAAACACATATTAAGTGTACATATATCATTCACCAAGAAATATTCCAGACTATAAATCAAACTTCTCAAAACTTAAACTAAGTTAAATGATACCAAATATGTTCTCTGGCAATGACAGAATCCAACTGAAAATCAAAACCAAAAATACATCTTAAAAATTCCTCATATATTTAAAAATAAAACAGTGCATTTCTAAATAACCCACTGGTCAAAAAGAAAGTCAGAAGAGTAATTATATCAGTAGAAAATATTTTAATTAAAATAAAAATGCAACACAGCAAAATCTATGATTTGTAACTCGCAATGCATAAACAATGCATAAAGAGAAGTGCAGACTATTAAATGCTTTTATTGGGGGAAAGGATGTCTCAAATGAATGATCTAAGCTTCCAACTCAAGAAATAAGTAAAGAAAAGCAAATTAAACTGAAAGAAAACATTAGAAAAGAAATAAAGACATGTAGTCAGTGAATTTGAAAAAAAAAAAAACAATGAAACAAAAAGCTAGTTCTTTGAAAAGATCAATAAAATGAATAAATTTCCAGCCAGACTGACTAAGATAAAATGAAAGAACATGAAAATTGCCAATATCAGAAATAAAAGAGGGGATATCACTATCAATAATATATTCACAGGATAATAAGCAAAGATTACAAACAATATATGGGCATCTATTTGACAAGATAGGTGAAACTGACACTTTCCCTAAAAGACACAAACTACCTAAACAAAATAATTTAAATTTTCTTATGTCTACTAAAGAGAATAAATTTGCAGTTAAAAACATCCTACAATGAAAATCACAGCCCTAGCTGGCTTTCCTGGCAAAATCTTTTAAACTTCAAAGGGAAAAAATAATATCAAAAATGTCAGTTCTACCCAAAATATTTCAAAAAAGAGGAATGAACACTTTCTATCTCATTTTATAAGCTAGCCCATAACCTTGATACTCAAACCAGATAAAAACTCTATAACAAACCATTATCTTTCATGGACAAAGATATAAAAATTCTCACAAAATATTAGTAAATCAAATTCAGGAGAAAATATGTAAAAGTTATATAGAATGACCAAATAGAACTTATTCCAAGAATACAAGTTTAGTTCAATATTATAAAAATCAAACAATGTAATTTACCACATCAAAAGACTGAAGACTGTGATGGATATCTCAGTGGGCACGAGAAAAAATTGACAAAATTCATCATCTATTCACTGTAAAATATCTCAACAAATTGGAAGCAGAAATTTCTCACTCTAATAAAGGACATTTGAAAAAAAAAAAACAAACTAGGGGCTTCCCTGGTGGTCCAGTGGGTAAAGCGTTTGCCTTGCAGTGCAGGGGGTACCAGTTTGGTCCCTAACTTGGGAGGATCCCACGTGCCGAGGAATGGCTGGGCCGGTGTGTCCAGTTACAAGCCAGCACTCTGGAGCACATGCACCAACAGCCAGTGCTCTGCAAGGAGAGAGGCCACTACAATGGGAGGCCCACACAGACTGAAGAATAAAGATGGATGAAAATAAATAAATGAAGGACTAATAAAAAAAAAGGTCAAAAAAAAAAAAAAAAAGGTAAGGGGGAGAGAGAGACAGAAGAAACAAAAACAGAGACAGAGATATCTAACTGAAAGGAATTGACATTCTACTCACTTCATAATTTCCTATTCATTAAGAAATAAGAAGACCATTTATTTCTCTTTTTAGCAAACAATCCTTATGTTTAATGTTATAGATAATTCATGATATTAATTTGTCTTAAAAGGAGCCCAGCCTCTGGAACACATGCACCCAGAGCCTCTCTGCAGCAACAGAGGCCACCGTAATGGGAGGCACACACAGGCCAGAGAATAAAGATGGACGAAAATAAATAAATAAATAAGCAAAAAAGAGGCCAAAATTTTAAAAAATAAAAAAATAAATTAACAGCTGACACAGATTCGGATACAAGCATACAGTGAAGTACCCTGCAACAATTAAAAATAATGTGTCAACTTTCTGTAATCAACTGAAAGGACGTGTAACATTTTAAGGAAAATATCAAGGCAAAGAAAATTATCCATGTGCATGGAATTTGTAAAAAATAAAAGTAAAATAATACACACACACAGAGCATATTTTGGGCTTCCCTGGTGGCTCAGCAGTAAAAATCCATTTGCAATGCAAGAGACCCAGGTTCAATCTTCCTTCTGGGTAGGGAAGATCCTCTGGACTAAGGCATGGCAATCCACTCCAGTACTCTTTCCTGGAGAATCCCATAGACAGAAGGTCCTAGTGGGCTACATTCCATGGGGTCGCAGAGCTGGACACAACTTAAATTTCAAAAAAAAAAAACTGAAAAAACTTTAGTTCAATATTATAAAATCAAACAATGTAATTTACCACATCAAAAGACTGAAGACTGTGATGGATATCTCAGTGGGCACGAGAAAAAATTGACAAAATTCATCATCTATTCACTGTAAAATATCTCAACAAATTGGAAGCAGAAATTTCTCACTCTAATAAAGGACATTTGAAAAAAAAAAAACAAACTAGGGGCTTCCCTGGTGGTCCAGTGGGTAAAGCGTTTGCCTTGCAGTGCAGGGGGTACCAGTTTGGTCCCTAACTTGGGAGGATCCCACGTGCCGAGGAATGGCTGGGCCGGTGTGTCCAGTTACAAGCCAGCACTCTGGAGCACATGCACCAACAGCCAGTGCTCTGCAAGGAGAGAGGCCACTACAATGGGAGGCCCACACAGACTGAAGAATAAAGATGGATGAAAATAAATAAATGAAGGACTAATAAAAAAAAAGGTCAAAAAAAAAAAAAAAAAGGTAAGGGGGAGAGAGAGACAGAAGAAACAAAAACAGAGACAGAGATATCTAACTGAAAGGAATTGACATTCTACTCACTTCATAATTTCCTATTCATTAAGAAATAAGAAGACCATTTATTTCTCTTTTTAGCAAACAATCCTTATGTTTAATGTTATAGATAATTCATGATATTAATTTGTCTTAAAAGGAGCCCAGCCTCTGGAACACATGCACCCAGAGCCTCTCTGCAGCAACAGAGGCCACCGTAATGGGAGGCACACACAGGCCAGAGAATAAAGATGGACGAAAATAAATAAATAAATAAGCAAAAAAGAGGCCAAAATTTTAAAAAAAAAAAATAAATTAACAGCTGACACAGATTCGGATACAAGCATACAGTGAAGTACCCTGCAACAATTAAAAATAATGTGTCAACTTTCTGTAATCAACTGAAAGGACGTGTAACATTTTAAGGAAAATATCAAGGCAAAGAAAATTATCCATGTGCATGGAATTTGTAAAAAATAAAAGTAAAATAATACACACACACAGAGCATATTTTGGGCTTCCCTGGTGGCTCAGCAGTAAAAATCCATTTGCAATGCAAGAGACCCAGGTTCAATCTTCCTTCTGGGTAGGGAAGATCCTCTGGACTAAGGCATGGCAATCCACTCCAGTACTCTTTCCTGGAGAATCCCATAGACAGAAGGTCCTAGTGGGCTACATTCCATGGGGTCGCAGAGCTGGACACAACTTAGCAACTGAGTACATATGCATGCAGAGAGCATATCTTAGGAAGAATAAACAATAAACCAAGAGTAGTAGAAATCTCCTCAACAGGCCTGGAGCAGAGGTGGGAGAGAGATACGCTTTTAGTTGTATGCTTTCCTGGAAGTTTGAATTTCATACCATTGAGACATACTACTTTGAACAGAAATTTTAAAATACAGCTGAAAAATCCTGAACATGTGTGTAAATCCACTATATACAACATGATCTATTTAAAAGTACTACCAGTGAAATGAAACAAACAAGTACAGGCTTTGAAGTAGAATCACTAGTAACTGGAATCTACCACTGACTGATTATTGAGGCTTTGGGCACGTTATTTAATGGTTCTATCCTCAGACTTTTGCAGAGGGGATTCTAATGCCCATCTTTAAGAGTTACTCAGCAGATTACATGTAATCCATAAATAGAACCCTATAGAAGGCATGCAACAAACAGCAGCTACTCTTGTTATCTACACTAATGTAGTCCTGGGATGCTCATAAACTAGAAAAAATTAGTTGGCAGCTATGTTTTCATATGGGATACTGTTTCTGAAGGTCTATAAAACATACTGAGAAGCCCAAGGTGTCTTCTGTTCTCTTCCTTCATTTCCCATGCAGTCAAGCCAGTAGTAAAGCACCTCAGTGTTATTTAAAGCTTCATTAAAGGGCAACAGTAAACACATTTCCCATGGGCACAGATTCGGATACAAGCATACAGTGAAGTACCCTGCAACAATTAAAAATAATGTGTCAACTTTCTGTAATCAACTGAAAGGACGTGTAACATTTTAAGGAAAATATCAAGGCAAAGAAAATTATCCATGTGCATGGAATTTGTAAAAAATAAAAGTAAAATAATACACACACACAGAGCATATTTTGGGCTTCCCTGGTGGCTCAGCAGTAAAAATCCATTTGCAATGCAAGAGACCCAGGTTCAATCTTCCTTCTGGGTAGGGAAGATCCTCTGGACTAAGGCATGGCAATCCACTCCAGTACTCTTTCCTGGAGAATCCCATAGACAGAAGGTCCTAGTGGGCTACATTCCATGGGGTCGCAGAGCTGGACACAACTTAGCAACTGAGTACATATGCATGCAGAGAGCATATCTTAGGAAGAATAAACAATAAACCAAGAGTAGTAGAAATCTCCTCAACAGGCCTGGAGCAGAGGTGGGAGAGAGATACGCTTTTAGTTGTATGCTTTCCTGGAAGTTTGAATTTCATACCATTGAGACATACTACTTTGAACAGAAATTTTAAAATACAGCTGAAAAAATCCTGAACATGTGTGTAAATCCACTATATACAACATGATCTATTTAAAAGTACTACCAGTGAAATGAAACAAACAAGTACAGGCTTTGAAGTAGAATCACTAGTAACTGGAATCTACCACTGACTGATTATTGAGGCTTTGGGCACGTTATTTAATGGTTCTATCCTCAGACTTTTGCAGAGGGGATTCTAATGCCCATCTTTAAGAGTTACTCAGCAGATTACATGTAATCCATAAATAGAACCCTATAGAAGGCATGCAACAAACAGCAGCTACTCTTGTTATCTACACTAATGTAGTCCTGGGATGCTCATAAACTAGAAAAAAATTAGTTGGCAGCTATGTTTTCATATGGGATACTGTTTCTGAAGGTCTATAAAACATACTGAGAAGCCCAAGGTGTCTTCTGTTCTCTTCCTTCATTTCCCATGCAGTCAAGCCAGTAGTAAAGCACCTCAGTGTTATTTAAAGCTTCATTAAAGGGCAACAGTAAACACTAGGTATTGTCTTGGTTTGGGTTCCATCAAAAGCAGAGTATAGGACCAAACCTTGGATACAGGCGATATCTTGAGAGGTAACCCCAGGAAGCAGAGGGGAGGGAACACCCAGAGAATAATAAAAATAAAGAGAAAACAGTATAAGGCTGAGTTATGAAGCTCCCCAATCTGGGCAATGAGGACCTCATCCAGTCAGAACCTCTTGAGAAGCACACATAAAGTCCCCCAGGTCTGTCCACCCAAAAGACAGGAGGCTGGAACATTTATCCACTGTGTTCTGTCCCACACTAGTTGAGGGTTAACCTTGGGGGTGGTAACGTCCCCACACTCTGAGCTGCACATGCATGGGGGTTGAACAGGCTCCCGCAGCATTAGAGAAAGCCCTGGGGAAGAGAGCAGAAACACACACAGCAAACACGTGAAGCATGGCATTATCAGCACAAGGTGAGCACGAACTTGCATGCAACTGTCCACTGCAACTACAGCTAAAATCCGAGGTGGGCTGAGGAGAGATGACAGGGGGAGCCAAAGGCATTTGCTACATACGTCATCCAGAAATATTTTGGCCAAGTTACTGATGCTAAAAGAACGAACATGCCACAACTGTCATAGTTTTTCTTTCTTGTCTTCGTTTTTGAATATGGCAGTAACAATTATATGTTTAAAGCTTTTGGCATTTCTTCAGTGATCCAAATGCTGGGAATAAACTTGCACATATTTGTTTGACAGGCCTAAGGAGCTGAGCAGGCATGACAGTGACTTCCAGATGTTTACTACTCTCAACAGCTCTTATACCTATGCTCACTATTCTTGAAAAACAAAAATGGGCTGAATATTCCTATTCTTGGTGGCTGATAAATGACATGTTTACTTCTCTTTTCCCCAATTCCAAAACTTACATAATATATTTTTTTAATCCACTGCTGTGCCAGAAGCAGAGGAGAAGTGCCACCTACAGATCAAAACAAAGGGGAATTTCTGGAGACTATAAAGCCAATGAGAAAGGCTGACAAAGACAACAAAGCAAGGCTCCTCCTCTGCTATTTCACCTTGTTTTCAGTGCCACAGGAGCAACTGCAAAGTCACCTGTGCTGTGGGTACTACAAAAGCAAAGGCAATACTTGAATCCCAAACAATGAAGCACAGAGGTCTCTCAGCTTCAGTAACTCTGAAAAGGGGTTTATTTTTAGGTTACAGTGGCTGTTCTTGACAGAAGACGAATAGACATTGAGAATTTGTAGCTTCTAGAACATATAGTTCAGAGAATCATGTTAAGATACCCTTTCAGTGTAGTCTACATGATCAGTGTCCTGCCATGGCAGGAGATTCCAATAGAGAGCATGTCCTGAGTACTAAAAGGTTCTCATAAAACTTGAGTTATACTGCTCTTCCTTTGTAATAACTCAAATAGTTAACACAAAGTAGCTTTTGTCTCTTCTTCCACTTATCAGTAAAATATTGGAAGAGCAAGGGTCAAAGACAAATTGGAGGCTAGGAATTGGCTTTCAAGTTTGTCATCAAGCATGAAGTACTGACTCTCACATTCAGTCTCTCTGTCCCAATACAGGAACTGAAAGGATTGGAAGCACAGGGCACCAGCATAAAGAGAAGTCCACGCCCAGAACAGAGCCAGGAAAACAGATTTCCAAAGCGAATTTTTTTTTTAAACATTTATTTATTTATTTATTTATCTTTTGAGGGGGGTGGGGAGGGAGGAGGACGGGAGGGCCACTTCTATTGGTCTTGCATTTCTCTGTTTTCAGCCGTCTTTGTTCTTTGGCTCCTGTGGGCCTCCCATCGCGGTGGCATCTGTCGCTGCAGAGCACCAGCTCTGGGCGCATGCGCCCCAGCACTCTGGCTCGGTAATTGGACACATCAGTCCAGCCGCTCCGCGGCACATGGGATCTTCCCAGGCCAGGGATCGAACCGTTGCTCCTTGCACTGCAAGGCAGTGTCCTTACCCACTGGACCATCAGGGAAGCCCCTGAAACGAATTCTTGCAAAGACTCACACACTGGCAGATAAATGGAGTGTCTCAGAAGCAAGGAGAAGTGCACCTACAATAAAACAAATTCTGGAGACTATAAAGCCAATGAGAAAGGCTGACAAAGACAACAAAGCAAGGCTCCTCCTCTGCTATTTCACCTTGTTTTCAGTGCCACAGGAGCAACTGCAAAGTCACCTGTGCTGTGGGTACTACAAAAGCAAAGGCAATACTTGAATCCCAAACAATGAAGCACAGAGGTCTCTCAGCTTCAGTAACTCTGAAAAGGGGTTTATTTTTAGGTTACAGTGGCTGTTCTTGACAGAAGACGAATAGACATTGAGAATTTGTAGCTTCTAGAACATATAGTTCAGAGAATCATGTTAAGATACCCTTTCAGTGTAGTCTACATGATCAGTGTCCTGCCATGGCAGGAGATTCCAATAGAGAGCATGTCCTGAGTACTAAAAGGTTCTCATAAAACTTGAGTTATACTGCTCTTCCTTTGTAATAACTCAAATAGTTAACACAAAGTAGCTTTTGTCTCTTCTTCCACTTATCAGTAAAATATTGGAAGAGCAAGGGTCAAAGACAAATTGGAGGCTAGGAATTGGCTTTCAAGTTTGTCATCAAGCATGAAGTACTGACTCTCACATTCAGTCTCTCTGTCCCAATACAGGAACTGAAAGGATTGGAAGCACAGGGCACCAGCATAAAGAGAAGTCCACGCCCAGAACAGAGCCAGGAAAACAGATTTCCAAAGCGAATTTTTTTTTTAAACATTTATTTATTTATTTATTTATCTTTTGAGGGGGGTGGGGAGGGAGGAGGACGGGAGGGCCACTTCTATTGGTCTTGCATTTCTCTGTTTTCAGCCGTCTTTGTTCTTTGGCCCCCTTGGGCCTCCCATCGCGGTGGCCTTTGTCGTCGCAGAGCACCAGCTCTGGGCGCATGCGCCCCAGAACTCTGGCTCGGTAATTGGACACATCAGTCCAGCCGCTCCGCGGCACATGGGATCTTCCCAGGCCAGGGATCGAACTGGCGCCCCTTGCACTGCAAGGCAGTGTCCTTACCCACTGGACCATCAGGGAAGCCCCTGAAACGAATTCTTGCAAAGACTCACACACTGGCAGATAAATGGAGTGTCTCCAGGTAATTTAAAGGCCACATTGAGAGACAAGGAGCATTATACAACCATCCTACAAATAGAAATGGAGTTTGCAGGTGTGACTATGTTAAGGGTTTAGAGATGGGGAGATTATCCCAAATTTTCCAGTGGGTCCAATATATTCACAGGGTAAGGGTCATCAGACTGAAAACAGGAAAACTAAATGAAAACCTATGTGCTGACATGCTAAGGTTCATAACCCCAGAACTTTCACAGCTAGACTACAAAAAGGAGATTGGGTGGGTTGAGGGGGGATCCCTTTCTTGGAGTACTGACTAGCCTAAGATAAAAGAACTACAGATTCTTATACTTGGGGCATCCCAGTGAAAAATCAATGTCACCAAATCAATTTCACTCTGTTGTGAAGCCACCAAGCTACAAGTCTTAGTCCCATAAATACCCCGAAGTGAAGTTTCCAGTTATCTTCATGCTTTAGTGGGGATGCACAACCAAAAATCAACATATCTGAGAAAAATCAATAGAATAAAACAAGAGTATGGGACAGCAATGTAGATGAAATGAACAATGTAAAAAGAACAGATTTTTTAAAGTACACATTTACTCAGAGAGGTAAGAGATGCTGTATAAGTGAAACAAGGCCACAATAACATTTTATAGGAACATTCAAAGATCACAAAATAACTTTTAAAATTAAAAAGTTTGACAGCAAAAAATGTTTTCTCAATCAGTAAAAGGTTCAAGAGATAAAGTTGACAAAAGCTTCCAGAAATTAGTGGATATTATTAATGGATAACAGTCAAGTGAATATCTAATTAAGAGTTCCAGAAAAAAAAAGAAAAAATAGAGAGTGAACAGTAAATTATCAAATATATAAGAAATTTTCTCAGAACATGAGGATATAAAACTCTATATTAAAAAGGCCTATAATCATAAATAAGAAAAATATGGCCAGAATATTAAATAAGAAAGATGAACACAGACACATCAGCATGAAATTATCACTATAATAAATAAAAATGGTCATAAAATTTTCCACAGAGGGAGAAAATATTAGCTACAAAGGTTAAAAAACTCAAATGATACCAAGTTTCTCAAGTGCAAAATTAAAAACTAGAAAGAAATAAATCAATGCTTTCAAAATTCTATTAGAAAACTACTTCCAAATTGGATTCTATACCCAAGCAGAACATGTATAAGTTAAATATGAATACATTTATCAGAACATGTATATATACCCATGGAAAACCACTCTTTCCATTAAATAAGAGCAACAGAAAAAAAGAAAAAATCTCAGAAAATCTACCTATTCTGTACCCATTTAACAGGAAACTATTGGAGAATGAACTCCATCAAAGTCCAGGAACAAGAAAGAGGGAAACTCTGGGTTTAGACTATAAGGAATCTAACACAAAGATACAGGCTTAGAAAACAGTCCTAGCTTGGGGGGATCCTTCATGACTTTAAAAAAGTGGGGCATCCCAGTGAAAAATCAATGTCACCAAATCAATTTCACTCTGTTGTGAAGCCACCAAGCTACAAGTCTTAGTCCCATAAATACCCAGTGAAGTTTCCAGTTATCTTCATGCTTTAGTGGGGATGCACAACCAAAAATCAACATATCTGAGAAAAATCAATAGAATAAAACAAGAGTATGGGACAGCAATGTAGATGAAATGAACAATGTAAAAGAACAGATTTTTAAAGTACACATTTACTCAGAGAGGTAAGAGATGCTGTATAAGTGAAACAAGGCCACAATAACATTTTATAGGAACATTCAAAGATCACAAAATAACTTTTAAAATTAAAAAGTTTGACAGCAAAAAATGTTTTCTCAATCAGTAAAAGGTTCAAGAGATAAAGTTGACAAAAGCTTCCAGAAATTAGTGGATATTATTAATGGATAACAGTCAAGTGAATATCTAATTAAGAGTTCCAGAAAAAAAAAGAAAAAATAGAGAGTGAACAGTAAATTATCAAATATATAAGAAATTTTCTCAGAACATGAGGATATAAAACTCTATATTAAAAAGGCCTATAATCATAAATAAGAAAAATATGGCCAGAATATTAAATAAGAAAGATGAACACAGACACATCAGCATGAAATTATCACTATAATAAATAAAAATGGTCATAAAATTTTCCACAGAGGGAGAAAATATTAGCTACAAAGGTTAAAAAACTCAAATGATACCAAGTTTCTCAAGTGCAAAATTAAAAACTAGAAAGAAATAAATCAATGCTTTCAAAATTCTATTAGAAAACTACTTCCAAATTGGATTCTATACCCAAGCAGAACATGTATAAGTTAAATATGAATACATTTATCAGAACATGTATATATACCCATGGAAAACCACTCTTTCCATTAAATAAGAGCAACAGAAAAAAAGAAAAAATCTCAGAAAATCTACCTATTCTGTACCCATTTAACAGGAAACTATTGGAGAATGAACTCCATCAAAGTCCAGGAACAAGAAAGAGGGAAACTCTGGGTTTAGACTATAAGGAATCTAACACAAAGATACAGGCTTAGAAAACAGTCCTAGCTTCGAGCAAGAGGTGCCAGAATGACAAGTTCCAGAATGAGCAGGAGATTCCAGAATGGATAAGTGGGAGAGGAGGCCTAACTGGTTATCTATTTTGTTTTGACCATGAAGAAAGTAATATTCAAGCAGATTTTACATTTGCTTTGGGGAGAGAATCAGTGATGAAGCAAATAAAGCAAATCTTAAAATAAGGCAATTATAAACTTCAAGAAAATCAAAAAGTTGAGTAACAAAGGAAATATAATACACAGCTCTGGCTCAATAGCGAAAATACTTATGTAATCCTAATAAAGTAAGTTACTCACAACCTTAGTTCTCCCATTTATGAAGTGAATAAATAACTAACAATAGTACTTATCCACTGGAATTATGTGATGGTAGAATTAATTCATGAATATAAGCACTTAAAGTTATGTCTGGATCATATTAAATAATCAATAAATACTAGCTGCATTGTTAGCTACCTGTGAAGTAAATACTAAACTTTTATTTACTAGAAATTATAACTATATCATGAGGATAGAGGGTTCTTTTTTCTTGGATAACAATTCGGCAACTATATAAACATATTATTTAGAATCTTTGGGATAAACACAAGAAGAAATAGCCAGGGGGGGGAGCCAAGATGGCGGAAGAATGAGGGGAAGATTTCACCAGCTCCCCAAAAGAATCACCAGAACTAATGAAGAAATGCACCACCACCAACAAACCAGCCGCTAGACGACAGAAGAATTCCATAGGTCCGCGAGAGTAGAAGAGTGAACAGCCAGATCTCTCCCGGAGCTACTGTTCTAAGAATCCACTATCCTAACCCCCATACCGGACCGCACCAACGGAGAGCGCGCCAGCAAGTGCCCTAAAAGGGGGCCTAAGCGGAGCCTCGGGGGAGAGAGGGCAGCGATCAGCATGAAAACTCCAAGAATCCGCCCGGATCACCGGCAGAAATTAAGACACTGTGAAGATAGGATACTGGAGCAGGACCGGACGGTACGCAATTGGAGTGCTGCCAAGCGACTGACCAGGAGACGGGAGGGAGAGCCCAGTGTGAAAATCGCGCCACTCGGCCGGGCGAAAATCGCGACTTCCCACCTGGCACTGGATGAGTTCAAATACTCCTAGTGGGGGACTAGCTGAAGGGGAAGTCACCCACAGATTGCTGACCAGATTGCTCAAGCCAGACAGGGAAGCTTGTGCTTGCCTTTGGGACTTGGACGTGTAACTGGTAGAGCATGCGCACCAGTGGCGGAGGAGCCCGTGCATCCCCATAGCTGCAACCCCATAACTACACCCGCAGACAAGGAAGCTGGGAGAAGGGCAGGTATTGGAGGCTACCAGCGGGTGTGCGGCAGAGCCGGGACGCCCCCCTGCAACACGGGACTGCGCGCGCTGCGGGCCCCTGCCCGACGCCATCCCAGCCAGCACCTGAGCTTGCAGCAACGCCTTATTTGGTTGAAAACAAACCATAGCAACTGGCACCTTAAGGGAAAGGCTACATCATCAAGACAACACCATCGAGAGCAGATTGGCTTCCACCAGACAGATGAGAGGATAAAAACCAGGGACAGTATATAGCTTTTTTTGTTTGTTTATTTGCTGTGGACGGTTCTGTTTATTCATTTGATCAGTCAGGTTTGGTTGGGGTTTTTTTGATTTTTAATTCTTAATTTTTTTTTTAATTCTTTAGAATCTTTGGGATAAACACAAGAAGAAATAGCCAGGGGGGGGAGCCAAGATGGCGGAAGAATGAGGGGAAGATTTCACCAGCTCCCCAAAAGAATCACCAGAACTAATGAAGAAATGCACCACCACCAACAAACCAGCCGCTAGACGACAGAAGAATTCCATAGGTCCGCGAGAGTAGAAGAGTGAACAGCCAGATCTCTCCCGGAGCTACTGTTCTAAGAATCCACTATCCTAACCCCCATACCGGACCGCACCAACGGAGAGCGCGCCAGCAAGTGCCCTAAAAGGGGGCCTAAGCGGAGCCTCGGGGGAGAGAGGGCAGCGATCAGCATGAAAACTCCAAGAATCCGCCCGGATCACCGGCAGAAATTAAGACACTGTGAAGATAGGATACTGGAGCAGGACCGGACGGTACGCAATTGGAGTGCTGCCAAGCGACTGACCAGGAGACGGGAGGGAGAGCCCAGTGTGAAAATCGCGCCACTCGGCCGGGCGAAAATCGCGACTTCCCACCTGGCACTGGATGAGTTCAAATACTCCTAGTGGGGGACTAGCTGAAGGGGAAGTCACCCACAGATTGCTGACCAGATTGCTCAAGCCAGACAGGGAAGCTTGTGCTTGCCTTTGGGACTTGGACGTGTAACTGGTAGAGCATGCGCACCAGTGGCGGAGGAGCCCGTGCATCCCCATAGCTGCAACCCCATAACTACACCCGCAGACAAGGAAGCTGGGAGAAGGGCAGGTATTGGAGGCTACCAGCGGGTGTGCGGCAGAGCCGGGACGCCCCCCTGCAACACGGGACTGCGCGCGCTGCGGGCCCCTGCCCGACGCCATCCCAGCCAGCACCTGAGCTTGCAGCAACGCCTTATTTGGTTGAAAACAAACCATAGCAACTGGCACCTTAAGGGAAAGGCTACATCATCAAGACAACACCATCGAGAGCAGATTGGCTTCCACCAGACAGATGAGAGGATAAAAACCAGGGACAGTATATAGCTTTTTTTGTTTGTTTATTTGCTGTGGACGGTTCTGTTTATTCATTTGATCAGTCAGGTTTGGTTGGGGTTTTTTTGATTTTTAATTCTTAATTTTTTTTTTAATTTTTAATTCTTGGAAACTTCTAATTTTCTTTCCTCTTTGTCACTGCTTCCTCCCTCTATGTTCTAAATGTAAAACTTTCTCCTATCTACCACTATCCTCTAGATAAATATTTCCTACCTTCCTGTCTCCACTATTCTCTACCAGCTGCACTAAACAATATAACACACTAATCTTGGCTACATAACCCTATAAAATCTTTCCAAGACGAATCTATTCCTTCTCATTACCCATACACTCTCCACCTCCTCACCCCCAACACATGTCTTAGTTAAAAATTGCTTTCAATGAAATAGTCCAAACCAGGACGTTGCCCTGTATCTATTTTTCCAGGCACTATTTTAATTAATTCAGAGCTTAACGGGCAAGTATCATCTTTGATTGCATCATTTGCCAGAAAAATTTCCTATGCTTTATCACTGTAAGACTGGTTAGATGTGGTTATTGCTGTGTATGTATGTATATCTTATGACTATGTTAGAAAACATCTGCATGCTTTTATGACTGTCACCCATCAGGGATACACCTCTTGTTCCTCAGATGCTAGTATGTGAACTAATATCATGGAACACCATAGCAAACCAGACATAGAGCCTACACTCCCTGACCAATCATCAAACCAAGGATCCTCGGAGTAGAAGCCCTGATTCCAAGACCCCACACTATCAAAGAACATACAACACTAGAGATTGTTCACCTGTAAACAAGACCTAACACCACCCATGACACAAACCACTGAACCCTTCTAGAAGGACGGAAACCCAAAGGAAGGGAGAATTCAACCAAGAAGCCTGGTGGAGAGAAGAACATCATACACACAGACACACACAAAGAAACAAAAACTAACCTAATAATGAAAAGACAGAGAAACACTGCATAAATGAAGGACCAAGCTAGAGAAACACAGCTTCAAATGACAGAGGAGGAGATAGACAAATTATCTGAAAGAGAATTCAGAAAAACTATACTAATGAGGATGCAAAACACCGAAAACAGAATATTAGAGGAAATTAGTGCATTGAGAAAAGACATGCAGGAAATGAAAAATAAGCAAATAGAGACCACCAACTCAATTGCTGAACTCAAAAATACTATAGAAGGTCTCAACAGTAGAGTATCGGAGGCAGAAGAACGGATAAGTGAGCTGGAAGACAGAATGGTTGAGATAAATGCAGTAGAACATAACAAAGACAAAAGAATTAAAAGAACTGAGGATAGCATTAGAGACCTATGGGACAATATCAAATGCACCAACATTAGAATTATAGGAGTTCCAGAGGAAGAAGAGGGGAAGAAAGTCTACAAAAAAATTCTTGAAGAGGTTATAGCTGAAAACTTCCCCAGCATGGGAAAGGAAATAGTCAACCAAGTCTAAGAAGCACAAAGAGTTCCATACAGGATAAACCCCAGAAGAAACACACCAAGGCACATTCTAATCAAACACAAACTAAATATAAAGACAGATTACTAAAAGCAGCTAGGAGCAAACAACAAATATCATATAAAGGATGCCCCATACGTCTAACTGCGGATCTCTCAACAGAAACCCTACAGGCCAGAAGAGAATGGCAAGACACATTTAAACAGCTAAAAGAGAATAACCTCCAACCAAGAATTCTCTACCCAGCAAGAATCTCATTTAGAATTGATGGTGAAGTCAAAAGCTTCACAGACAGACAAAAACTAAAAGAATTCTTTCTGTACCACAAAACCAGCCCTACAACAAGTGTTAAAGGGCCTGAGATAGCCAATAAATACAAGAGTGGGAGAAGTTCTACAAATCAAACCACAAACTTCTAAGATGACAATAGGAACATTCATATCAATAATTACTTTGAATGTAAATGGATTAAATGCTCCAAAAAAATGACACAGGCTGGCTGAATGGATTCAGAAACATGACCCATATATATGCTGTTTACAAGAGACCCACTTCAGACCTAGAGACACTCATAGACTGAAAGTGAGAGGCTGGAAAAAGATATTCCATGCAAATGGAAATCAAAAGAAAGCTGGAGTAGCAATCCTCATATCAGACAAAATAGCAAGCTAGAGAATCACAGCTTCAAATGACAGAGGAGGAGATAGACAAATTATCTGAAAGAGAATTCAGAAAAACTATACTAATGAGGATGCAAAACACCGAAAACAGAATATTAGAGGAAATTAGTGCATTGAGAAAAGACATGCAGGAAATGAAAAATAAGCAAATAGAGACCACCAACTCAATTGCTGAACTCAAAAATACTATAGAAGGTCTCAACAGTAGAGTATCGGAGGCAGAAGAACGGATAAGTGAGCTGGAAGACAGAATGGTTGAGATAAATGCAGTAGAACATAACAAAGACAAAAGAATTAAAAGAACTGAGGATAGCATTAGAGACCTATGGGACAATATCAAATGCACCAACATTAGAATTATAGGAGTTCCAGAGGAAGAAGAGGGGAAGAAAGTCTACAAAAAAATTCTTGAAGAGGTTATAGCTGAAAACTTCCCCAGCATGGGAAAGGAAATAGTCAACCAAGTCTAAGAAGCACAAAGAGTTCCATACAGGATAAACCCCAGAAGAAACACACCAAGGCACATTCTAATCAAACACAAACTAAATATAAAGACAGATTACTAAAAGCAGCTAGGAGCAAACAACAAATATCATATAAAGGATGCCCCATACGTCTAACTGCGGATCTCTCAACAGAAACCCTACAGGCCAGAAGAGAATGGCAAGACACATTTAAACAGCTAAAAGAGAATAACCTCCAACCAAGAATTCTCTACCCAGCAAGAATCTCATTTAGAATTGATGGTGAAGTCAAAAGCTTCACAGACAGACAAAAACTAAAAGAATTCTTTCTGTACCACAAAACCAGCCCTACAACAAGTGTTAAAGGGCCTGAGATAGCCAATAAATACAAGAGTGGGAGAAGTTCTACAAATCAAACCACAAACTTCTAAGATGACAATAGGAACATTCATATCAATAATTACTTTGAATGTAAATGGATTAAATGCTCCAAAAAAATGACACAGGCTGGCTGAATGGATTCAGAAACATGACCCATATATATGCTGTTTACAAGAGACCCACTTCAGACCTAGAGACACTCATAGACTGAAAGTGAGAGGCTGGAAAAAGATATTCCATGCAAATGGAAATCAAAAGAAAGTTGGAGTAGCAATCCTCATATCAGACAAAATAGACTTTAAAGTAAAGAAGATTCTAAGAGACAAGCCAGGTCACTACATCAGGATTAAGGGATCTATCCAAGAGGAAGACGTAACAGTCATGAATATCTATGCACCCAACACAGGGGCACCTCAATACATAAGATAGGTACTTTCAAACATAAAAGAATAAATCAACAATAACACAATAATAGTAGGAGACTTTAACACTCCTCTCACAACCACTGGACAGATCAACAAAACAGAAAATTAATAAAGAAACACAAGCCTTAAATGCCACACTGGAAAAGATGGACCTCATCGATATCTTTAGGACGTTCCATCCAAAAGCAGAAGAATACACTCTCTTCTCAAGTGCTCACGGAACATTCTCCAGGATAGACCACATCTTGGGCCACAAATCTAACCTCAGTCAATTCAAGAAAACTGAAATTGTATCAACCATCTTCTCGGACCACAATGCAATGAGACTAGAGATCAACTACCAGAAAAGAAAACCTAAAAACACAAACACCTGGAGATTAAACAATACATACCTAAAAAACCAACTGATTACTGAGGAAATCAAAGGAGAAATTAAACAATTCCTAGAAGAAAATGACAATGAACACACGACCGTGCAAAACCTATGGGATACTGCAAAAGCAGTTCTAAGAGGGAAATTTATAGCATACTATGGGAAAAAATTTCTTTACAGACAGACAAAAACTAAAAGAATTCTTTCTGTACCACAAAACCAGCCCTACAACAAGTGTTAAAGGGCCTGAGATAGCCAATAAATACAAGAGTGGGAGAAGTTCTACAAATCAAACCACAAACTTCTAAGATGACAATAGGAACATTCATATCAATAATTACTTTGAATGTAAATGGATTAAATGCTCCAAAAAAATGACACAGGCTGGCTGAATGGATTCAGAAACATGACCCATATATATGCTGTTTACAAGAGACCCACTTCAGACCTAGAGACACTCATAGACTGAAAGTGAGAGGCTGGAAAAAGATATTCCATGCAAATGGAAATCAAAAGAAAGTTGGAGTAGCAATCCTCATATCAGACAAAATAGACTTTAAAGTAAAGAAGATTCTAAGAGACAAGCCAGGTCACTACATCAGGATTAAGGGATCTATCCAAGAGGAAGACGTAACAGTCATGAATATCTATGCACCCAACACAGGGGCACCTCAATACATAAGATAGGTACTTTCAAACATAAAAGAATAAATCAACAATAACACAATAATAGTAGGAGACTTTAACACTCCTCTCACAACCACTGGACAGATCAACAAAACAGAAAATTAATAAAGAAACACAAGCCTTAAATGCCACACTGGAAAAGATGGACCTCATCGATATCTTTAGGACGTTCCATCCAAAAGCAGAAGAATACACTCTCTTCTCAAGTGCTCACGGAACATTCTCCAGGATAGACCACATCTTGGGCCACAAATCTAACCTCAGTCAATTCAAGAAAACTGAAATTGTATCAACCATCTTCTCGGACCACAATGCAATGAGACTAGAGATCAACTACCAGAAAAGAAAACCTAAAAACACAAACACCTGGAGATTAAACAATACATACCTAAAAAACCAACTGATTACTGAGGAAATCAAAGGAGAAATTAAACAATTCCTAGAAGAAAATGACAATGAACACACGACCGTGCAAAACCTATGGGATACTGCAAAAGCAGTTCTAAGAGGGAAATTTATAGCGATACAATCCCACCTCAAGAAACTTGGAAAATATGAAGCAGATGACCTAAATCTACACTTAAAATAATTGGAGAAAGAAGAACAAAAACATGCCAAAGCCAGCAGAAGAAGAGAAATCATAAAGATCAGAGCAGAAAAAAATGAGAAAGAAACAAAAGAAACAATAGTAAAGATAAATAAAACAAAAAGCTGGTTCTTTGAAAAGGTAAACAAAATTGACAAGCCCCTGGCCAGACTCATCAAGAGAAAGAGAGAGAAGAACCAGATCAATAAAATCAAAAACAAAAAAGGAGAAATTACAACAGAGCATGCAGAAATCCAAAGGATTCTAAGAGACTATTATGAACAGCTATATGGCAACAAACTGGACAACCTGGAAGAAATGGACAGTTTCTTGGAGAGGATTAATCTCCCAAGACTGAGCCAGGAAGAAACAAAAACTTTGAACAACCCAATCACAAGCTCAGAAATCGAATTTGTGATGAAAAATCTACCCAAAAATAAAAGTCCAGGGCCAGATGGCTTCACAGCCGAATTCTACCAAACATTTAGAGAAGAGCTAATGCCTGTCTTTCTAAAACTCTTTCAAAAAATTGCACAGGAAGGAAAACTTCCAAACATTCTTCGAGGCCACCATCACCCTGATACCCAAACCAGGCAAAGACAACACAAAAAAGGAAAACTATAGGCCAATTCCACTGATGAACTTAGATGCCAAGATCCTCAACAAAATCCTAGCAAACAGAATTCAATGACACATCCAAAAACTCATACATCATGATCAAGTCGGGTTCATCCCAGGCATGCAAGGCTTCTTCAACATCCTCAAATCAATCAACGTGATACACCATATCAACAAGTTGAAAGACAAAAATCACATGATCATTTCAATAGATGCAGAAAAAGCCTTTGACAAAGTACAACATCCGTTTATGATAAAAACTCTTCAGAAAATGGGCATAGAAGGAACCTATCTCAACATAATAAAAGCCATCTATGAGAAGCCCACAGTGAACATTATCCTCAACGGTGAAAAACTGAAAGCATTCCCTCTAAGATCAGGAACAAGACAGGGGTGTCCACTTTCACCACTACTATTCAACATAGTCCTGGAAGTCCTAGCAACAGCAATAAGAGAAGAGAAAGAAATCAAAGGAATCCAGATTGGAAAGGAAGAAGTCAAGCTCTCTCTCTTTGCAGATGACATGGTATTGTACATAGAAAATCCCAAAGACACGGTTACAAAGCTACTAGAGCTAATCAACAAATTCACTAAAGTTTCAGGATACAAAATCAACACACAGAAATCACTGGCATTCCTATACATAAACAATGAAAAATCAGAAAATGAAATTAAAGAGGCAATCCCCTTCACCATTGCAACCAAAAGAATCAAATATCTAGGAATAAATCTACCCAAAGAAACAAAAGTACTGTACACAGAAAATTATAAGAGACTCATGAAAGAAATTAAAGAAGATTTAAACAGATGGAGAGATATTCCATGTTCCTGGGTCAGAAGAATCAATATTGTGAAAATGACCATACTACCAAATATCATCTACAGATTCAATGCAACACCTATTCGACTACCATTGACATTTCTCACAGAACTAGACCAAAGAATCACACAGTTCATATGGCAACACAGAAGACCTAGAATAGCCAAAGCAATCCTGAGAAGGAAAAACAGAGCTGGAGGAATCAGCCTCCCTAACTTCAGACTCTACTACAAAGCAACAATCATCAAGACAGTATGGTACTGGCACAAAAACAGAACTATAGACCAATGGAACAAGATCGAGAACCCAGAGATAAACCCACGCACCTATGGGTACCTTATTTTTGACAAAGGAGGAGAAACTATAAAATGGGACAAAGATAGCCTCTTCAACAAGTGGTGCTGGGAGAACTGGACAGCTACATGCAAAAAAATGAAGCTGGAACATTCCCTGACACCATACACAAAGATCAACTCAAAATGGATTAAAGACCTAAATGTAAGACCAGAAACCATCAAACTCTTAGAGGAGAATATAGGCAAAACCCTCAAGGACATCAATCAAAGCAAGATCTTCTCTGACCCACCTACTAAAATAGCGGAACTGAAAAGACAAATGAACATGTGGGACCTCATGAAACTTAAAAGCTTTTGTACAGCAAAAGAAATTACAAAAAAGCTCAACAGACAGCCCACAGAGTGGGAGAAAATCATAGCAAATGAAACAACAGACAAAGAATTAATCTCCAAAATCTACAAGCAACTCAGACAACTCAGCACAGGAAAAACGAACAACCCAATCAAAAAATGGGGAAAAGATCTAAAGAGAAACCTCTCCAAAGAGGACGTACAGATGGCCCAAAAGCACATGAAACGATGCTCAACCTCGCTTATTATCAGAGAAATGCCAATCAAAACTATAATGAGATATCACCTCACACCCGTCAGAATGGCCATCTTCAAAAAATCTGCGGACAATAAATGTTGGAGAGGGTGCGGAGAAAAGGGAACCCTCTTGCATTGCAGGTGGGAATGTCAATTGATACAGCCTCTATGGAAGACAGTATGGAGATTCCTTTAAAAACTAAAAATAGAAGCAACCTATGACCCAGCAATCCCACTACTAGGCCTATATCCTGATGAAATCAAAAATGAACGAAGCACCTGTACCCCAATGTTCATTGCGGCTCTCTATACAATAGCCAAAACATGGAAGCAACCTAGATATCCATCGACGAATGAATGGATCCAGAAGCTCTGGTACATATATACAATGGAATACTACTCAGCTGTTAAAAGAAATGCAGAAGACTCAGTCCTAATGAAGTGGCTGGCTCTGGAACCTATCATAAAAAGTGAAGTAAGTCAAAAAAGAAAAAGACTAATACAGTATACTAACACACATATATGGAATCTAGTAGGACGGTCTTGATAACACACACAGGGAACTCATGGAAAAACAGACAGAGCATAGACATAGGGACATTGTGGGGAAGAAATAGGGAGGGGGAGGCATGGAGGGAGTAACATGGAAACCTATATTGTCATGTGTGGAAAAATAGCTATTGTCATTGTGCTAAGG
The DNA here is from genome assembly GCA_022376925.1 of Tragulus kanchil. NCBI lineage: Eukaryota > Metazoa > Chordata > Mammalia > Artiodactyla > Tragulidae > Tragulus > Tragulus kanchil. Next base: position 53,647,245 of record JAIOJX010000032.1, read on the forward strand.
GAATAGGAGTGCTTACAATGGCATGGGGTGATGTTGGGGAACTCGGGGGGTGGGCACTAGGGATATGCATATGACTAATCTGGGAACATACATGTCTGTGAACACCAAAACTCTGTAAAACCTTTAAAATAAAGAATTAAAAAAAAAAAAAGAAGAAGAAGAAATAGCCAAAAGAAACGAATGTAGGTACCTTTTCGGAGTGGCGGCAAGGGAAAAATTGGTACCGAAGTTGCTTAGTATAATCTTTTCAATACAATTTGACTCTAAATTCTTTGCAGTTTTTCATTATAAATGAAAATAATAATGAAGCAGCAGAAATAAATGAGGAAAATTCTAAAACAAACGTAGGTGTGGCCATATCTGACAATACAGAATTCAAACTCAAAATTTAAAACATGTCATACAGTTTAATTATGAAGAATGCAAATTGTTGTGAACTATTATGCACCTAGCAACATAATAAGACTATTAAAAATCAAAACATACTTTGACAAATTCTCAACTATAGAGAGAGGCTTTAACATACCTCAGTCAGAAACTGACAAGTGAAATGAAATAAAATGAATTTAGAAAATAGGATATCTAAATAATACATTTTAGAGTGTGATTTAATACTTTTATATAAAACTAAAAGAAGCAACCTATGACCCAGCAATCCCACTACTAGGCCTATATCCTGATGAAATCAAAAATGAACGAAGCACCTGTACCCCAATGTTCATTGCGGCTCTCTATACAATAGCCAAAACATGGAAGCAACCTAGATATCCATCGACGAATGAATGGATCCAGAAGCTCTGGTACATATATACAATGGAATACTACTCAGCTGTTAAAAGAAATGCAGAAGACTCAGTCCTAATGAAGTGGCTGGCTCTGGAACCTATCATAAAAAGTGAAGTAAGTCAAAAAAGAAAAAGACTAATACAGTATACTAACACACATATATGGAATCTAGTAGGACGGTCTTGATAACACACACAGGGAACTCATGGAAAAACAGACAGAGCATAGACATAGGGACATTGTGGGGAAGAAATAGGGAGGGGGAGGCATGGAGGGAGTAACATGGAAACCTATATTGTCATGTGTGGAAAAATAGCTATTGTCATTGTGCTAAGGGAATAGGAGTGCTTACAATGGCATGGGGTGATGGTCCGGAGGGGTGGGATGGGGGGAACTCGGGGGGTGGGCACTAGGGATATGCATATGACTAATCTGGGAACATACATGTCTGTGAACACCAAAACTCTGTAAAACCTTTAAAATAAAGAATTAAAAAAAAAAAAAGAAGAAGAAGAAATAGCCAAAAGAAACGAATGTAGGTACCTTTTCGGAGTGGCGGCAAGGGAAAAATTGGTACCGAAGTTGCTTAGTATAATCTTTTCAATACAATTTGACTCTAAATTCTTTGCAGTTTTTCATTATAAATGAAAATAATAATGAAGCAGCAGAAATAAATGAGGAAAATTCTAAAACAAACGTAGGTGTGGCCATATCTGACAATACAGAATTCAAACTCAAAATTTAAAACATGTCATACAGTTTAATTATGAAGAATGCAAATTGTTGTGAACTATTATGCACCTAGCAACATAATAAGACTATTAAAAATCAAAACATACTTTGACAAATTCTCAACTATAGAGAGAGGCTTTAACATACCTCAGTCAGAAACTGACAAGTGAAATGAAATAAAAATGAATTTAGAAAATAGGATATCTAAATAATACATTTTTAGAGTGTGATTTAATACTTTTATATAAGACTTTCAGAGCAACAGACAATGCATTCACTTCAAAAACTAATGAAACATTTATAAAATAAGACTATATATCTGAAGTTTTAAAAGAAAACCTTCATGGAATTTAAAATATAAAAGCAAAAATATCTAACACATGATTCCAAGTTAGACAATTAATAAAAGGAGAAGGGAAAGAAGATGATCTTATTTGCAGTTTAAAGCACTCTTTTATATAACTATTTAGACTAAAAAGACAGATGGAGAACATACCTAAATTTACAGAAGAGAAAGAATGCATCTGAGAGAATAAAAAGGTAAATCTAAGAAAACACTTAAAAGTTTTTTTTTTTAAGGAGTATTTGTGCTGTTAAGATATTAAAATGAACAACAACAACAAAAATACTATACATAAATAAAAGAGAATGGTCCTGAAACCCCATCAACACATCAAGCATATAAAAAGATTGCACTTTACATTAATGTGGAAAGGATTAATTGTTCAATAAATGGTATTGGTATCACTGGTTGGTTATTCAAGAGAGGAAAAAATAGTTTACATTTACATTGTTATTCAACAAAAGAAACAATTTTCACTTAGATTAAGAATTAAAGCTTTTAGGGCTTCCCTGGTGGTCCAGTGCAAGGATACCACCTTGCAGTGTGGGGGGCACCAGTTGAATCCCTGGCTGGGAAGGATCCTACATGCCGCAGAGCGGCTGGACCAATGTGTCCAACTACCAAGCCAGAGCTCTGAAGCACGTGCACCCAGAGCCAGAGCTCTGCAACAAGAGAGGCCACTGAAATGGTAGGCCCACACAGGCCAAAGAACAAAGATGGATGAAAATAAATAAATGAAAAAACAATAAAAGAGGCAAACATTAAAAAATAAAAACAAGGGAGTTAGAAATATTTTTTATAAAAAAGAATTAAAGCTTTTAAATCAAGTTATGTAAATTTTAATTGTATATAATCTAGGAATGATAGGAGGACAGAGACTTTTCTGGCACAGAACTAAGGCATGAAAATTTACTGCCAATGATATGCTTTTTTGGCTGGGAAAATGGACCTCTTATATTTCTATTGGGCTTCCCTGATGGCTCAGATGGTAAAGAATCTGCCTGCTATGCAAGAGATCCAGGTTCAATCCCTGGTTCAAGAAGAATGCTGGAGAAGGGAACAGCTACCCACTCTTGAGAGGCCCTTGGACTGCAAGGAGATCAAGCCAGTCAATCCTAAAGGAAACCAACCCTGAATATTCACTGGAAGGACTGATGCTGAAGCTGAAACTCCAATACTTTGGCCACCTGATGCAAAAAGTTGACTCACTGGGAAAGATCCTGATGCTGGGAAAGATTGAGGGCAGAAGGAGAAGAGGGCAACAGAAGATGGGATGATTAATAGCATGACTAACTCAACAGACATGAGTTTGAGCAAACTTTAGGAGATAGCAAAGGACAGGGAAGCCTGATGTGCTGCAGTCCATGGGGTTGCAAAGAATTGACATGACTTAGCAACTGAACAGCAGAATTGCTATTATGAGTGAAAACTGGTACAGCCTCTCTGGGAAGCATTTTGTCAGTATATATAAAAAGACTTAAAAATAAATACATATGCCCTTAAAAAAATTATATATATATATATATATATATATATATATATATATACCCTTTAATCAAGATATTAAGCCCTAGGAAATTGTTACAAAGAAATAATTAAGAATGTGAAAAAAGAATTGACCATAAGAATATCATTTACAATACTCTTAGGGAAAAACTGACAGAAATCTAAATACGTAGCAATGGTAAATTAATGAAATAAATGAAAATACAATTAGACTACAATACAGCTACTCACAATGAAAGGATCAAAGTATTAGCTCACATAAAAAGATATTTGGTGGGCTTCCCTGGTGGTCCAGTGGGCAAGGACACAACCTTGCAGTGCAAGGGGCACCGGTTTGATCCTTGGCCTGGGAGGATCCCATGTGCCGCAGAGTGGCTGGACCAATGTGTCCAACTACCAAGCCAGAGCTCTGAAGTGCATGCGCCCAGAGCCGGTGCTCTGCAACAGAAGAGGCCACTTTAATGGGAGGCCAACACGGGCCAAAGAACAAAGATGGATGAAAACAGATAAATGAAAGACCAATAGAAGTGGCCAAAAAAAAAAAAAAAAAAGATATTTGGCAATGAAAATAAAAAGATTATGAAAGAATATATACTATCATTAATAGTCTATGTTCACACATATATGCAATATCTACCACATAAGAGGCTCTTAATAAATATGTTAATTGCATGAACTATAAAATGTTACTGCATATATTATATATAAAATCTCATAGAAACATTCATTATAAACATTGGTCATTTAATATAAAACTTAACTATAAATTTTAATGTTGATATAGGAGATAAATTTTAATAATACAGGAAAATACACAATATGTTTTACTATTAAACATGAACTAAAAATGTTACTTTGGCCACCTGATGCAAAAAGTTGACTGGAAAATGATTAAGTTGAGGCAGAAGGAGAAGGGCAACAGAAGATGGGATGATTAATAGCATGACTAACTCAACAGACATGAGTTTGAGCAAACTTTAGGAGATAGCAAAGGACAGGAAGCCTGATGTGCTGCAGTCCATGGGGTTGCAAAGAATTGACATGACTTAGCAACTGAACAGCAGAATTGCTATTATGAGTGAAAACTGGTACAGCCTCTCTGGGAAGCATTTTGTCAGTATATATAAAAAGACTTAAAAATAAATACATATGCCCTTAAAAAAATTATATATATATATATATATATATATATATATAAAAGCCCGTTAATCAAGATATTACTCCGTAGGAAATTGTCACAAAGAAATAATTAAGAATGTGAAAAAAGAATTGACCATAAGAATATCATTTACAATACTCTTAGGGAAAAACTGACAGAAATCTAAATACGTAGCAATGGTAAATTAATGAAATAAATGAAAATACAATTAGACTACAATACAGCTACTCACAATGAAAGGATCAAAGTATTAGCTCACATAAAAAGATATTTGGTGGGCTTCCCTGGTGGTCCAGTGGGCAAGGACACAACCTTGCAGTGCAAGGGGCACCGGTTTGATCCTTGGCCTGGGAGGATCCCATGTGCCGCAGAGTGGCTGGACCAATGTGTCCAACTACCAAGCCAGAGCTCTGAAGTGCATGCGCCCAGAGCCGGTGCTCTGCAACAGAAGAGGCCACTTTAATGGGAGGCCAACACGGGCCAAAGAACAAAGATGGATGAAAACAGATAAATGAAAGACCAATAGAAGTGGCCAAAAAAAAAAAAAAAAAGATATTTGGCAATGAAAATAAAAAGATTATGAAAGAATATATACTATCATTAATAGTCTATGTTCACACATATATGCAATATCTACCACATAAGAGGCTCTTAATAAATATGTTAATTGCATGAACTATAAAATGTTACTGCATATATTATATATAAAATCTCATAGAAACATTCATTATAAACATTGGTCATTTAATATAAAACTTAACTATAAATTTTAATGTTGATATAGGAGATAAATTTTAATAATACAGGAAAATACACAATATGTTTTACTATTAAACAAAAAATAATTATAAATATAGTGAATATGCATAAAAAAACAGACTGGAAGAAAAGACTAATTTCGTTGAGTAATAGAAATATCACTGATTTTATTTTTCTTCTTTCTATCTTTTCCAATTTTTTTGGTAAAGAACAATTCATAATGGTAAAGAAAATATTTTGAGCAAGTTTTATGTTCTGGAATACTATGCAGTTATTTAATATTATATGTTTGAAGAATACTCAATGTGAGAAAATGTTCACAGTATACTATTAAAATAAGATGACAGAAATACTATATGCAGCCTGATTCCAATTATACTTATATACACATACACAGGAAAGAAACCATAAATTTATATTAAAAATCTTAACAGTATTTTTCTTGGGTAGTCAGTTCGTTTCTTGCAATTTTTTGCATTTACCAAATTTTCTACAAAAGGATTCTCTCTCTTTTGTAATTAGGAAAAAGGGCAGCCAGAGGGGGAAGGAAGAAGTATTTTTGGTTTTAAGAAATGGAAAAAATATAGATGGGCTGAAAGTCTAGCCATCAATTCTAACAGATTCTCTCAGCTTCATGGGAATTCATTCTCAATAATAAACTTACTTTTCCCTCAAGTGCATATTTTCTACAATGGTTTATGCGTATGCTTCTGAACACTATTAAAATATTAATATATTCTTCTCATGCTCTCCTCTCATGTTGCCCACTCTCTGAGCAATAAGTCTATACTTTTCCAGCCTCTAAAAGAGTAGGAAACTTGCCCAAGGTGACAGGACTCGTCTTTGGTGGCGCAAGGACCAGAACACAATAGCCCTGGCTCTGAGGCTGGGGTTAGCCTCTTGGGAAACAAGTTCCTAAAATCCATTAATCCCTTTTGAAATGTTTGTTCTTTATGTACACTTCTTTAAATCAGCAACAAGCAAAATTCTGGCCACTTCTATTATGGATACGATCCCCAATAGCCTCCAAGGACTCCTGTCTTGTGCAAAGTGAAGATTCATCCAGATCATTAAGCAAACATTAGTGTGGGCCATAATGTGTGTGCGTACATGCTAAGTTACTTCAGTCATATCTGACTCTTCATGACCCTCTGGACCACAGCCTGCCAGGCTCCTCCATCCATGGGATTCTCCCGGCAAGAATACTGGAGTGGGTTGCCATGTTCTCTTCCAGGGCATCTTCCCAACCCAGCGATCCAATCTGCATGTCTCCTGCATTGGCAGGTGGGTTCTTTACCACTAGGGCCACCAATAATACGTACCTAAGGATTGTTTAATAACTACTTTTTATTTGATTGTTATCCTGATTTATTGATGAGAAGAGAGCTTACAAGATGAACTACAGAATCAGCAAAATCTAGCTTAGGCTATCACCTACATAGAGTCTCCTTATTCAAATTTAAAGTCCCCTGGAATCTTTTAAAGCTTCCACCAGCACCAGGAGGCTAGCACACTTAGGCAGAAACACGAACCATTTGCATCTATGCAAAGAAATATACACACTTCACACACACACACAGCATTCTTGCTGAGGCGTCTCCTCTCAAAAGAAAACTGATTTCAACAGTCCATCAAATCCACAAATGGCATGTCATCTAATAAACCATTATAGGTTCTAAAACACATCTGCTCAGTCTTTCAAATGGTAAATTTCCATGAACTATTAATGAAGCAGTGTCACTATTTTTAAAACTCCTGAAGTCTCTCATTTGAAATATAATCCAATTCAGAATTCTTTAAACAGCAAATTCAACTTCTTGTTCACAGTAAACGCAGCATCCAGAAAGTATCATTAGACCTAAGTTAGTTAATGAAATGTTTGCCTCTTTCCCTTCCATCATAATAAGAAATACTGCTCAATTTGTGGTGATTAAATGTCCGTATGCCATATAAATCTCATGAATATACCTCCCTCAGTTTAAGTATCAATCATATAAAGAAAACTAATACTGTGACTTAATATTCTTTTTACCTTGACAAAAACCTCTGCCAAACACCACATACAGCAGTAAAGCCTAATTAACTTCTTTGCAAGTTAGTACACAATTTACATCCCAGTATGTGTATACAGTACATTTTAATCTCATCCAAAAGAAGAAAGAACAGAGGCCTTTGGGTGTCTCTTACTGTGACTTCTACTATCATACTGCTAATCATGCTATAAAAAGAAAGTAGACAATATATTAAAATAAAGAATTTTACTGTAAGCTTTTTAATCCATCATTAATTCTTCCCTCACAAAACAGTTTCACATTTTAGAGTTTAAGAGGGCTTAGATAGGGCTTCCCCCAGTGGTCCAGTGGGTAAGGACACCGCCTTGCAGTGCAAGGGGCGCTGGTTCGATCCCTGGCCTGGGAAGATCGTGCCGCGGAGCCACGGAGCGGCTGGACCGATGTGTCCAATCACCGAGCCGGAGCTCTGGCGCGCGTGAGCCCAGAGCCGGTGCTCTGAGACAACGGATGCCACCTCGATGGGAGGCCACAGGAGCCAAGGAACAAAGACGGATGAAAATAGAGAGAAATGAAAGACCAATAGAAGTGGCCCGCCCACTCCCCTCCCTCCCCGACCCGACCCCCGCCCAAAAAATAAAGAAATAAATAAATCTTAAAAAAAAAAAAAAAGAGGGCTGAGATAAATATACTTTCATCGCTAAGGAAAGCAGATTAACTTGGGGAAATCGTAGCTTCTTGTTAGAAAGACAAAAAAATAGTATCAGGAAAAATATACTAATTGATGGATGTTTAAATAAAGTATGAACATTGAGCAATACTAAATTGGTCGTCTTTTGTGTCAAATTAATCTCTTCATTATGTGGAACCAGGTTGGTTACTTTATGTTTCAATCCACTTGGTTTTGTCTTTATGTGTTCACAGTAAACGCAGCATCCAGAAAGTATCATTAGACCTAAGTTAGTTAATGAAATGTTTGCCTCTTTCCCTTCCATCATAATAAGAAATACTGCTCAATTTGTGGTGATTAAATGTCCGTATGCCATATAAATCTCATGAATATACCTCCCTCAGTTTAAGTATCAATCATATAAAGAAAACTAATACTGTGACTTAATATTCTTTTTACCTTGACAAAAACCTCTGCCAAACACCACATACAGCAGTAAAGCCTAATTAACTTCTTTGCAAGTTAGTACACAATTTACATCCCAGTATGTGTATACAGTACATTTTAATCTCATCCAAAAGAAGAAAGAACAGAGGCCTTTGGGTGTCTCTTACTGTGACTTCTACTATCATACTGCTAATCATGCTATAAAAAGAAAGTAGACAATATATTAAAATAAAGAATTTTACTGTAAGCTTTTTAATCCATCATTAATTCTTCCCTCACAAAACAGTTTCACATTTTAGAGTTTAAGAGGGCTTAGATAGGGCTTCCCCCAGTGGTCCAGTGGGTAAGGACACCGCCTTGCAGTGCAAGGGGCGCTGGTTCGATCCCTGGCCTGGGAAGATCGTGCCGCGGAGCCACGGAGCGGCTGGACCGATGTGTCCAATCACCGAGCCGGAGCTCTGGCGCGCGTGAGCCCAGAGCCGGTGCTCTGAGACAACGGATGCCACCTCGATGGGAGGCCACAGGAGCCAAGGAACAAAGACGGATGAAAATAGAGAGAAATGAAAGACCAATAGAAGTGGCCCGCCCGCTCCTCTCCCTCCCCAACCCGACCCCCAAAAAATAAAGAAATAAATAAATCTTAAAAAAAAAAAAAAAGAGGGCTGAGATAAATATACTTTCATCGCTAAGGAAAGCAGATTAACTTGGGGAAATCGTAGCTTCTTGTTAGAAAGACAAAAAAATAGTATCAGGAAAAATATACTAATTGATGGATGTTTAAATAAAGTATGAACATTGAGCAATACTAAATTGGTCGTCTTTTGTGTCAAATTAATCTCTTCATTATGTGGAACCAGGTTGGTTACTTTATGTTTCAATCCACCTTTAAGAGCAGCATTTGATTAATCAAGATAATGATAACAGCTTTTAGCTAGTGAGAAATGATACATTCATTCAGACCCTTTTCCAGATGATCCGAGGTACTGTGAGCAAAAGAAAAAGAAACATCAATTTGGGAGATTAGATTAGTACACTAAATTTAAACTCTTCACTTATTCTATCAAACAAGTTCATAGGTAAGGGTCTGTTAATATGTAAATCTCCACCATAAGAAATAATCATCAATATAGGACATGCAAACTCCTCTGGAAAATTTGATGTTAAGACACATATAAAATGTTGCATATTGGGACTAATTTAAAGTTGGTGTATTTCAAAAACAATGTGATAAAATAATTTCAATTAGGCTACTGGAAAGTTACCATTACTAAAATCAGAATGGTTTTAAAAGAGTCCTCTTGAAAGGAACTGTTAATACAGAGTGAGAGGGCAACCCATTTGTCCTCTTCGTTAAAGGTAGCTAAGTAACTAGTTTGGACACTCCAATCCATCCATTTATAATAATAACTCTAAAACAGGGGTTGGGAAACTACAACCCAGCCCACAGGTCAAATGCAGCCAGTCACCTGTTTAGTAAATAAAGTTCTACGGGAACACAGTCACCACAGGTCATGCATGTACTGTCTCTTGCTATTTTCACACTACAGTCGAAGAGTTGAATGGTTTTGTGATTAAGATCATATGGGCCACAAAACTTAAAATATTTACTACATGGCCCTTTATTGAAACTTTGCTAACCTCTACTCTAATATACTTGCCATCAAATTTTTAGCAGTAGAATTGTTTCAAACAAAATCTTATTTTAAAAATCTGAAGGCAATATTTTTAGTATGTATTATCAATTAAAAAGTAGTATTAACTTAATATAAACTCAATCAATGATTACAATCAGCAGTTTGGTTGAACATGAAATAAAATCAAGAGTGCCAGCTGGCAGCTGCAGTCAGAGAAGTATCCCCATTTTTTCTTTCATTTTGTTTTGTTTTGTTTTTTGTTTGGATTGCAGAGAATTGATTCACACAGATAAGTGGTTGTAAATAGTAACAGTTCTTTTTTAAAGCTCCCTTGCAAACTCAGGATACTCTACAACTAAAAGATGACAGAAATTTATTCCAAGAAACAGTACAAGCTAACCCGGCAGCCCATGTGAACACACTGGTTTCTGAGGTTTTCAAATTTAGCACTTAGCATTTTTATTAAGTGTGGTTTTTCACTTTCATTTTAAAAACAGATTCTTTTTAATGTAAAGGAATTTTTAGCCTACCACGAGGGTTAATTATTATACGTACATAAAAAATTGCCTGCCAAATATTCCTTTCCTACTTCTTATGAAAAAGGTTTTTCCCAAATTTCAAACATGTAGTCTTAGTAAGAGCTTCCATGTTCCATGATGGCACCACCTTCCCACGCACAGTGATGGACCCAAGTCAATTGGGCTTGGGTTGTCTGTTCCCAGAATTCTTTACCTAGGCATCAAAGACAAGACATGTCCACTTACTCATTGATGCTGAAGAAGAAAAATATGAGAGATATGAGACTCAAATGCTACCAGAGATGGTGCTTTTCAGCCTTGAAGAACTGACTATAAAAGAATGATACCAGGATACAAGAGAAACAGATGTAAAAAACTGGAGAGAGTCCTAGTGACTCTGAAGACTATGTTTCCAGTAATCTTTAAAATCCCAGTTGCATCCCTGACCTCTCCGTAGTATGATTATAAAAGGCAATAAATTCCTACCCTTTTTGTTCAAGGTAGTTTGAGCTAGGTTTGAGTCGTGTATCCTGACAGACACACACACGCGCGTGCATACACACACACACACACACACACATTCATGCATAAATGCTTTCATTGCAAATGTATGGGTAAAAGTCTGAAAGGACACTTATGATAATAGGTTTTTGTCATTCTCTATGGGTACGTATTCTATTATATAAACTTCTTTTCTAAATTTCTGTAATCTGCCCATTCCTGATGTCTTAATAAAATGTGAGTTGCAATGGTCCAAGTAGTTTATTATTAGAGTTTCAACTAGGCAAGTGGTAAGATAGATCCAAAGAATAGGACAGACTTGGGAGCATATTGAGAGGTAAATTTCTCAGAGTTTGGTGTCTGAATGAACATGGGAGAGGACATAGCAAAAGCTGTCAAGGAAAACTTACAAATTGGAATTCATGGGAATATGTTAGGGACAGGGAAAGAGAATAAAAAGGATTTTATGTTTTAAAACAGAAAGATCACAGTCAGAGAAATTGAAGGAAAATCATAATGTACACTGCATAGAAGCCAGAGGTATATAGGACCTCAGAAAAGAGAACTTGGTCAACTATATATAATCTGATGGAAAGATTAGGCTGAAAAATGTCTATGAACTGTGCAGTTAGAATGTACCTACAAAGTACATAATAAAGGCATTTCTGGAAATGCTAGTCTGGAAACAGTTTCTTATTTAGAGATCTAAAATTTAAGTGTATATAATGGAATCAAGAATAAAATGTGAATACAATAAAAATTCTGTTCTGATTTGTCCTGCTTGACATTTTTCAAGTGATTAGGTTCTGATTCTGGATGAGGAAGGCAGTATTTTGCATCTTCTCTGTTGGCTCATAAGTCATGGACCATGTTTCTTCACATAGCTGAAGGAATTACAAATGATCTACTCTTGAATATACACACACTCTCTCTCCTCTGTTTTTATTACATTTTAAATAAGACTTTAAAAATGCTAACTTATCAGAAATACACTAGAGGAAAAAGAAACAGCATGAATGTAACCCCCTACTAATGAGGCACTAATGCATAATTATTATAATACACGTACTTCTCTCTACAGACGAATATTTATAAACACTGAAACAGTCTACTTTGCAGTGAAATCTCATGTACAGATTGTTTTTCTCTTGTGGTTTGTCCTTTTTTTCTTATTGTGGTAATTTTTAATGACTTTCACAGGCTCTGTTGATTCTGAAAGTACTGAATGAACCTGTATATATAATATGTGCTGCCTTCACTGAGTGTATAGAGATGAGGCATTAAGCTACATTAAACACATCACCATCAGTAAAAGTAGTCAGCTAACTCTATTTTAAACACTTAGAATTGAGCTAAAACACAATACGTTAAAACAAAACCAGCTGAATTAATAATTTCAACTGGAGAGGATCAGGAGAATAAAGCAAAGTAATTCAGATTAAACACTGATAAGGCTCGAAGAAGCCCATTAAATAGAACCTTTTCTCCACCCAAGTTCTGAATCAATTAAGAGCTAAACAAGAGATGGGGATCAGAATATCAGTATTACCAACATAGGCCAATCCAAGTTGAAGAATATGGCTTAGATGTGTGTCAGCAAAGAATGGAAGAAATTTCCTTCACTCTATCCCATGTAGTGCTAAAATGCAGGCCTCCTGGCTATTAGGAAGATCAAGCATTGAAGCAAAGCATTCTCCAAAGACCATGTCATGTAGATACTACCTTTTTTTCATCCAATTTCTATTTTAGAAAATTCACATGAAAAAGCATACAATGTTGACTGTAATTTGAGGAACTTTTTTTCCTCAGAGCTAACCTTCCTTAGCAACTGGAGTTCAGTTCAAGGACTTATGATTCTGCACTCAAGTCCTGGCCATACAAATGAATCTATGGACTTCAATCAATACATATCAGGACTTCCCCAGTGGTCCAGTGGTTGGGACTTTATGCTTCCAATGCAGGAAGCACAGGTTCAGTCTCTGATAGAGGAGCTAGGATCTTACACACCCCACAGAGTGGTCCAAAAAAAAAAAAATCTGCATATTTATGATTATATCTTGACCAGTAGAACCAAAGAGAGAAATGAAATGTATAGCTCTGTGTTTATACCCACCTGACTGCTGAGAGAAAGCAAAACAAACACGACTGAAAGCAGTTAATATTTATTAGTATTACTGGGCTTTCCAGGTGACTCAGTGACTAAAGAATCTGCCAGCAGTCCAGGAGATGCAGAAGTCTCAGTTTAGACCCCTTGGTCACGGAGACTTCCTGGAGGAGGGCATGGCAACCCATTCCAATCTTCTTGCCTGGAGAATTCCATGGACTACAGTTCATAGGGTCAAAAAGAGTCAGACACAATGGTAGCGACTGAGCACACATGCATTCACAGGAGTCACTTACTGTCCAATTCTCTAGTTTCCATGAGGAAGAAGTTTTCTCTTGCCCAACCCTTTCTCCAACCCACACAGGTAGTGTGAGTCACCCATATGGTTAGCTGGGGACAGCAACTGAGCATACAAGACCTAGCTGCTTTCTCCTACCGTGTACATGTATGTTTATATGTGAGTGTGCATGTGTTCAACTGCTTAGAGAAAGCACACATTCTACATTGTATTAACAGCATTAATCATTCATTCCACAAGTCTTTACTGAGTATCTACTCTATTCCAAACAGTACACTAAGTCATGGAGATAAAAAAAAAAAAAAAAAAGGCAATTAAAATTCCTGAATCCTAAGAAATAACCCCTCCACGAAAAGAAGTTCAAAGAAATAATATATTATATTTCATTTATGAAATAATGCTAAAAAAAAGAAATAATGCCACCAAAATGCTCAAAGTTTAGATAATCCAAATACATAAAGAATTCATGAGAGAAAAAAAAAAAGTAGCTTCTCAAACCAGGAGATATCTGGGTAGCCATCTGAAAAAGAAGCAAACTTTTACCTAGACCTCATACCTTAAGCCAGATTAAATTTTAAATGGATCAAAGATTTTTTAATGTACAAAAATAAAATCTCAAAAGTTCTAGAAGAACACACGGGGAAATTTTTTTATAATCTTAGAATAAGGAGGGTCTTTCTATCTATGACTCAAAACCAAAAAGATCAATTTCAATGATCTGTTCCCTCTTATCAGGGGAGGATGTGCTTGCAAACTCCCTCATGTGGTTGGCAGAATTCATGGCATCTTACTTTTTCAACACCAGTATCAGAATGAGCCACTCTCTAATGCTACCAGTCTCTGACTTTTAGACAGCCTTTTAAAGGTCTCACCTAATTAGGTTAGGCCCACCCAAAGGGATAAACTCTCTTTTGATTAATTTAAAGTCAAGAGGTTAGGAATTTTAACTATATCTGCAAAATCACTTCACCTCTGATAAATTCTCTCGGTTAAAAGCAAATCACAGCTCCTGCCCCCATTCAAGAAAAAGGAATCAGACAAGAGCATCACACATAGTGAAGAAGGAGACTGAGGCTCATGCTCAATAATGATTAACTATAAAGTTCCTTTTACCCCCATGATGTAGGCCTGTGGTGCTGAAACCATTGTTCTGATAAAGTCAAAGTGCTCTGTTCCTGCTTCTATAGGTCATTAATCTTACCTGTAACTCCTAGCAACTCCTGTGCTCTGTAACTGCCCACCTCTTGTCCTGCAACCCCTAGCAACTCCTGCATTCTGTACCTTCTGGTTTTAATGTACCCAAAGACCACCAACAGTACTTGCATATGTTAATCCTATAAGAACCCAAAGACCACCAACAGTACTTGCATATGTTAATCCTATAAGAGAAGAGCTCACCCTGAGCCCTGGACCCAGAATTTCTGAACATTAGCTCATCTGGGACCACTGGTGTAATAAACCTGAGTTCTCCAACCCTCCGAGTGTGGTGTTTGGTTTCTCAACAGTCTGACTTCTGCAGCAATAGGAATCCCCTTAAGATATATCTCCATAACATAAAGAGTTCCAAGAAGTCTATATTTTAATATCCAGTAGGAAAACTGGCAAAGAAAATGATCAGTTGAAATATATCAGTTCCAGGCAAAATACACAAGTAGCCTTAAATATGAAAAGATGTTCAACCTCATACTTACTAAGAAAAATACCTGTTTTAGTGCCTATCATATCAGCAAAAATATAGAACTGTATGTATATTATCTATGAAGTAATATACATTCTCAAGCATTGCTAACAAAGTATAAACTGTCCAATACTTACAGAGAATAATTAGTAACTAAAACTATCCACAAATCCATGTCCGCTTTGATCTAGAAATTCCACTTAAAAAATTTTATCCCAGGGCTTCCCTGGTTGTCCAGTGGGTTAAGAGTTTGCCATGCAATGCAAGGGGCATCGGTTCCATCCTGGCCTGGGAAGATCATACGTGCAGTGGATCAGCTGGACTGGTGGGTCTAACTACAAGCCAGTGCTCTAGAGCACATGCGCCAGAGCCGGTGCTCTGCAGCGAGAGAGGTCACTGCAATGGGAGGCCCACACATGCCAAAGATTTAAAAAGATGGATGAAAATAAATATAAATAAAAAAAGGCATGATGGGGAAAAGAAAAAAACAATTTTATCCCAGAGATCTATCAGCATATATTTGAAATTACAGAATTCTAGCAATACCTGTAAGAGCAAAAGATTGGAAACAACTCAGATATAAGATGTCTAGTAGGAGATGGAATAAATTAACTTTATATATTCATATTCTGGAATGGTATACAACTATGAAAAAAGAATAAGAATATATACCAAATATTGCTATGGAAAAAACCCAATGTGTAGAACAGTATATATAACACCTATCTTTTGTGTAAAAATAAAAAGAGAAAAGTAAGAATATAATTTACATTTGCTTTCACATATGTAAATAAATTCTGGAGGATATGGATTTATATCTCAAGATGATATATATCCATTTACAGGTACATCTGGATGGATAGATAACTGATGACAGATAGAATCTTTTACAGTTTTTATCCAGTGGTTGCTTCTCTGATACTACACACTCATCACCCCAAACCTCCAGGCTTAAATTCAATCAGAATTCAAATTGCATTATTCCAACATTTAAGGCATTCAAGGTGGAGAATTTTCTGTAGATCACTGCAACAGTAAACCACCTATTATTAAATCAATAATTACCCAGAAGTCTATATTTTAATATCCAGTAGCCTATCATAAATTTCAGTTCCAGGCAAAATACACAAGTAGCCTTAAATATGAAAAGATGTTCAACCTCATACTTACTAAGAAAAATACCTGTTTTAGTGCCTATCATATCAGCAAAAATATAGAACTGTATGTATATTATCTATGAAGTAATATACATTCTCAAGCATTGCTAACAAAGTATAAACTGTCCAATACTTACAGAGAATAATTAGTAACTAAAACTATCCACAAATCCATGTCCGCTTTGATCTAGAAATTCCACTTAAAAAATTTTATCCCAGGGCTTCCCTGGTTGTCCAGTGGGTTAAGAGTTTGCCATGCAATGCAAGGGGCATCGGTTCCATCCTGGCCTGGGAAGATCATACGTGCAGTGGATCAGCTGGACTGGTGGGTCTAACTACAAGCCAGTGCTCTAGAGCACATGCGCCAGAGCCGGTGCTCTGCAGCGAGAGAGGTCACTGCAATGGGAGGCCCACACATGCCAAAGATTTAAAAAGATGGATGAAAATAAATATAAATAAAAAAAGGCATGATGGGGAAAAGAAAAAAACAATTTTATCCCAGAGATCTATCAGCATATATTTGAAATTACAGAATTCTAGCAATACCTGTAAGAGCAAAAGATTGGAAACAACTCAGATATAAGATGTCTAGTAGGAGATGGAATAAATTAACTTTATATATTCATATTCTGGAATGGTATACAACTATGAAAAAAGAATAAGAATATATACCAAATATTGCTATGGAAAAAACCCAATGTGTAGAACAGTATATATAACACCTATCTTTTGTGTAAAAATAAAAAGAGAAAAGTAAGAATATAATTTACATTTGCTTTCACATATGTAAATAAATTCTGGAGGATATGGATTTATATCTCAAGATGATATATATCCATTTACAGGTACATCTGGATGGATAGATAACTGATGACAGATAGAATCTTTTACAGTTTTTATCCAGTGGTTGCTTCTCTGATACTACACACTCATCACCCCAAACCTCCAGGCTTAAATTCAATCAGAATTCAAATTGCATTATTCCAACATTTAAGGCATTCAAGGTGGAGAATTTTCTGTAGATCACTGCAACAGTAAACCACCTATTATTAAATCAATAATTACCCAAATTCACCGTATTCATACTTCTTGTGCATTTTCTCCCTCTTCCTATTCTTCAAGGTATACCAACTCAGTTTTATATCTGCTGGATACTAGTTACACATACTAAGTAATTATGTACTTAATGGAACAAGAGTGGGAAGGAACCTTTGACCATTCCCTCCTGGAGGCTCAACAAACAGTCTCCTAGCTGACTTCTGTACTCTTGCAACCAAAAAATGTTTTTTAGAACCTGTAATTGTCTAAATTGACTTCAGAGAATGTGGCGACTTGAACTCCTATGTTTATCTCTGCTCCCTCGAGCACCCTACTAAAATTACAAATGATGAATCAAAAGCTACAAACCCACAAAGAAAACAGAAAAGCAGACAAAAAAATGAAGAGAGAGCTCTTACTATCTCACTTCAATATGAACAAGTGGTCATTTTCACAAAGCAGAAAAACCTAAAGCCTAAGCACATAGAGGGAAAAACTAACAACAACAACAAAAAAACTTGTCACCAGAACCCCAAGAAAGCAAAGTTTCAAGGAACCAGGAAAATTGGAAGGACAGACTATATAAAGCTTTGTTCTTCAAATATGTACCAGTCACACAGATGTCTCAAAAACTTTGTTAGCAGACTTTCCTGGTGGTTCAGAGATTAAGACTCTACACCTCCACTGCAGAGGGTGTGGGTTTGATCCCTGCTACAGGAAGTTCCACATGTATAGTGCGGACAAAATAAAAGTTTGATAAAATACAGAATTCCAGGCCCCAGATATTCTTGCTATGGAAAAAACCCAATGTGTAGAACAGTATATATAACACCTATCTTTTGTGTAAAATAAAGAAAGTAAGAATATAATTTACATTTGCTTTCACATATGTAAATAAATTCTGGAGGATATGGATTTATATCTCAAGATGATATATATCCATTTACAGGTACATCTGGATGGATAGATAACTGATGACAGATAGAATCTTTTACAGTTTTTATCCAGTGGTTGCTTCTCTGATACTACACACTCATCACCCCAAACCTCCAGGCTTAAATTCAATCAGAATTCAAATTGCATTATTCCAACATTTAAGGCATTCAAGGTGGAGAATTTTCTGTAGATCACTGCA
Source organism: Tragulus kanchil (assembly GCA_022376925.1). Lineage (NCBI taxonomy): Eukaryota > Metazoa > Chordata > Mammalia > Artiodactyla > Tragulidae > Tragulus > Tragulus kanchil. The sequence goes on from JAIOJX010000032.1 coordinate 53,665,719, forward strand.
ACAGTAAACCACCTATTATTAAATCAATAATTACCCAAATTCACCGTATTCATACTTCTTGTGCATTTTCTCCCTCTTCCTATTCTTCAAGGTATACCAACTCAGTTTTATATCTGCTGGATACTAGTTACACATACTAAGTAATTATGTACTTAATGGAACAAGAGTGGGAAGGAACCTTTGACCATTCCCTCCTGGAGGCTCAACAAACAGTCTCCTAGCTGACTTCTGTACTCTTGCAACCAAAAAATGTTTTTTAGAACCTGTAATTGTCTAAATTGACTTCAGAGAATGTGGCGACTTGAACTCCTATGTTTATCTCTGCTCCCTCGAGCACCCTACTAAAATTACAAATGATGAATCAAAAGCTACAAACCCACAAAGAAAACAGAAAAGCAGACAAAAAAATGAAGAGAGAGCTCTTACTATCTCACTTCAATATGAACAAGTGGTCATTTTCACAAAGCAGAAAAACCTAAAGCCTAAGCACATAGAGGGAAAAACTAACAACAACAACAAAAAAACTTGTCACCAGAACCCCAAGAAAGCAAAGTTTCAAGGAACCAGGAAAATTGGAAGGACAGACTATATAAAGCTTTGTTCTTCAAATATGTACCAGTCACACAGATGTCTCAAAAACTTTGTTAGCAGACTTTCCTGGTGGTTCAGAGATTAAGACTCTACACCTCCACTGCAGAGGGTGTGGGTTTGATCCCTGCTACAGGAAGTTCCACATGTATAGTGCGGACAAAAATAAAAAGTTTGATAAAAATACAGAATTCCAGGCCCCACCCTAGACTCATTGAATTAGGGTCCGATACTTGAATAAGATTCCCAGGTGATTTGCAAACATATCAAAGTTTGAGAGGTGCATTGATTTAAAAGGAATTCAATTCCCAGAATTCCTCCTACCACCCACAGAGCCATGAAACTGCTCCAACTTCAGCCCCAGCAAAAGAAAAGAAGCTTTTTTCCTCAGCAAAGCTGAACCTAAGAGCTCCCAGACTCAGGGACATTGACATAACTGAAGACAGGAATGAAGTGACAAGAACAGGGCCTCTGTCACTGTTTCCATTGTTTTCTCCATCTATTTGCCATGAAGTGATGGGACCAAATACCATGATCTTAGTTCCCTGAATGTTGAGTTTTAAGCCAGCTTTTTCACTGGAGGAATGCTGTACCTAAGACATATTTATCTCCTTGGCCCTCAGAACACCAGCAGTCATTTGCCAGCAAATGCAGTCAGGCATTTGCCCTCCAGGCAGAAGACGGTAGGCACCTTTGTAACCCCACTGGAATCTGACTAGTCCAAGAGGAAAGTCCTCAAGACACTGATGCCAGCAGTTCTCCAATACACCAATCTCTCTCCAGGGAGGTAACAGTAACAAGCCATACTGATGGGCTTAGAGTTGCCAATTGACTTTCAATTATATGCAACTATTCACTCAAGATTGGCAAAGTTCAGCGTATGTCTTAGTACCCACGACTGGCTAGAATACAGAACAACTGACTCCCTCAAATTAGGTCCATTCCCTCAAAATGCACGCTCCTTTGGAAAAAAGTCTGACTGCATGTTTCACAGCAATTGAACTGCCAAATTCATTAGCAATTTACTTGCAAAAATAAGCCAAGCTATATGTGCAAAGACGTTCACTGAAGTATTATAAATCATAAAAACTGGAAGAAGAAAAGTTAAGTAATCATCAGTCTTAAAATGACTTAACAAATTAGGTCCATTCATAAAATAGATGATGTGCTGATATGGCATGATCTCCAAGATATACTGAAGAACAAAAACAAATAATATCCAGAAGAGTAAATACAACATACTACCATTTCTATTTAAAACACGTATGTTTATACCCACTCACACCTATTTGTACACACACAGACACCTCTGCTTGTACTTGGAAAGAAAATGTTGAGTGCCCTTCTGGAAATACTTAACAACAGCAACATCTGGAGAGAGGAATTCCGGGTCCAGGGAGGGAGGAAGATATTTTTATGGCATACATATGATTGATTTGTTTACCACATGTATGAGTTTTTCCATTTAAAAAGCAAACAAAATACTGAATGGCTATTTCTAGAAGTTATTTGTCTTCATCTGAAGCATTAGTTATGATTATAAAGAAAACATTCCCACATCTATATCCTTGGCCTAGAATTCTCTCTTGACAGTGGGACATAAGTTAAGATTCAACAAGGCTACATCTAAGCTCCTAGTCTGGCTATCTCACCCATGACTAACACTGACATCAAACATGTTTCTGTTCCTACACTACATGATTCAACTATACCTCATCCAGACTGTTGAGTCAGAGACCTGGATGCTACACAAGACTCCAACTTTCCCTTTTCCCCCTACTTCCAGTCACCAAATGATATCAACTCTACCTTCCCAACTGCTCACAACCTATACTCAACCAGCCATCCCCTCTACTTTAACAGTTATTCACTCTCCTCCAGATTATTCCTTCTTACTAACTCTACATATACTATCTCTTGAGTTACAGTCCACACAATTGCCAAGGCAATGTGTCAACAGCCCCAATTTGATTAGCATTTCCCTGCTTGCTGCTGCTGCTTAGTCACTTCAGTCATGTCCAACTCTGTAGCCCCATGGACTGTAGACCACCAGGTTTCTCTGTCCATGGACTTCTCCAGGAAAGAATACTGGAGTAGGCTGCTGTCTCTCTTCCAGGAGACCTTCCTAACCCAGGGATCGAACCCGGGTCTCCTGCAGGGGAGACAGATTCTTTAGCACTGAGCCACGAGGGAAGCCCCTATCTGTATCTTTGTGACCCCATGGACTGTGGGCTGCCAGGCTTTTCTGTTCTTTTCCAGGCAAGAATGCTGGAGTGGGTTGCCATTTCCTTCTCCAATTTAACTGCTTAAAATTCTTTAAAAGTTCCTTGTCTTCTTTTCATATAACTGTGATCTGGCCCCTGCCTACCTCATCTGCCACCTCTCCACTCTTTCTTTTCCTTATCCCTCCACAACACAAATCTGCTACTCCAAATACCCTCAGGTTTCCAGTTTCATCATGTGGAGTCCATGTTCAGAAGCATTTTTGTCCCCTCCTCTACCTAACTCTCAGTATTCCTTAGTGTTATTTAACTTGGCCTCACTAGTCTGTATTAGTTCTCTTATTGTTTTATCCTAGAATCCTATCACAGCACCACATACTTAATATGCGCTTAGTAAATATTTGTTGAATAAATGAAGCAAACTAAAAAAACAAAGGTGTCATTCTCACGCAGGTAATGACAACTTCTCAAGCCTAAAATAAGGAAGGTCTTCCTAGAAATCAGTGACTCATCAATGCATTTTCTCTTAACTTTCATCTCAAATATACGTTTGGTGAGTAATGTCTTTATGCTGTCTTTTAAAATTTAAAGCAGTCATGTACATAGAGAGGCCTACTGAGAGGCACTAGCAATGAGACATGACAAAATTAGTATAAATGACTCAAGTGATAAAGTAATGGTTTGCATGGTAAAATATTAAAGAACAGCTTACAATATACCTGTAGTCAATCCTTTAAAAACACTGCAATGTCAGTAAAAGAAAAACTCTAACTCATTTAACCTATGAAAGATTATAGGTCAATAGTAAACATGTAGGCTTCCCCTGGTGGTCCAGTGGATAAGGACACCGCCTTGCAGTGGAAGGGGTGCCGGTTCGATCCCTGGCCTGGGAAGATCCCACGTGCCGCAGAGCGGCTGGACTGATGTGTCCAATCACCGAGCCGGAGCTCTGGAGCGCATGCGCCCAGAGCCAGCGCTCTGCAACGACAGACGCCACCGCGATGGGAGGCTCACAGGAGCCAAAGAACAAAGACGGATGAAAATAGAGAAATGAAAGACCAATAGAAGTGGCCCGCCTGCTCCCCTCCCTCCTCAACCCGACCCCCGCCCAAAAATAAAATGAATAAATAAATCTTTATAAAAAAAAATAGTAAACATGCTTGCTGAACAATGCAATGAGGAAAACTCAAATTATACAGAGCCCTTATGTAAAAATATTAAGCATTCAAACTTCAACTCATTTTCCTGTTGCCTAAATGTCCTATACTTGCAAAAACATTCTCCATCACCTTGACAGTTTCCTTTTGTATACAGATTTTATTTACCTGAATTATTAATGTTGCTTTTGTTTGTGCCCATACCTTAATTTTTCTCTCTTCATTCACCTGTCATGAGTGTTTTGATTCACATTTCAAGAGATGATAAACAAAATAGTTCTTGGGAAACTGGGTAATGTCACCAGTGTTTTTGTACCAGTAAGAGGTTATTCTGTTTTCCCAGTTTTCTTTAAAAAAAAAACATGAGCATGTCTTCTTTTTCATAAACTGTCAGTCACTGAAATCATACTTTAAACTGTATTGAATGGATAAAAGATAGACTTTAAAGTATAGATTGTGTGTCAGAAAATATGGTGCTTAGACACTCCAGGGAGTAAGTAGTTCACAATATGAAATATGTGCCTTTAGGAAGAATTCCTCAGGCTAATAACAGCAAACATCCATTAGTATTGTTCATGAGAGTATTATTTTAGTTGTATGGCCAAAATCTTCACGTTTGCTAGCATGGCCCCACACAGCACACAATGCCTATGCTTAAAACCTATTTAAATTTAGCCAGAAGTTTCATTAAAGCAAAAGCTTTGGATAGAAATACTCAAGGGTTGAAATTATAGCACGACAGAGTACTCAACTTTAATTGGAAAGGAAGGCAGAGATTAACAGTCTTTTAGATCTTTAAAAAAAATATACTTGTAGTTTTCTCTGTTTCATTTTACAATAAACTAAACTGTAATATTCCAAAGAAAGAGACAGCAAGTCTGTCATTTTGGAAAAGCTTTTGCAACTGGAAGAAAGAACAATGCCTCATCAACTCCCACGGAAATCACAAAGATTCAGTTGAGATATTAGGAGACCATATGTACAAACACCCTATGATTTCAAAGTTTTGTCTTTGATTTCTTTCAGAATGATAAAATGAAAGGGACAGCAATACATATTTTAAGCCCTGTCAATTCACAATGGGGCTTTAGAATAAAGAGGTAAAAACCTTTGAACTAACAAAGGTCCATCACTGTGCACTTTTTTCTCACAAGCGTCTTGTAAAGGAAATCATGCTAGATGGGGAGCCCAGCTGGTTTTTGCCACTACACCTTTAGTAATATAACCTGTTTCCAGAAAGCATCAATCCAGGCAAAATGGACCCCATCGTTGACTCCTCTTGGATCGCTCCTCTTATCGCATAGAGTAGTTTTTAGTTCAATGCTCCGAGAAAGCTCTCACTCCCTGGCACATTTCTGAGTGTCTCTTTGTACTAGCCCACAGCCTGAAATCTTCAGGGTACATTAGGTTGATTAAAGTAGTCCCAGAGACTTCCTAGGCTTTTACACTGCCCTTCAGATTAAAGACAAAAAAAAAAAAAAAGTTTCCTTCTGAGAATGTTTCAGTTTGGGTTGGGGAGGTAATTCAGTTGAGGTGTTGGGTTTTCTGATTTTTTACTTTTTGCTGGTTTCACTTTATTTCCTCTGTAATTTTCAGAGGTCAAAAAAAAAAAAAAAAACAAGAAGACTCTTATATCAGAAAAAGAGAGGAGGCTTTCACTACTACAAATGATTTCTAACTACTTCTTTGTTCCAAAAAGACAGCGGTTACAGCTGCTGAAATTTCAGAAGCCATCACTGGGTCCTGGTAAAGCATTCATCTTGGACCCTGGAATAAAAGCCTTAGGTAAGCATCAGTAAGTTCCCTTAATGGACTAGATGGAAATGACTCCTCAGTCAAATTCAATATCTAAAGGAAAAACTGGAGGCCAAAAATATTAAATAGTCTATGTACAAACCAACCACAAACCACATGAAAGAATCAAGGAAATGAAACCAGACACAGCAGAGTCTGAGCACCTATTTTCTATCACACCAGGAAAAGGGGATGCATGGGTGTAAGAGTTGAACTCCAGGTTATTTAATGAGTTTCACCAACTGTGTGACCTTGGGAAAGGTTCTCAACCTCAAAAGCTCAGATTTCTCGTCTGTGAAAATGAGGGCCCTTAAAAAAAGTTTAAAGAGAAAAGCATCTTAAGTATTTAGCACAATGCCCAGCATACAGTACATACACTCGATACATTTTAACAAATTGAAATATTTTAAAGCAATTTTAAAAACTGCATTCAGTATGGTTTGGGACTCTAGACTTAGTTCAAAAGATCTGGATTTCAGTTCTGGCTCTGCCATTTATTTGCTGTGTAATTATAAGCAAGTTTTGAAGGCTGAACATCTTCAACTGTAAAATGAGGCAGGTACACCAGGTTAGAGATTTGTGTGTCCAAATGCCTTCTTAATAGCACTGCTCTATACTAACAAACCTGGCTTATTGCTATTTCTCCAAATTCTATTCCATTTGACCAAAAGAAAAGTTTTATTTCTCTTTCCTAACCCCACATCTCAATAAACTTCCCCATTTGAGTAAAAAACACAGCCTTTCATCAAGCTAGCCAACAAAAAAAAACTTTGAAATCATTCTTGATACTTCTCTTTTTTTGATATCCCATATCAAATCCAACATCAATCCTTTTGGCACCTAATCACAATATATATCCAGAATGTGACTGCTTCATCTTACACCTACAGTTGTCTTTCTAGTCTAATCCACCATCATCTCTGGCATGGATTAGTGCAATAGCCTCCTTCCAGTTAGATTGCTCTCTTACAATTATGAAACAGCCCTAAGAGGGCTCTTATAATGCTTCTCAACTTACAGGTCTATGCTGTTTGATACTAATAACTATATAAGTCTGAAAATTTACTTTCCATGTTAAATCTGGAACCCTGGAATAAAACCCATCAGTAAGTTCCCTTAATGGACTAGATGGAAATGACTCCTCAGTCAAATTCAATATCTAAAGGAAAAACTGGAGGCCAAAATATTAAATAGTCTATGTACAAACCAACCACAAACCACATGAAAGAATCAAGGAAATGAAACCAGACACAGCAGAGTCTGAGCACCTATTTTCTATCACACCAGGAAAAGGGGATGCATGGGTGTAAGAGTTGAACTCCAGGTTATTTAATGAGTTTCACCAACTGTGTGACCTTGGGAAAGGTTCTCAACCTCAAAAGCTCAGATTTCTCGTCTGTGAAAATGAGGGCCCTTAAAAAAAGTTTAAAGAGAAAAGCATCTTAAGTATTTAGCACAATGCCCAGCATACAGTACATACACTCGATACATTTTAACAAATTGAAATATTTTAAAGCAATTTTAAAAACTGCATTCAGTATGGTTTGGGACTCTAGACTTAGTTCAAAAGATCTGGATTTCAGTTCTGGCTCTGCCATTTATTTGCTGTGTAATTATAAGCAAGTTTTGAAGGCTGAACATCTTCAACTGTAAAATGAGGCAGGTACACCAGGTTAGAGATTTGTGTGTCCAAATGCCTTCTTAATAGCACTGCTCTATACTAACAAACCTGGCTTATTGCTATTTCTCCAAATTCTATTCCATTTGACCAAAAGAAAAGTTTTATTTCTCTTTCCTAACCCCACATCTCAATAAACTTCCCCATTTGAGTAAAAAACACAGCCTTTCATCAAGCTAGCCAACAAAAAAAAACTTTGAAATCATTCTTGATACTTCTCTTTTTTTGATATCCCATATCAAATCCAACATCAATCCTTTTGGCACCTAATCACAATATATATCCAGAATGTGACTGCTTCATCTTACACCTACAGTTGTCTTTCTAGTCTAATCCACCATCATCTCTGGCATGGATTAGTGCAATAGCCTCCTTCCAGTTAGATTGCTCTCTTACAATTATGAAACAGCCCTAAGAGGGCTCTTATAATGCTTCTCAACTTACAGGTCTATGCTGTTTGATACTAATAACTATATAAGTCTGATATAAGTAAGTATCACTTAGTGTTCTTAAGCTTATGTTTTCTTACCCATTTACTTTGAACCTTTCTGTGTCCTTTAATATTTGTATCCTTTATACTTTGTAAGCAGCACATAATTGAGTTTACATTTTTAATCAGTCTCATTCTCTTACAATGGAGCATTTAGTTCATTAACTTACAATGCAACTATTGATACAGCAGGTTTAGTTTATAGCTAAGATTTGACCATTCGTTTTCTATTTTACTGCTTTATATTCTTTTTACTCTTTCTTCCATTTGTTGGATTAATCAAATATATTTCACATCTTTTCTTCTGTTAATTATTATACTAATTTCTTCATTATTCTTATACAGATTATATAGATTTCATCATGTATATTTGAGTTATTACATTGTAGTATAAACTATTACTTTATTACTTTCCAATACTGCTAGAAACTTAGAATACTCTAATTCTATTTATCCTCTCTTGCTGGTTGCTTTATTTTTGTCATGTACCTAATTATTTATCAGTTTAAGATGTCAAAAGACATTACTATTATTGTTCTATATGGACAATATTCATTCCAGTTTGCCTACATATTTGCCTGTCTCATGTTCACTTCTTGAATTTATATGCTTCTCTCTGAAGAACTCCCTTAACTATTTTTTTGGTATAAGCCTTGTATAAAAAAAAATTCTTTCCATTTTTGTCTGAAATTTTCTTTATGTCATGTTAATTTTTCAAATTTATTTTCACCAGATATTGACCTCCAGCAGTTTTTTCTTTCAGCAAAAGATGTCATTCCACTGCCTTCTAACTTCCATGGTCTCAGCTGGCAAGTCATATATAAATCTTATTGCTGTTCCTATGAAAGCAACATCTTTCTCCAGCTAAATTAAGACTTTTTCTATTTATTAGATTTTTAGCAGCTTTAAATTGCAAGGCCAGGTATTGTTTTCATTGTATTTATGCCAACTAAATCTATGGATTTATGCCTTTAATAGCTTTAGAAAATTGTTAGCCATTAATTCTTTGAATATTACTTATAGTCTATTCTCTCCTCCTTTCCTTATGGGGCTTCAGTTACATGTCTTTTTCAGGATGTTCTTTATTGCTCTTACCTGTTTCTCTATTATTTGTATGTCCATGCTTACGCTTGAGCATTTTCTATTAAACTGTTTTCCAATTAAAAATTAAACCATAGAGCCTTCACGTGTTATTTTCTACCAGAAAGGCTTTCCTCTCTGAGAATAGCAAGGACATACATGCATGCTAAATTGCTTCAGTCATTTCTGACCCTTTGCAACCCTATGGACTGTAGCATACCAGGCTCCTCTGTCGGTGGGATTCTCCAGGCAAGAATACTGGAGTGGGTTGCCATGCCCTCCTCCAGAGGATCTTCCCAATCCAGGGATTGAACCAGTGTCTCCTATGTCTCCCACAATGGCAGGTGGATTCTTTTACCACTTCAGCCACTTGGGAAGCTCCAGGACAGCTATTAGAGGAACTAAATATTCTCAAGTCAATCATGAATTGAGCTGAATTGGGACTGTGATAGTTTTGGTTGAACCAGTGTCTCTACTCCTGCAGTTATTACATTGTAGTATAAACTATTACTTTATTACTTTCCAATACTGCTAGAAACTTAGAATACTCTAATTCTATTTATCCTCTCTTGCTGGTTGCTTTTTTTTTGTCATGTACCTAATTATTTATCAGTTTAAGATGTCAAAAGACATTACTATTATTGTTCTATATGGACAATATTCATTCCAGTTTGCCTACATATTTGCCTGTCTCATGTTCACTTCTTGAATTTATATGCTTCTCTCTGAAGAACTCCCTTAACTATTTTTTTGGTATAAGCCTTGTATAAAAAAAAATTCTTTCCATTTTTGTCTGAAATTTTCTTTATGTCATGTTAATTTTTCAAATTTATTTTCACCAGATATTGACCTCCAGCAGTTTTTTCTTTCAGAAAAAGATGTCATTCCACTGCCTTCTAACTTCCATGGTCTCAGCTGGCAAGTCATATATAAATCTTATTGCTGTTCCTATGAAAGCAACATCTTTCTCCAGCTAAATTAAGACTTTTTCTATTTATTAGATTTTTAGCAGCTTTAAATTGCAAGGCCAGGTATTGTTTTCATTGTATTTATGCCAACTAAATCTATGGATTTATGCCTTTAATAGCTTTAGAAAATTGTTAGCCATTAATTCTTTGAATATTACTTATAGTCTATTCTCTCCTCCTTTCCTTATGGGGCTTCAGTTACATGTCTTTTTCAGGATGTTCTTTATTGCTCTTACCTGTTTCTCTATTATTTGTATGTCCATGCTTACGCTTGAGCATTTTCTATTAAACTGTTTTCCAATTAAAAATTAAACCATAGAGCCTTCACGTGTTATTTTCTACCAGAAAGGCTTTCCTCTCTGAGAATAGCAAGGACATACATGCATGCTAAATTGCTTCAGTCATTTCTGACCCTTTGCAACCCTATGGACTGTAGCATACCAGGCTCCTCTGTCGGTGGGATTCTCCAGGCAAGAATACTGGAGTGGGTTGCCATGCCCTCCTCCAGAGGATCTTCCCAATCCAGGGATTGAACCAGTGTCTCCTATGTCTCCCACAATGGCAGGTGGATTCTTTTACCACTTCAGCCACTTGGGAAGCTCCAGGACAGCTATTAGAGGAACTAAATATTCTCAAGTCAATCATGAATTGAGCTGAATTGGGACTGTGATAGTTTTGGTAAAACTCAGTCTACTTATGCTTGACTCTAAATAGCTTTCTAGGGCTTCTAACTAAACTGGGAGGACTTTCCCAAATCTAAAAGATGAATAGAGATTCAGTTCTGCCCTTCAGAGGTTTACATCTTAGTTCTTTATCTTCCTGCTCCACACAGCTTCAAATGTGGCAAATTTCTTTAAGAGAAGATCAGTTATGTATCTGAGTCTCCTTAAGTCTCCAATTTTGTTATTTCAGTCCCCAAAAGTCAAAATTTCTGTTGGTTTCTCATTTCCCAAGAAGGGTCCTCTGCTAAAGGTCAGGTTTAGATTTTTGACCTCTAGAATCACCCAAATTTAGTTAACAGAAGAAAAGTACCTGCAAATCAATTCACCATTCCTTCTAGGGATTTCATCCTTTGTTTTGTTTTGGGACCTCCTTCCTGGGAGAGTCTTTGTCTCTTAAGCATCACAAGGCTATAAGATAGTTCACTCTATGGTTTAGGAGCTTTCAAATTAAGCTTTTTAATCAAATATTAAGCCTCAAAGCTCAGCAGGTGTCTTATGGGAAAAACAAGGCATGCATCTGATATCCCTCCAGTCTTGAATTTTGTCACTATGAATCCACACAACCACTAAAAGCTTTATTTTCCTAGAAGCAGCCTTCAGTCTGCGCCAAATTCTGATCCTTAGGCCATGCCAAGAATCATCCAATGCCCTCAGGGAGGGGAAACGGCTCCTGATTAGCTTTCCTCTCTGAAATTAGACTGTATCTTGTCCTCTTTCTTCCCAAAGTCCACTGTTGCTTTTTAAATTGTGTTTTGAAATTTATCCAGATTTTTCTCACTGTTTTCAGTAGGAACATTGCCTTGCTACAACCTACTGCATCATGCTCATAGGGGGAAAACTACGTAAGTCTCCTAAAAGCTTTTGCTGCTCCCACTCTGGCCACACTGTCCCTTGCCACAACCTACTGCATCATGCTCAAAGGGGGAAAACTACGTAAGTCTCCTAAAAGCTTTTGCTGCTCCCACTCTGGCCACACTGTCAGCTACTGGCCCTGCAGAAGCCAGGATGAACCATTTAAATCAGATCATACCACATCCACTGCACTTAAAATAAAATACAAACTCCTTATCATGCCTTCAAAGATCTATGTGTTCTTGCCCTGATATTTCTCTGACCTCATCTCTTAGTTCTCTCCTACTTGCTCACTGTGCTCCAGAACAGTGAACAGAATTTAACTACTAGATATACACAGTAGGAAAGTATACCAGGCCATCTGGTTATTTTTCAAGCATGCTGGAAATCTGTCCTTGTCCCATGTCCCACTCTAAAACATAATTTCTAGAAGCCCAGAGACTCTGTTTACTTTCTTTTTTATATAATTTTTTGTCTTTTTTTAAAATTTTATTTATTTATTTTCATTCATCTTTATATCTTTAGCATGTGAGGGCCTCCCATTGCAGCCGCCTCTCTCATGGCAGAGCAGCAGCTCGTAATTAGACACACCAGCCCAGTCACTCGGCAGCATGTGGGATCTTCCCAGACCAGGGATCAAACTTCTGCCTCTTGAATTGCAAGGCAGACTCTTTACCACTGGACCACCAGGGAAGCCCTCCATTTACTTTTCAACCACTTTACTCCCAGCACCTGAAATAATCCCTAGCCATATCAAAAGTGCTAGATAAATATTTACTCAATAACTTAATGAATGAAATTTAAGCCGCCTTGGCTGAAATGTGGCTGGGGTTCTGAAGCTCTGCAATAAAAACCTCTTCTTCCTCCCTAGGCCATGCCAAGAATCATCCAATGCCCTCAGGGAGAAACGGCTCCTGATTAGCTTTCCTCTCTGAAATTAGACTGTATCTTGTCCTCTTTCTTCCCAAAGTCCACTGTTGCTTTTTAAATTGTGTTTTGAAATTTATCCAGATTTTTCTCACTGTTTTCAGTAGGAACATTGCCTTGCTACAACCTACTGCATCATGCTCATAGGGGGAAAACTACGTAAGTCTCCTAAAAGCTTTTGCTGCTCCCACTCTGGCCACACTGTCCCTTGCCACAACCTACTGCATCATGCTCAAAGGGGGAAAACTACGTAAGTCTCCTAAAAGCTTTTGCTGCTCCCACTCTGGCCACACTGTCAGCTACTGGCCCTGCAGAAGCCAGGATGAACCATTTAAATCAGATCATACCACATCCACTGCACTTAAAATAAAATACAAACTCCTTATCATGCCTTCAAAGATCTATGTGTTCTTGCCCTGATATTTCTCTGACCTCATCTCTTAGTTCTCTCCTACTTGCTCACTGTGCTCCAGAACAGTGAACAGAATTTAACTACTAGATATACACAGTAGGAAAGTATACCAGGCCATCTGGTTATTTTTCAAGCATGCTGGAAATCTGTCCTTGTCCCATGTCCCACTCTAAAACATAATTTCTAGAAGCCCAGAGACTCTGTTTACTTTCTTTTTTATATAATTTTTTGTCTTTTTTTAAAATTTTATTTATTTATTTTCATTCATCTTTATATCTTTAGCATGTGAGGGCCTCCCATTGCAGCCGCCTCTCTCATGGCAGAGCAGCAGCTCGTAATTAGACACACCAGCCCAGTCACTCGGCAGCATGTGGGATCTTCCCAGACCAGGGATCAAACTTCTGCCTCTTGAATTGCAAGGCAGACTCTTTACCACTGGACCACCAGGGAAGCCCTCCATTTACTTTTTCAACCACTTTACTCCCAGCACCTGAAATAATCCCTAGCCATATCAAAAGTGCTAGATAAATATTTACTCAATAACTTAATGAATGAAATTTAAGCCGCCTTGGCTGAAATGTGGCTGGGGTTCTGAAGCTCTGCAATAAAAACCTCTTCTTACTCCCTATGATAGCCTTGATAACTGAGAATTAGCCACATGTTTTTTTATGAAAGTTCAATTAAACTCTTATAGTAACCCTTGAAACACGTCCAAAGTAAAGTGGGGTTCCAAATACCACACTTTGGAAATCAAATGGATCACTAAGGTTCCTTCTAGTTCTAATGTTCTAGTCAAAAATAACATGTTAGGAGGAAAGCTGAAGCTGAATATCCTAATGGGCCTGCTTCACTGATACTTTTTATTAAGCAAGAAAAATATATGTCCTTAGTGGCCATAATAATCAAGGGGCTGAGTATTAAAACCAAAAAGATCAATAACTATGTACTTACTTTGTAGCTCCTACTTATGTTCTGATGAAACCCTTTTATTTAGTGTCAGGTTTTGGGAATCCAATCATAATTAATTCTAGGATTCCCTGTGAACAAAAATGACACTCTTCTCCAGAACACATTAGAGTCTATACAACTAGATATGCTTATGATATCTAGTTTCATGAGTGTACCTTAAATTTTTGCAGTTTTGTAGTTTGGATTCATTAAGAACTTAGGCAAAGAGTTATACAAGTTTCATTTGCAAGCAAGAAGGAGAAAAATAAAGTGTTCCCACTGACCTGTGCTCTACTTTTCCCAAAGATGAAAAAGGATCTCACGCTTATGGAACTTCACAAAAGTAATGACTACACAAGGACCAAACAATTCTAGTCTCTGGAAAGAACTGTATTTCATCAAAAGAGGTCATTAGAAATCACTCACATGGACCTGCTATTTTCTTCCCATCTCTACAAAACATATCAATCTGTTCTCTCCCTCTCCCTCTGGGCAACCTCTCATCATTCCTCAAGACAAGACATTCCTCAAGGCAAGACTGCCCTGAAGTACCAGCTCAGAGAACACAAAGATTGTTGGGTATATCTTTGGTACATATCCGTTTTCACTGTGATTCATACTTTTCATAATTTCATTGCCCCAAGTAAGGCATGATTTGGTTTTATTTGCCTAAATAACATAAAAGAATGAGTCATTATATAGATAAAACTTCATTGAGCTAAAACATAAAATGAGTAATAAGTACCTTAGACTATGGAAATAATCATTTAGGCACAACCTAAGTCCATGACTGGAAGGCAAATTCTTTTATGGATGAGATAATGCAAATTTTCTCTGGTGCTATTCTTAGCTCAACTTCTCAGCATCATCAAATATTGTAACACACTGATAGGCCACAACTAATAGTCTACCACTACAAGAAAAGTTGAAGGTAATTTGAGATTTATACAAATCTTCACAGGTGGTGTTAGTGGTAAAGAACCCTCCTGCCAATGCAGGAGACATAGGAAATCCAAGTTTGATCCCTGAGTCGGGAAGCTTCCCTGGAGGAGGGCATGGCAACCCACTCCAGTATTTCTGCCTCGAAAATTTCATGGTGAGAGGAGCCTGGCGGGCTATAGTGCATGGGATTGCAAAAAGTCAAAAACTGTTTCTGACTGAGCAAGTTTTACTATGCAAGTTAGGTATAGGTAATTATCAACTAACAAAACACTCGAGAATTTTTCATGCAACTACAGCTAGATTTCTCAGAGACAATAGTTCCTGTGCTATTTAACAACAAAAGATATGCTTATGATATCTAGTTTCATGAGTGTACCTTAAATTTTTGCAGTTTTGTAGTTTGGATTCATTAAGAACTTAGGCAAAGAGTTATACAAGTTTCATTTGCAAGCAAGAAGGAGAAAAATAAAGTGTTCCCACTGACCTGTGCTCTACTTTTCCCAAAGATGAAAAAGGATCTCACGCTTATGGAACTTCACAAAAGTAATGACTACACAAGGACCAAACAATTCTAGTCTCTGGAAAGAACTGTATTTCATCAAAAGAGGTCATTAGAAATCACTCACATGGACCTGCTATTTTCTTCCCATCTCTACAAAACATATCAATCTGTTCTCTCCCTCTCCCTCTGGGCAACCTCTCATCATTCCTCAAGACAAGACATTCCTCAAGGCAAGACTGCCCTGAAGTACCAGCTCAGAGAACACAAAGATTGTTGGGTATATCTTTGGTACATATCCGTTTTCACTGTGATTCATACTTTTCATAATTTCATTGCCCCAAGTAAGGCATGATTTGGTTTTATTTGCCTAAATAACATAAAAGAATGAGTCATTATATAGATAAAACTTCATTGAGCTAAAACATAAAATGAGTAATAAGTACCTTAGACTATGGAAATAATCATTTAGGCACAACCTAAGTCCATGACTGGAAGGCAAATTCTTTTATGGATGAGATAATGCAAATTTTCTCTGGTGCTATTCTTAGCTCAACTTCTCAGCATCATCAAATATTGTAACACACTGATAGGCCACAACTAATAGTCTACCACTACAAGAAAAGTTGAAGGTAATTTGAGATTTATACAAATCTTCACAGGTGGTGTTAGTGGTAAAGAACCCTCCTGCCAATGCAGGAGACATAGGAAATCCAAGTTTGATCCCTGAGTCGGGAAGCTTCCCTGGAGGAGGGCATGGCAACCCACTCCAGTATTTCTGCCTCGAAAATTTCATGGTGAGAGGAGCCTGGCGGGCTATAGTGCATGGGATTGCAAAAAGTCAAAAACTGTTTCTGACTGAGCAAGTTTTACTATGCAAGTTAGGTATAGGTAATTATCAACTAACAAAACACTCGAGAATTTTTCATGCAACTACAGCTAGATTTCTCAGAGACAAAAATGAGTTCACTTCATAGTAGCCTTTAGGATTTAGATACTTAAAATGCTTCTTTCTTCTGGGATCAGATCAAAAATGAAAGCACTTTTGTCTTTAGATTCTTAAGGAGCATGATGACAAAATAAATAAAGGCTGTTACTTTTCACTTCTGAGCCTATGCCTTCTACAGAGAATCAGCCTAAATGGTAAGTGAGGCTGATGTCTAACATGCACTCATTTGTTATGCAAGGCATATATCTACTAAAAGGATGGAGTATCATTTTCCTAATTTGCACAAATGTGCTATATAGTCTAGCAATGACGCTAACCCTGGGCAGTCACACACACAGAAGCAATCACCTGGAAGATTCAGACAAAGGATGTAAGTTTGAATTTTCTACAAGTTCCCACCACTCCCTCTTGCTTAACCATGTTATGAGAACTTACAGGTTTCTCTGTGGATGTGTGAGTTTGCAACTTTGGGTCACCATCAAAAGTAAACAATACTTATAAAGATTTATCTGTGGGTCCAGTGGTTTCAAATTCACCTTTCAGTGCTGGGGACATTGGTTTGATCCCTGGTCAGAGAATTAAGATCCTGCATGCCAAAAGGCAACTAAGCCAATGAGCCCCAACAACAGAAACCCTCACACTGCAACTACTGAGTCCACAGGTTCTAGAGCTTGCACACCACAACAGAAGGTGGCACCCACTGCAACTAAAGAAAAGCCTCCAATGAAGACCCTGCATGCTGCAATGAAGACCCAATGCAACCCAAAAAATAAAAATAAAAACAATTCCAAAAAGTAAATAATACTTTTGATTTACTCATCTAAACAACATGTATTTAGATTCACTTTGCAGAGGTAGGTTGGTTGGTTTGCAACGTTGTTGCTGTTCAGTTGCCCAGTTGTGTCCGACTCTTTGTGACTCCATGGACTGCAGCGTGTCAGATCTCCCTCTGCCTCACCATCTCCTGGAGCTTGCCCAAGTTGATGTCCATTGCATCAGTGATGCCATCCAGCCATTTCATCCTCTGACAACCTCTTCTGTCCTCAGTCTTTCCCAGCATCACGGTCTTTTCCAATGAGTCGGCTGTTTGCATCAAGTGACCACAATATGGAGCTTCAACTTCAGCATCAGTTTTCCAATGAGTATTCAGGGTTGATTTCCTTTAAGACTGACTGATTTGACCTTCTTACTCTCCAAGGGACTCTCAAGAGTCTTCAGCATCACAGTTCAAAGGCATCCATATTTTGGCATGCTGCTTCTTTACACTCCAGCTCTCACAACCACACGTGATCACTGGAGAGACCATATCCTTGACCATGTGGACCTTTGTCAGTAAAGTGATATCTTTCAACTCTCTAAGTTTGTCATAGCTTTCCTGCCAAGAAGCGACTGTCTTCTGATTTCATGGCTGCAGTCACCATCCACAGTGATTTTATAGTCCAAGAAGAGAAAATCTGTCACTGTTTCCACCTTTTCCCCTTCTATCTGCCACAAAGGGATGGGGCCAGATGCCATGATATTAGTTTTCTTTATATTTAGTTTTAAGCCAGCTTTTTCACTCTCCTCCTTTACCCTCATCAAGAGGTTCTCTAGTTCCTCTTCTCTTTCTGCCATTAGAGTGTAATCATCCACATATCTGACATTTAGATGTTTCTCCCAATCAGTTCACAATACCAGTACAATTACTCAGCAATTAGGATTTACAGTCAGATAGACCTGGCTAATTGCCAAACACTGGGGAAGTTATGGGACTTGTCTAACAATTTCCTTATCTGGAAAATTAGATGAATAGTATCTACTGTGTAAACTTGCAAATTAAAATGCAGATTGAGGGGCTTCCCCTGGTGGTCTAGTGGGTAAATAAAACAATTCCAAAAAGTAAATAATACTTTTGATTTACTCATCTAAACAACATGTATTTAGATTCACTTTGCAGAGGTAGGTTGGTTGGTTTGCAACGTTGTTGCTGTTCAGTTGCCCAGTTGTGTCCGACTCTTTGTGACTCCATGGACTGCAGCGTGTCAGATCTCCCTCTGCCTCACCATCTCCTGGAGCTTGCCCAAGTTGATGTCCATTGCATCAGTGATGCCATCCAGCCATTTCATCCTCTGACAACCTCTTCTGTCCTCAGTCTTTCCCAGCATCACGGTCTTTTCCAATGAGTCGGCTGTTTGCATCAAGTGACCACAATATGGAGCTTCAACTTCAGCATCAGTTTTCCAATGAGTATTCAGGGTTGATTTCCTTTAAGACTGACTGATTTGACCTTCTTACTCTCCAAGGGACTCTCAAGAGTCTTCAGCATCACAGTTCAAAGGCATCCATATTTTGGCATGCTGCTTCTTTACACTCCAGCTCTCACAACCACACGTGATCACTGGAGAGACCATATCCTTGACCATGTGGACCTTTGTCAGTAAAGTGATATCTTTCAACTCTCTAAGTTTGTCATAGCTTTCCTGCCAAGAAGCGACTGTCTTCTGATTTCATGGCTGCAGTCACCATCCACAGTGATTTTATAGTCCAAGAAGAAAATCTGTCACTGTTTCCACCTTTTCCCCTTCTATCTGCCACAAAGGGATGGGGCCAGATGCCATGATATTAGTTTTCTTTATATTTAGTTTTAAGCCAGCTGTTTCACTCTCCTCCTTTACCCTCATCAAGAGGTCCTTTAGTTACTCTTTGCTTTCTGGCATTAGAGTGGTATCATCCACATTTCTGACATTTAGATGTTTCTCCCAATCAGTTCACAATACCAGTACAATTACTCAGCAATTAGGATTTACAGTCAGATAGACCTGGCTAATTGCCAAACACTGGGGAAGTTATGGGACTTGTCTAACAATTTCCTTATCTGGAAAATTAGATGAATAGTATCTACTGTGTAAACTTGCAAATTAAAATGCAGATTGAGGGGCTTCCCCTGGTGGTCTAGTGGGTAAGGACACTGCCTTGCAGTGCAAGGGGCACTGATTCAATCCCTGGTCTGGGAAGATTCCACGTACCGTAGAGCAGCTGGACCGATGTGTCCAACTACCGAGCCGGAGCTCTGGAGCACATGTGCCCAGAGTCGGTGCTCTGCAATGAGAGAGGCCACTGTGATGGGAGACCACAAAGGCCAAAGAACAAAGATGGATGAAAATGGATAAATGAAACACCAATAGAAGTGGCCAAAAAAAAGCAGATTGATTAATACGAGATGACATGAAACTTAATGTTTAGTGTATCAATATAGTAGGTATTTTTTAATGTAATTCCATGTTAATTTCATGATATCCTCACCCTGACCTTGAAGCAAAAAACTTATCAGTTATTTATGGAATCATGAATAAGTTTACTCAAACTTGTTATAATATAAAGCATAAAGCATGATGGTAGGGTCCATGTTTGCTTTTCATTATTCTCTCCCCAACACTCTCACATGGCAGGAAATTGAAACTTTTTAGTAGAACAAGTGAATGAATGAAGTTACCGTCCAGGCTGCAATGGAAATTGGGAAAAGACTAAGATCCCACTCCCTCCCTAATCCAGCCACATTTTCCAACATGAATCAGGGGATACAATTACAGCTAGATTATATGCCAAATGAAGGATGTACTTGAACAATGTAAATAAAATTATGTATTTGACTTGGGCTGACCATGGACTGCTTAGACAATTAAACTGCATGATATCACAAAACATTCAATCCCAAACAAGGGAGAGTCCATCTACCCCCACCACCCAAAAAAAAAGGAACATCACAAGGAGGCTATTAATGGAAACACTAACTCAGGGCATGTGATCCAGAAATTCATTAGAAAAGAGCTGCAGATTGTTACTTCCCAAGTGGCCCCAGGAAAAATTTTAGGGTGACAGACGACTGGAAGATACATGTAAAGATAGGAATTTCTGGAGTCTAGGGATGTCCCACAGGCAGTTAATAAAAGAATGGGCCCAACAGGCCCATGGGACTTGTTTCTAGACCTGGCTAATTGCCAAACACTGGGAAGTTATGGGACTTGTCTAACAATTTCCTTATCTGGAAAATTAGATGAATAGTATCTACTGTGTAAACTTGCAAATTAAAATGCAGATTGAGGGCTTCCCCTGGTGGTCTAGTGGGTAAGGACACTGCCTTGCAGTGCAAGGGGCACTGATTCAATCCCTGGTCTGGGAAGATTCCACGTACCGTAGAGCAGCTGGACCGATGTGTCCAACTACCGAGCCGGAGCTCTGGAGCACATGTGCCCAGAGTCGGTGCTCTGCAATGAGAGAGGCCACTGTGATGGGAGACCACAAAGGCCAAAGAACAAAGATGGATGAAAATGGATAAATGAAACACCAATAGAAGTGGCCAAAAAAAAGCAGATTGATTAATACGAGATGACATGAAACTTAATGTTTAGTGTATCAATATAGTAGGTATTTTTTAATGTAATTCCATGTTAATTTCATGATATCCTCACCCTGACCTTGAAGCAAAAAACTTATCAGTTATTTATGGAATCATGAATAAGTTTACTCAAACTTGTTATAATATAAAGCATAAAGCATGATGGTAGGGTCCATGTTTGCTTTTCATTATTCTCTCCCCAACACTCTCACATGGCAGGAAATTGAAACTTTTTAGTAGAACAAGTGAATGAATGAAGTTACCGTCCAGGCTGCAATGGAAATTGGGAAAAGACTAAGATCCCACTCCCTCCCTAATCCAGCCACATTTTCCAACATGAATCAGGGGATACAATTACAGCTAGATTATATGCCAAATGAAGGATGTACTTGAACAATGTAAATAAAATTATGTATTTGACTTGGGCTGACCATGGACTGCTTAGACAATTAAACTGCATGATATCACAAAACATTCAATCCCAAACAAGGGAGAGTCCATCTACCCCCACCACCCAAAAAAAAAGGAACATCACAAGGAGGCTATTAATGGAAACACTAACTCAGGGCATGTGATCCAGAAATTCATTAGAAAAGAGCTGCAGATTGTTACTTCCCAAGTGGCCCCAGGAAAAATTTTAGGGTGACAGACGACTGGAAGATACATGTAAAGATAGGAATTTCTGGAGTCTAGGGATGTCCCACAGGCAGTTAATAAAAGAATGGGCCAAAGTCAGAGTTCAACAATTCTTGAACACTAGCTCCTTTTTAAAAGAGTAAAATAAAAAGTGGGTACAGAAGATCATCTTACTCCATTGTCCTCTATCTACAAAATACACTGAGACTACCTTGTTTCTCAATAGGAAAAACAAGATAGTTGACATCCTCTAGTTAGCAACTTGAATCTACAATGTAAAGGCATGTTCCACTGACCTATAGTTCTGCTTGGGTGCCAGTACCACTCAGTTTAGTTACAATAAATCAATCAGACAAACTCTAAGTGACATCCTACAAGATACCAGACCAGCATTCCTCAAAACTGTCAAGGTCATCAAAAACAAGAAAGTTTGAGAAACCATCACAGTCAAGAGGAATCTGAGAAGATAATGATAACTAAATGTAAGGAAAAGAAAAAGGTATTAGGCAAAACCTAAGTAAATTTAAATAAAGTATGGACTTCAGTTAGTACTGATGTATCAATATTGGTTCATTAATTGTGTTAAATATGATATTAACACAAGATGCTAATAATGGAGTATACTATGAATAGGTGTGAGGTATATGGGAACCTCTGTATTATCTTTGTAAATCTAAATCAATTTTAAAATAAAAATTAATTTAAATAAGTAAACTCTGAAAGAAAGTGAGATTTGGTTTTCCAAACCTTTTATGACAACCTGTCACTATCATTCCCCCTCTTACCTACTTCCCTTTGAAATCACGTAAGACTGGTATAATATACTTTAGTGATCCAGGTTCCTCATTTTTATATTAGTACAACTGGAAAATGTGACGCTACCTCCATGTGTGTAATGTAGCACAAAGGTATGCTCACTGAGGCATACAACCAGAATGTGTCAGTTCAGAGGGGGGAAAAAATCTCCAGTCTCTGGCAAAATATTTTACACTAAAAACTATAGCTATTCTAACACAAGACTTACTAAGTGATATACCCAGGGGCGAAGTGGCTTCATGTTGCAATAAATACCTTATTGCTCAAAGTCTGTTTTGATCTACCCTCTTTTTAAAGGATAATGAATTTTTTTAGCTGTTCAAAAACTAAGCAATTTGTGATCATATATTCCCTAATATGGAAGGTTCCAGTGACTTCACTTTAATCACCAAGATCTTACGATGTTGAAAAAAAAAAAAAGAGTCAGATGCTGCTACTTTGATATATAAATGCTTTGTTTTTACAGAAAGAAAAGGGTTTTTCTCTTTCTATCAGTGGAAGGACTATGAGCAGAGCTGCCATTCGGTGACTCCTGTTACTTGAGTAGGTGCCTGCAAAGGGCCAGGTGGTGTTTATGCAGATGACTGAGCAAGTTACAATGTGTTCTTCCTTTTGGATAAAACATTAGTGTATCAGATGTGACAAATCAGATGTTCATCTTCCGCACTTCTGCATTATTTTACATTGAGAATTAGATGATGTGCTGGCTTAGCTTTTTGCTTTTTTTTTTTTTCTTGAGAATAAGTTTGTAAATAAAGTTCTCCCTACACTCTGCATAAACAGTCTCACAGAACAGCTAACTGACTAGGTGTTATGATAATTGCAACCATCTTGCCTTGTACAAAAGAAAAACATTGTACCCATTGTTTTTTCTGTAACAAAAAGCACACCATTCATATACTCTCAGAGCTATATACATGTTACTCATTCCTGTACTCTTGACATCATGGAAAAACGCCATCTTCTCATCTCGACATCTTGAGATTGAGCACCTGATGCTCCTATGTCCAACCAGTAAATTAGTGTTTTCTGAGCACCAAAATACAAGAGTCGAAACCATTCTCCACCACGCACAAAACTTCTAATCCAAAGGGATGCATGTCTTTTATGTTATTTGTAGACTACATTAGAAATTTAAATCACACTTTAAAAGGGTTCCAAAATAAATTTTAAATATACAAATAATTATCCACCCACAGAATTTGCAGTAGCATTGTAGCATTCTCCCCACTTTGCACTATCATGCTTTCAAACTACTCCAATTCCACCTGGCTTTTCTCCACCATACTACTATTTATCCAAGAAAAGACCATCAGAGATGCCCCATGAACACAGATTTCCAATAAGAACAGTTGAAAAATTAAGCTGTTGGATAGAAGACAGTAGAAGGAAGGTTCAAGAGGGAAGGGATATACGTAAAAATACAACAGATTCACTTGGATATTCTTTGTGCTAATAGAAGCTAACACAACATTATAATTATATTCCAATAAAAATTAAAAATAAATTAAAAAGAAAAATTAAGCTTTTTTGTATAACTGGTATCTTTTATCACCAGAGCTCCTACTATGAATTAGAGTAGCACTCTGGCACTAGTGAGAAACTGAGTAAGGCAAAAGAATGGATTAAGAGGTCTTAACAGTTCTATGAATGCTCTTAATTCAGGTATCCAGTCAACCAATTTTGAATCTTTACCATATGCAGTTCAATAGAAGACCTTTTTCACCAGGAGACAAAGAGGGAGGAGTTACATATGTCATTAAGAGAAATATAAGCAAACTAATGGAATTTCAGAGGATAAGTAGAATCAGAGAAGAATTTATGAAAAGCATGATATTTTAAACTAAGCCTTGGAGGAGAACGGATAGGCTCCTCCAGTGGATAGCAAGTGGTTAAAGAGAAAGCGAGGTAAGAGGAGGGGCTGTGGATTCCAGACCACGAAAGTGATGTACTGCTATTGTGTGGCCACTATTAATAGCACTTTCATTATTTAAGGTGGTAATTAATACAGATGATATATTTTATAAGATATGATAATTTTACTATGTTAATATATTTATTATTAAAATGTTAACATTTTAACATATCTTAACACACATCAATATGTTAACATTATATTTTAATATATTTACTAATACTGATAAAATTATTAAATGATAATAATTAATGGATTTAGTGATAATATCTAGTAAAATAACTCCCATTTACAAAGCACTTTTCTTCATGCCATGTACTATTCTAAGCTGTAAAGTAACTCAGTTGACTCTCAACACAATCATGTGACTAAGTACCACTAGTATTCTCATTTTACAAAAAAGAAAGCTAAGAAAGATTAACTAACTTGCCCAAGGTGACTACTAGAATGTGGAAGAGCTAGATTTTAACAATGCAGTCTAATGTCAAAATCCCTGTGCATAATGACTGTCCTCTGCTACTGCAAGATTAAAGACCACAAGATCAAGTGATACAATGCATTACGGGTGCAGAATGTCATACTGTTCCATTATATTTTCAAACGTATCATAATGAAAATGCTGAACATTAGAGTTAAGCTTTTTAAATCAATAGATACCACCACTGAAATCACTCCCAAATAAATTATCAAACAAGGGGGAAAAAGTTGTGGTAGCTACCGTAACCATGCCACATGAAGTAAGGGCAAACAATCTAGAAATAAATAGAATAATAGACATTCTCATGAAGAAACAGATGCTACACAACAAGAAAATCTACAGCTGAAAAATATAGGAAAAGAAATTTTTAAGTTCATCAGAAAGACTCAGGAGTAGAATAGAGATGAAAGAAGAAAGTGTCAGGAAATTTGAAAACAGATCAGTAAAAATTATCCAGTCTGAACAACAGGGGGGAAGTGTAAAAGTAACCAAAGCCTCAGAGACCACTGGAGCACTATCAAAAGGTTTTATCTCACTGGAATCCCAGAAGGAGAGAAAAAAGGGAATGGTACAAAAAATATTTCAATAATGGCTAAAAACACTCCAAATGTGGCTTAAATTTAGAGATCCAAGAACTTCCAAAAAGGATAAACTTAAAGAAAACCACAGTTAGACACATCTGAATGAAAACTTGAAAGCAGTCAGGGAAATCGCATTACATATTGGAGGCTGGGTAACAGTGAAGGGGAATTTTCATTATTGCAGAAACTATAGAGTCCATACTTGTATAACTGACTCACTTTGCTGTATACCTAAAACTAACACAACATTGAAAATCAACTATACTTCAATTTTTAAAATGGGGAGAGGGGAGTATGGAGTCCAGAAGACAATGGAATCATATCTTTTTGAAATACATATGATTTTATTTCAAATCATTCTTCAAGCTCCTTTTATTTAAACTAGTGTGATTTTATTTATGTTTTATTTAATGTTTTGTGATTTTATTTAATGTTTTGCATTATAGGATATTAAAGGAATTTTAAAGAATCCTTGTGATAAGGTGAAGAACTACAGGCTTAGAAGGAAGTGGGTATGTGTGGATTGGACCCTCTAGGCCCCCTTTTCAGCTAGGAGGACACTTTTTATTAGCTCTATCTGTGTTTGGTGGATATATTTAATTCTGGAGTAAGATCGCTGAAAGCCCACAGTGGTCATTGACAGAAGCCATGTCTCCAAGGCAGCTCTATCTCTCAGGCTCCTGTATCTATCTTTCACCTGCTTTGGTACCTGAAATCCTCCCAAATAAATTATCAAACAAGGGGGAAAAAGTTGTGGTAGCTACCGTAACCATGCCACATGAAGTAAGGGCAAACAATCTAGAAATAAATAGAATAATAGACATTCTCATGAAGAAACAGATGCTACACAACAAGAAAATCTACAGCTGAAAAATATAGGAAAAGAAATTTTTAAGTTCATCAGAAAGACTCAGGAGTAGAATAGAGATGAAAGAAGAAAGTGTCAGGAAATTTGAAAACAGATCAGTAAAAATTATCCAGTCTGAACAACAGGGGGGAAGTGTAAAAGTAACCAAAGCCTCAGAGACCACTGGAGCACTATCAAAAGGTTTTATCTCACTGGAATCCCAGAAGGAGAGAAAAAAGGGAATGGTACAAAAAATATTTCAATAATGGCTAAAAACACTCCAAATGTGGCTTAAATTTAGAGATCCAAGAACTTCCAAAAAGGATAAACTTAAAGAAAACCACAGTTAGACACATCTGAATGAAAACTTGAAAGCAGTCAGGGAAATCGCATTACATATTGGAGGCTGGGTAACAGTGAAGGGGAATTTTCATTATTGCAGAAACTATAGAGTCCATACTTGTATAACTGACTCACTTTGCTGTATACCTAAAACTAAC
The DNA here is from genome assembly GCA_022376925.1 of Tragulus kanchil. Lineage (NCBI taxonomy): Eukaryota > Metazoa > Chordata > Mammalia > Artiodactyla > Tragulidae > Tragulus > Tragulus kanchil. The sequence goes on from JAIOJX010000032.1 coordinate 53,692,095, forward strand.
ACAACATTGAAAATCAACTATACTTCAATTTTTAAAATGGGGAGAGGGGAGTATGGAGTCCAGAAGACAATGGAATCATATCTTTTTGAAATACATATGATTTTATTTCAAATCATTCTTCAAGCTCCTTTTATTTAAACTAGTGTGATTTTATTTATGTTTTATTTAATGTTTTGTGATTTTATTTAATGTTTTGCATTATAGGATATTAAAGGAATTTTAAAGAATCCTTGTGATAAGGTGAAGAACTACAGGCTTAGAAGGAAGTGGGTATGTGTGGATTGGACCCTCTAGGCCCCCTTTTCAGCTAGGAGGACACTTTTTATTAGCTCTATCTGTGTTTGGTGGATATATTTAATTCTGGAGTAAGATCGCTGAAAGCCCACAGTGGTCATTGACAGAAGCCATGTCTCCAAGGCAGCTCTATCTCTCAGGCTCCTGTATCTATCTTTCACCTGCTTTGGTACCTGCCTATTGAAATCTAGGCCATTTCCCTCATTCCCTGTCTCCACCTAGCTGAGAACACTGAAAGCATCCATGGAGTCTGCTCATGATCACTCATCACAGGATCTATGTTCCAGGTTCACCATCCTGCCCCAGCTGAAGCCTAAGGCAGCAACCTTCTGACAAGCCCTCCTGTGCACCTCAGCCAAGATCCACTGAAAAGCCAGCATCTCCTTCTTCCTAATCCCAGCTGCCCATTACCAGAGCCATGACCACAGTCACAGAGCTCTCCACTGCTCTCACCTGGGCAGGCCTTGGCCTGGCCAGGAACACTCCTTCACAAACACACACATTTGGGGCCTTGGGCCACATCCCTTGCACCTGAATGATATATTTAGATGTTGAAAGAAAAAAACTGTCAACGTAATTCTCTATCAAAGTTAACCACCAGCCAGGAAGCCATTTATGACAAACCCACAGCCAACATAATACTCACCAGTGAAAAGCTACAAACCTTCCCACTAAATTCTGGAAAAATACAAGCATGCCCACTCTCTCCACTTCTATTCAACATAGTATTTCAAGCCCTAGACACAGCAATCAAACAAGAAAATCAAATAAAAGACATGCAAATTGGAAGGCAAGAGATAAAAATTGTCCTTGTATGAAGATGATACTATACTTTATATTGTTATTTTTCTTCTTCAGTCTCCAAGCTATGTCTGACTCTTTGCAACCTCATGGACTGTAGTGTACAAGGATCCTCTGTCCACAGGGTTTTCCAGGCAAGAATACTAGAGTCGGTTACCATTTTCTTCTCCAAATCTTCGGGATCGAATCAGTGTCTCCTGCATTGGCAGGCAGATTCTTTTTCACTAAGCCACTAAGGAAGCCCTGATACTATACACAGGAAACCCTAAAGACTCCACATAAAAACGGTTAGCACTGATTGGTTCTACAAGATATAAGCACACAAGATTCACATACAGAAATCTGTTGCATTTCTTTATGCTAGCAATGAAATATCAAAAAGATAAAGTAAAAGAATCCTGCTTTAAAATCACATTTTAAAAAATATCTAGTAATTAAAGTTATCAAGGAGGTGAAAGATACTGTAAACAATAAAACACTGATAAAGGAAACTGAAGATGATTAATAAAAATGGAAAGATACCTATGCTCTTGGGTTAGAAGAATTAGGATTGTCAAAATGGCCACGCTAACCAAAGCAATCTACAGATTTAATAGAATCCCTATCAAATTACCCATGACATTTTTCACAGAAGTAGAACAAATAATCCTAAAATTTATAGAGAACCACAAAAGACCCAGAATTGCCAAAGCAATCCTGAAGAAAAAGAGCAATGCTGGAGGCATAACTCTTCTAGACATCAAGCAATACTAAAAAGCTATGATAATCAAAATAGCATGGTACTGGCACAAAAATAGACATATGGATCAAGGGAACAGAATAGAGAGCCCAGAAATAAACCCACATACCTATAGTTAACTAAAGAAGGCAAAAGCATACAATGGAGAAAAGGCAGTCTCTTCAGCAAGTAGCTGGAAAGCTGGGCAGCTAAATATATATCAATTAAGTTAGGACACACCCTTACACCATACACAAAAATAAACTCAAAATGTCTAAAGACTTAAACCTAAGACATGACACCATAAGACTCCTATAAAGAGAACACAGGCAAAACATCCTCTAACATGAATCGTATCAACTATCAGTTTCCCAAAGCAAAACAAAGAGAATCAAAAATAAACAAATGGAATCCAGTAACATTTATTAGCTTTTGCACAGCAAAGGAAACCATAAACAAAATTAAAAGTCAGATAAAGACAAATATTACATGACAAATATCACTTACATGTGAAATTTAAAATTTTTCATAAATGAACATATTTACAAAACAGGAACAGACTCACAGACATCGAAAACAAACTTATGATTAGCAAAGAGGAAAAGGGGCTGGGACAGATGAATTAGGAGTTTGGGATTAACAGATACACTACTATATATATAATATATAAACAATAAGAACTTACTGTATAACACAGAAAACTGTATTCAGTATCTTTAATAGCCTATAATTGAAAAGAATCTGAAAAAGAATATATATATGTATACATACATACATATATTCTGAATTGCTTGGTTGAAACAAACATAATATTGTAAATTAACTATACTTCAATTATTAAATTACTTTTTAAAAAATAACTCCATCAGAATGAAGATGCAATAAAGTCATTTTTAGATAAAGAAGGAAAACTAAGAAAATCTGTCACTAGTATATACACCTTCAAAGAAATGCTAAAGAAAAATCTTCAGTTAGGGTGAAGGCAATAACAGAAGAAAAGCTGGAAGATCAGGAATGAAGGAAGAGCAACAGAAATTATAACTATTTGAGTACATAAAATAGACTATTTTGCCTTATTTAAAGTTTGTTATAATATATATGATTACTGAAAGCAAAAACTGTAACACTGATGGAATTTCAATGTAGGTAGATGTTATTCATATGACAACTACATCAAAATGGAAAAAGGTAAAGGGACCTATCGTCTCTAATTTTATCTGAAATGGTAAAATATTAATTCTAAATACATTGCCCAAAGTTTGATATATATATTGCAATCCCTAGAGCAACCACTAACAAAAACACTGTACAAAGAGACAAAGTGAAAAGCACTACAGATAGATGGAGAACAGAATCCTAAATATTCGAATAAATCAAAAAAAGACAAGAAACAAAAACAAAGGCATGAAAAACAAAAGGGACGGACAGAAAACTAATACAAGAGCAAGCCTAAATCTGATCATATCCGACTAAACTCCATGTCAATGTTCTAAACACATCAATTACAGGAGACTGTCAGATTGGTTGTTTTAAAAGATTCAACTATATGTTGTTTAAAAAAAAATCTGCACCTAATGATAAAAAATGAGTTGAAAAATAATAAGATGGAATAGGATATGCTGTTCAAATACTAATTTAAAAAAAAAAAAACCTGGCATGGATATATTAATATAAAACAAAGCAGATGTCATAACAAGGAAAATTGCCAGAGACCAAGAAGAAAATTACCTATTGATAAAAGAGTCAATTCACCAAGAAGACCCAACAATTCTAAACATGCATGCCCATGCCAGGGCACTGATTACTCCTCTTTCATTCCTGATATTGGTGATTTGTGTATTCTTTTTCTTGATCAGTCTGGTTAGAGTCTTATTCGTGCTTTAATTTTTTTTTGAAGAAACAGCTTTGGTTTCATTGATTTCCTCTTTCATTTTTCTATTCTTAATTTATTTGATTTTTTTCTCATCTCTATTTCCATCTTTCTGCTTTCTTTGGGTTTAATTTGCTATTTTTCCCTAACTTCTTAAAGTAGATGCTTACATCATTAATTTGAAACTTATCTTCTTTTCAAATGTATATACTTAATACCATAAATTTCACTCTAAACTTTGCTGTAGTTATATTCCCACAATTTTTTTCACCTTTTCCTAATTCATTCAGTTCAAAACATTTTCTAATTTTTCTTGAGACTTTTCTTTGACCCATGGATTACTAAGCAGCACGCAATTTCATTTCCAAATATTCATAAAGTTGTCAGTATTCTTCTTCCATTGTCTTCTGGTTTAATTCTATTATAGTCATGAACAGAATTTGAATAAATACAATTCTTTGCAATTTAAGAATGTGGTCTACCTCAGTGAATATTTAATAGTTGAAAAGAAAGTATATTCCACTATTGTTGGGAAGGGTTCTATAAAGGTCCATTAGGTCAGGTAGGATGGTAGTATTCAAACTTTTCTGGTTTTATGTACGCTTATTTTACAGTTTACTGAAGTTTGTAACTATAATTGTGGTTGTGTCTATGTGACCATCTTAATTAGTTTGGGCCGCTATAACAAATACGCCACAATTTGGTGGTTTCACCAACATATATTTCTTCATCAAACTTCTGGAGGCTGGGAATTCAAAGATCAAGGTGCTCGCAGATCAGGTGTTGGGTGGAAGCTTGCTGTCTTGTATCCTCATACTACCCAGTATTAAGATGTGCTATAAAGCTACAGTGATCAAGACACTGATGAGCAATAAAAAGATAGACACATAAATCAGTGGAACATTACAGAAAGTTCAGAAACATATCCATATAAATATGGCTGATTGATCTTTGACAAAGATATAAAGGTAATGCAATGAAGAAAGGGTACTGCTGGAAAAACTGGATACACACACACACACACACACACACACACCAAATGAACTTCAATTTCTACCTAATTCCACATACAAATGTTAGCTAAAAAATGAATTACATTTAAAACATAAAAATATAGTCAAACAGTAATAAATTAAACTTCCAACAACAAAAATAAAACATGATAATATAAAATTCTTAGAAGAAAACAGTTTTAAAAACCTTCATGACCTTGCATTAGTCAGTTCCTGGAACACCAAAAGACCAATCCATAAAAGAAAATTATAAATTGGACTTCATCAAAATTAAAATATGTTGTTCTATGAAGGAAATCATAAAGAGAAAACAAGCTATAGACTAGGGGAAAATATTTGTAAATCACATACCTGTCAAAAGACTTGTCTCTAGAACAAAACTCTCACAAAACTCAGCAATAAGAAAACAATCAACCTAAATTGTTTAAATGGGGGGAAAATATGAACACATACTTCCAAAAAGAAAACATAAATTTCAAACACATGAAAGGATGGTCAATATCATCAGACATTATGAAATTGTCTATTAAAACCAAAATGAGACACAATTAGGGGCTTTCCTTGTGGCTCAGCAGTAAGGAATCTGCTTGCAACGCAGGAGACTCGGGTTCGATCCACGTGTCAAGAAGATCCTAGAGGAGGCATGGCAATCCAGTAAGGAATCTGCTTGCAAGCAGGAATCGGACCATATGTACGCTTATTTTACAGTTTACTGAAGTTTGTAACTATAATTGTGGTTGTGTCTATGTGACCATCTTAATTAGTTTGGGCCGCTATAACAAATACGCCACAATTTGGTGGTTTCACCAACATATATTTCTTCATCAAACTTCTGGAGGCTGGGAATTCAAAGATCAAGGTGCTCGCAGATCAGGTGTTGGGTGGAAGCTTGCTGTCTTGTATCCTCATACTACCCAGTATTAAGATGTGCTATAAAGCTACAGTGATCAAGACACTGATGAGCAATAAAAAGATAGACACATAAATCAGTGGAACATTACAGAAAGTTCAGAAACATATCCATATAAATATGGCTGATTGATCTTTGACAAAGATATAAAGGTAATGCAATGAAGAAAGGGTACTGCTGGAAAAACTGGATACACACACACACACACACACACACACCAAATGAACTTCAATTTCTACCTAATTCCACATACAAATGTTAGCTAAAAAATGAATTACATTTAAAACATAAAAATATAGTCAAACAGTAATAAATTAAACTTCCAACAACAAAAATAAAACATGATAATATAAAATTCTTAGAAGAAAACAGTTTTAAAAACCTTCATGACCTTGCATTAGTCAGTTCCTGGAACACCAAAAGACCAATCCATAAAAGAAAATTATAAATTGGACTTCATCAAAATTAAAATATGTTGTTCTATGAAGGAAATCATAAAGAGAAAACAAGCTATAGACTAGGGGAAAATATTTGTAAATCACATACCTGTCAAAAGACTTGTCTCTAGAACAAAACTCTCACAAAACTCAGCAATAAGAAAACAATCAACCTAAATTGTTTAAATGGGGGGAAAATATGAACACATACTTCCAAAAAGAAAACATAAATTTCAAACACATGAAAGGATGGTCAATATCATCAGACATTATGAAATTGTCTATTAAAACCAAAATGAGACACAATTAGGGGCTTTCCTTGTGGCTCAGCAGTAAGGAATCTGCTTGCAACGCAGGAGACTCGGGTTCGATCCACGTGTCAAGAAGATCCCCTAGAGGAGGGCATGGCAATCCACTCCAGTATTCTTGCCTGGAGATCCCACGGACAGAGGCACCTGGCTGGCTACAGTCTGTGGGGGTCACAAAGAATCGGACACAACTGAAGCAACTGAGCATGCACACACAACACCATTACACATACATTAGAGTGAATTTTTTAAAAGACAATACCAAGTGTTGATTACCATGCAGAGCAACTGGCACTCTCACATATTGCTGATAGGCGTGCAATAAGATACAGCCACTTTGAGGGACAGTTTGGTTTGATTATAAGATTAAACCTACACTTAACATATGGTCCAGAAATTCTACTTCTAGGTATTCAACCAAGAGAAATGAAAACTTAGGTTCACACATTGTACATGAATATTTACAGCAGCATAACTGCCGGACCTGGGGCTCAGCAGAAACAAGCTTTCGCCCGCAGAGCTATGGGGCTTCCCAGGTGGCTCAGAGGTAAAGAATCTGCCTGCCGGTACAGGAACCTCAGGAGACACAGGTTCAATCCCTAGGTCGGGAAGATCCCCCAGAAGAGAGCGTGGCAACCCATTCCATATTCTTGCCTGGAGAACACCATGAACAGATAGGAGACTGGTGAGTTATAGTCCATCGAGTCTCAGAGAGTCAGACACAACTGAAGCGACAGCATGCATGCATCCCAGCTGTGGGGTCAGTTGCAATGTCTGTTGTGACTGAATTGCAGTTCATCTTCTTCCAACTTCACTCAGTTCCACTTGTGTACCCTTTAACAGGTGTGTCACCTGAGAGCATCCCACAAGAAACCACCATGTATAAATCTCAGAGTCTGTTTCCTGGGGTACACAACCAGTGATAGAGTAAAACTCAAATTTACCTACAGACAGGGAGAGAAGAGAATGGGATTTGGGGCAAGAATAGGAAGTTAATAGGCTTAAACTGAATAAATGTTTTACCATTTTTCTTTTTCTGCTTATTTGAAATATTTTGCAATTTTTATCAACATATCTACATATTCAACACACATTATGAGATATATCATGGTAATTTAAGCCCAAGGTCTCTGCCAGTTATGTAATAATTTCTAGAAAATTCATAATATGTAAGGTAGGTAATAATCCGGTCCAGCCTTCAAATATTAAAATGTCAAGTGAAATCGTCTACTTATATACAGCTGTTTTTTCTTGAATGTCACTTGTAAAAATATGGTTAAAGTTTAGAAAAATGCCATTTAATTGTTCAATAAAAGGGAATATTTTCTATTTTCATAAGACCAAGATGATAATGCTTCTTTTCATTGCCTTTTACAGTAATTTAAGACAATAATTGTATCACAAAGAACTTTACATTGCATTTTCATGTATTATCTCATTACCAATAAAATGTCTTTAGTTATAAATCCCCATGATACATGGCCACAACATAAAAATGAGCCTTAATTTTACTATTTTGATTAATTCACAGATTAGCACTTGGGCCCATTCAAATTACAGGATGGCAAGTCAAGAAACTGGTAGGGAAACTGCTATCTTATCACTTCAAACAGAACCTGAAAGGCTCAGAGGTAAAGAATCTGCCTGCCGGTACAGGAACCTCAGGAGACACAGGTTCAATCCCTAGGTCGGGAAGATCCCCCAGAAGAGAGCGTGGCAACCCATTCCATATTCTTGCCTGGAGAACACCATGAACAGATAGGAGACTGGTGAGTTATAGTCCATCGAGTCTCAGAGAGTCAGACACAACTGAAGCGACAGCATGCATGCATCCCAGCTGTGGGGTCAGTTGCAATGTCTGTTGTGACTGAATTGCAGTTCATCTTCTTCCAACTTCACTCAGTTCCACTTGTGTACCCTTTAACAGGTGTGTCACCTGAGAGCATCCCACAAGAAACCACCATGTATAAATCTCAGAGTCTGTTTCCTGGGGTACACAACCAGTGATAGAGTAAAACTCAAATTTACCTACAGACAGGGAGAGAAGAGAATGGGATTTGGGGCAAGAATAGGAAGTTAATAGGCTTAAACTGAATAAATGTTTTACCATTTTTCTTTTTCTGCTTATTTGAAATATTTTGCAATTTTTATCAACATATCTACATATTCAACACACATTATGAGATATATCATGGTAATTTAAGCCCAAGGTCTCTGCCAGTTATGTAATAATTTCTAGAAAATTCATAATATGTAAGGTAGGTAATAATCCGGTCCAGCCTTCAAATATTAAAATGTCAAGTGAAATCGTCTACTTATATACAGCTGTTTTTCTTGAATGTCACTTGTAAAAATATGGTTAAAGTTTAGAAAAATGCCATTTAATTGTTCAATAAAAGGGAATATTTTCTATTTTCATAAGACCAAGATGATAATGCTTCTTTTCATTGCCTTTTACAGTAATTTAAGACAATAATTGTATCACAAAGAACTTTACATTGCATTTTCATGTATTATCTCATTACCAATAAAATGTCTTTAGTTATAAATCCCCATGATACATGGCCACAACATAAAAATGAGCCTTAATTTTACTATTTTGATTAATTCACAGATTAGCACTTGGGCCCATTCAAATTACAGGATGGCAAGTCAAGAAACTGGTAGGGGAAACTGCTATCTTATCACTTCACAGAACTGAAGAAGCTGTGGCCATGTGAATCATCAGGGGACAAATTCACCCTCTGCCTCCTCACCCTACTCACAGATTCTAAAAGTAGCTGAGGACACTTGAAAGAGCCTGCCTGGTGAGAAAATCCTTCTTCTCTTTCTGATGTGTGCTCTGTCTCTCTCTTTCTCTCTCTCTCACACACACACAGACACACACACACATATGCTGCTTCAAGTTCATGAGCCTGCAGCAGAGTGAATCTGGAGAAGGGAGATGATCCCTAAAAGACTAAATATAAAAGTTGTCAGAAAGAAAAAAAACTGCCCACAAGGACTGAACTTCCAGGAGTGCAGATACATAGAGTGAAGGACAGATTAACCAAAATTCTGTGTTTGCAGAATAGATTAAACATCAAAAAAGAAAAGAGACAACAAAAAAATTCCCCTTACAGTGAAACTTTTTGTTTAGTTCTCATTTTTAATGCTTTCCCACAGAGAATAGAATATGAAACCAAGGAGCCCAATCTTCTCTCAGAGAGAGAACATTAAAGGGCATAAGAAAGAGAACTGAAGAGTTATTCAGCGGACAAAAGATTGAAGAGCTTTGGTGGGTTGTTTTTTTTTTTTTCTGGAGGATGACTTAAACTACAGGAGCCTGAGGGAAAGAGTAAAACGTCTTGGATAAAGGCTAAGACTTGTAAGAAAGATGGACTAGAAAGGGGGAACGGCTCTGCAGTGACAGCCAGAGGCCAATTCAATGGTTGCCATCTGCTGCCTAGGACTGGAGCTATTTCAGGGATTGTTTCTAAGCCTATGTTCCAAAAACAAAGCAGTGCCACCAAACAAGATTCCGATTAACCCAGGAAACCAGAACGTTTGGTTCTGTCAGCACTGCTAAGTGACCATAAAGTAAAGTTTACGTGTCTTTCTAAGGAAACAAGTTCCAAGTCTCTTGCTTTTGAGAACTTTCTTACCCTGTATAGGAGAAAAGCTATCTATATAAGGTAACACACAATTATTTAAAAATCATAAATTTATGTCCACAGTTAACTACTGTTGTGTAATATGTTAAGAGTTAAATACTTGAAGGGGTAGAAAAACTTAAGGAAAGAGCAAATCTGACCAGAATCAGGTCAAAAACAATGGCTAAATAGTTCCAGAAGAGGTAAATTCTACCCATTTATCTTGTAAATAGTAAATGTCAAGGTTTCATGGGAAAGAATAAGAGAAAGCTGTAACAAAAACATTGTTGCCTTGTAGAGCTCCAAGGCAGACAAGAGGAGAGTGTGCTTGAGACCAGCCTTGCTTAAGCACTTACGATGTATCAAAAAAAAAAAAAGAAGAAGAAGAAGAAGAAGAAAGAAAAAGAAATGCAGTTTCAAAATGAGGCAGCTAGAGATTGAGCACCTATATGGTCAGTTTTCATTTAGTGGATACATAAAAGAATTAATTGTAAAAGGTCATGATTTGAGCTTTAGATACAACTGAAAACAGGTTAAAACTGTCAAGAACTCTGAAGAATCTAAGACTTTACCTTATTTGCAAACTGACAAGTTAGCCTGCAGAAATCATGAGATTCTGCATCAGAGACAAAGGTCCTAATGGCCCACAGTACAGACAGTCACACAAACATTATTTTTGCTTCAGTTACCCTCCAAATAAGTGCCATGAGAGTGATAAAGAAGGGTCAGGTGGATCCTGCCCACACAGTAAGTTTGCATCACAGTTGAGGGATACTGAATTTATGGAACCCAAATCTTTTATAACAGGCACTAAGTAAACCTGTCCAGTCTTTACTCCAGAGAAAGAGAATATTGTTATGATACTGGATAGTAAGAAAACCTGCTTCCTTAAAAAGATCATCCAGAACGAAAAAGGCAGTGTCTCCACCCACAAGATATTAAAAAAAACTCAAGAGACCTATGGGAAATTATCTTCATACAAGTGGAGGATAAATAACCCACACAATGAATGCCTAGAAAAATAAGAATTTAGAGATGAAGGAATATTGCAGGGCAGTAAATACAGTAAGTGAAGGGAAAAGAATATAGCTTTGCTGTAGAAGAGTCAGCAAAAATACATGATGATCTGAGGATCTGACTCTTTGGGAGAAAAGCTGAAAGGAAAAACACAGGAGACAGGGAATCACCCAGAGCTCGTCTGTATTATCTACAGTTGCCTAATAAGTCACCCCCAAAACTTAGTGATTTCAAACAGTAAACGTCGATTACACCATATACTTGTATGATCAGGAATTCAGGGCAACATAGGCTGGGTGGTTCTGGTTCAGAGCCTCTCAGGAGGCTGCAGTCTAGGTGCTGGCTGGGCTACCATCACCTTAGGGCCTGACAGCAGCTGGAAGATCTGCTTCCCAACTTGACCATTCATCCACACGCCTGGCAAGTTAGTGCTGGGGGTTGTCACCAGCCTCAGTTCATCACCACACAGACATCTCCAGAGGGCCATGTGAATGTCCTCACAGAATGAAAGCCACCTTCCCCAAAAGCGAGTGCTCCAAGAGAGCAAGGAAAAAAAAACCCAGTGCCTTTTAAGGGCTCATTTCAGAAGACTCTGTCACTCCTGTCATATTCCGTTCATCAGAAGCAAGTTACTAAGTCCAGCCTACACTCAAGGAAAGTAAGGCTCCACATCTTACTGGCAGAGCATCAAAGACCTTGCAGATATGTTTTAAAACCACCACACACTCCAAGCTTATGTACCTGATATGGTGATGAAACATGTTACTATCAAGGAATAAATGATTTCACTGTTAGTGAGACTACAGCTGAAACAAGAGGCAGGTCCTAGAGAAGGAGACAAGAAGATGAGCTTCTTTGGGTATGCTTGAGATATACCCATGCTACAAACTTTCAAATTTGTTTTTTAAAAGACAAATTTTTAAATTAAAATTGATATTTTCTGCTATTTTTTTCTCCTTATCCTATCAGTAGTACCTAGTTATTTGTACACAGATAATCACAGAACTTTTGGCTTTTGTTCGATTTGCCTCTAATGCAAGTTGATGCTCCCATAGCGATTTTTAAACAGCAAGTGCTATTGTCCAAGCAGAGGGGAAAAATTGATCCAGATGCTGAGGAGAAAATTGCACTGGTCTCTAACAGAAATCTATTCTACTGAGGTTACACTCAGTTCCTTTCAGAGTCACAGGGTTCTTGTGGCCAGGCTGAAGAGCAAAAACCCTCTAATGTATGGCAGAACTCGATTTTCTCCATACTTTTGGGTTCATTGTGTAATAGGGTCATGATGATTTGATCTGTATTGATGCAGATTACTCAGGCAGGGTGTAAGATGAGTGAGATTATAGTCAAGAATACCAGGTGGGATTCTATTATAATATCCCAAGTAGGAAATAATGCAGGCAGTCATAGTGAGAATAAAAAAGAAGGGGACATTTCAAGAAAGATATCTGGCATATGATACTAGAGGCAAGATATTAGAGAGAGGGAGAAGTGGAGAAAAATGCATATATGTCTGGTTTGGATGACCAATGAGTCCCAGACTGCCCAAGGCTTTCAGAGTTTCATTGCAGAACATTATAAAGAATACAGGAGGAATATGTATTCTGTGTGAACATGTTGAATTTAAGATAGCCACAGAATATATGAAGAGAAACAAGTTGAAAATGCATTTTTAGAGCCCAATGGGAAGGCTGGGTCTGGTAAAGGAGAACTGTCAATCATCATATGAGAATCAGTGTCATGGAGAGGATGAGAATTTTGAAGGCTTCAAAGTTTAAAACACTCGGGGGAAAGACCTTGCAGATATGTTTTAAAACCACCACACACTCCAAGCTTATGTACCTGATATGGTGATGAAACATGTTACTATCAAGGAATAAATGATTTCACTGTTAGTGAGACTACAGCTGAAACAAGAGGCAGGTCCTAGAGAAGGAGACAAGAAGATGAGCTTCTTTGGGTATGCTTGAGATATACCCATGCTACAAACTTTCAAATTTGTTTTTTAAAAGACAAATTTTTAAATTAAAATTGATATTTTCTGCTATTTTTTTCTCCTTATCCTATCAGTAGTACCTAGTTATTTGTACACAGATAATCACAGAACTTTTGGCTTTTGTTCGATTTGCCTCTAATGCAAGTTGATGCTCCCATAGCGATTTTTAAACAGCAAGTGCTATTGTCCAAGCAGAGGGGAAAAATTGATCCAGATGCTGAGGAGAAAATTGCACTGGTCTCTAACAGAAATCTATTCTACTGAGGTTACACTCAGTTCCTTTCAGAGTCACAGGGTTCTTGTGGCCAGGCTGAAGAGCAAAAACCCTCTAATGTATGGCAGAACTCGATTTTCTCCATACTTTTGGGTTCATTGTGTAATAGGGTCATGATGATTTGATCTGTATTGATGCAGATTACTCAGGCAGGGTGTAAGATGAGTGAGATTATAGTCAAGAATACCAGGTGGGATTCTATTATAATATCCCAAGTAGGAAATAATGCAGGCAGTCATAGTGAGAATAAAAAAGAAGGGGACATTTCAAGAAAGATATCTGGCATATGATACTAGAGGCAAGATATTAGAGAGAGGGAGAAGTGGAGAAAAATGCATATATGTCTGGTTTGGATGACCAATGAGTCCCAGACTGCCCAAGGCTTTCAGAGTTTCATTGCAGAACATTATAAAGAATACAGGAGGAATATGTATTCTGTGTGAACATGTTGAATTTAAGATAGCCACAGAATATATGAAGAGAAACAAGTTGAAAATGCATTTTTAGAGCCCAATGGGAAGGCTGGGTCTGGTAAAGGAGAACTGTCAATCATCATATGAGAATCAGTGTCATGGGAGAGGATGAGAATGTCTCAAGAAGGCTTCAAAGTTTAAAAACGGGGGGAAAGTGTTAAGAATAGGACTCGGGTTTGAAAAAAAGTGATAGGTGCACATACTGGTGGAAGAAGAAAAGTCACCAAAAGAGACTGAGAGAAAAGTGGAGAGAGGGAAGGTAGTGATTATCCCAGAAACCAAGGAAAGAGAATTTTTAGATCTGAAGGAAGGGCAAAAATATCAAATGCCAAGGAGCAGGGTCCACAGGACCTGAGAACTAGGTCTATTTCCTGTGTTGATGGAAAGGGGTGGTATCAGGAGCCATCTCTAGGACCTTAAGGAGAACCCAGGGGCCAAGTCCAGCTAACTTAGAGAGTCAGGTCCAATACATACATGCCCACTGTAACCTGAGAGCATGCAACATCACTTCCACATTATTCTCTATCCCCAGGCCCTGAGAAACTATTCAACCTGTACTGATAGCTTTAATTTTTTGTTGCTGCTGTTGTTTTTTCAACATATATGGTCAATTTAATTTTCAACTAGGTGTTAAGGTAATTCAATGGACAAAAAAATAATCTTGTCAACAAATGGTACTCAATTAGATACTGATACAGAGAAACAAATGAAACCTGACCTTTACTTCACACTTCACACTATATAAAAATTAGTTTGAATGTGATCACTTTATTTTTAAAACAATGAATATTTATTTAAAACTTAGCCTGTTCCAGGCACCATATATGCTTTATCTCATTTAATGCTTACAACAACCCAATAAGGAACTGCTATGAGTATACCTCATTTGTTCCCCTTCAATTTCTCTCCATTTAGAAAAATCTGTAATGACAAGAGTTGAAGAATTTTCTATAATGTGCCGTGTTCCAGTAGTATCTCCCTAGCATTTGAGATTGATCAGTATCTCTGGAAACTGAGTCTCTATTGTCTGCTTTGAGTTCCAAGGACCAAATGAAATATCTTTCCTAATTTATAAAGATATCATTGAATTCTATTATAATCTTCTGAGGTACAATAACCTCACCTACCTCCTGCTACCTACCAGGTTAATGAAGGTCAAGTTTCAATACTTTCTATAAGAATGCTAAATAGGGACTTCCCTGGTGGTCCAGTGGTTAAGACTCTGTGTTCCCAATGGGGGAGGGGTTTCAATCCCTGGTCAGGGAACTAGATCCCACATGCTGCAACTAAGATCCAATGGAGCCAAATAAATAAATAATTTTTTAAAAAAGAATGCTAAATAGGGATTCTATGAAGCCCAGTGGTTAAGACTCCACATTTCCAATGCAGGGGGTAAGAGTTCGATCTCCAGTCAGAGAACTAAGATTCTAAGATGTAATCTCTGGTTACGGAACTAAAATCCCACATGGTACAGCCAAAAAAGTAAAAAAAGCCTAATAAGCATCCAAGTATCCTCAGCTTTGTAATATTATACTCACAATCTCTACTACTGAATAGTTTCCTAATTATTTTACGTTGGTCACTTCTGTTTGCCTATTAAATGGTAACCTTCTGGATATCAGAGATCAAGCATGTACTATTCTCATCCCCTAATACATCTAATACACTATTAGGCACCATAGGCCTTAATTATAATTTGATGGCTGAGTCCTGATAGTTAGAAACAAAATTATGACCAGAACATGATTGCATCCTCTCTATGATAGTCTTCATGATGTTCCCTGGCAGGAATACCAGTGTATAACCATGTTAGTCTGAGCTCTTCTCTCCATATAAGTTCATTAGACATAGAATTAATTTATCCACTGAATGAACGGGGGAGAACACAGAAACAGAAAAGTACCACATGTGGTAGTGTCTGTAAAAGAACAAATGAATACATGTTCACAAGAACTGGTATTATCTCAAAAGCGTCCTTGTGAAGATTAATATAAACCTTATTTTTTACAGTTATGCAAGCCCTTATATACATTTTCCTTATGATATCAGTAGTAGCAATAATACCATATTCCGAACTCACCACACGTTAAAACTCTCAGAGATGGAACATATATAAGCAACTAATGAAACAGACTCCATTTTTCCCTCTATGCATTACTCAAATGAAAAAAACTCCAGAGTTATCAATTCTTCTGTAAGACATGCAGGTCTAGG
Organism: Tragulus kanchil; assembly: GCA_022376925.1. Lineage (NCBI taxonomy): Eukaryota > Metazoa > Chordata > Mammalia > Artiodactyla > Tragulidae > Tragulus > Tragulus kanchil. The sequence continues at coordinate 53,708,052 of JAIOJX010000032.1, forward strand.
CTTGTATAACTACAGTTTCTGCTAACTGGTCACAGGCTAGTATTTTCACACCTTTTTTGTACTAAATGGTTCGAACTGATTACTCCGCCAAAAGCCGTCACTGAGACATCATCATTTAAAAATCATAACAATACATGCAGCAATAAAACTAAGGTTTTTTTAATGTTTAATTTTTTTTGCATTTTAATAAACTCTCGCAAATGCCACCCATTTGCCTTTTGTACAATTGCAACACATAAGTGCCTGCTAAGATAAGCTGAAAACTTTTATACTCAATTTGCCACAAATAATCCATATATTTCTAGTCTAAGCGACTTTTTGGATAATTACCTGAATTTTCTGTAAGTGCTCTGAATTTCTCTCCTAACTTGATAAAAAGCTGTTTGCTAAACATACATATATATATATATATATATATATATATATATATATATATATATATATATATATGGGCAGGGTGGAGGAAGGCGGGGGAGAGAGGGAGTAACATCAAGCTTTGCTAATAAATAGTTCTCAGAAATATCAGCTCCCAATTTACTGCTTGTACACAATGGGCCAGTTGGAACTTGCATGGTGATCCAATTTGCCACAGCTCTTGTTTTGCGTCTTTGTGGAGCTGCCCTGTGAGCACAGTGGGGGCCGCTCCTGTGCATCCCCTGAGTCAATCAGTGGGCTTTTGTCTCCTGCTGGTCAAAAATATCAGGTGGCTTTGAGAGTCTAATTATCAATGAAAAATTAAATGCAATACAGAAATGTAGCCACGAGCACCCCTCTCCTCACCGTTTCTGTGCCCTTCCCACCCCCGGCCCAGGATGGAGTATCAAGTTATTCCTTAGGATTCCAAAAAGATAGCAAGAAAAATAAAAAAGTCACAGGTCTGGGGAAGCGGGCAGGAGGATAATTGATTTTTATTTACACGGCTTTCTCCTTTTTGGTGCAAATCTCTTCTAATTATCATGGACACTCTGGAAATCACCAAAGGGTAGGGAGTTTCTCCCTAGAACTGTTAGGCCACATTTAGCTCAACATGGCTTCATAAAATTTTCTGACCACAGTTTCCATCAGATATTGAATAAGCAGAAAAAATGAAAGAGGATATATGCTATTGCCATTAACCCCAATTTATTTGATAATCCAAATGCAACTTTTTTAATGCAATGAAGACGTTCTTATTATTTGTTACAGTATATTCTAGCTCTTCTGAATTTATTCCAGGCAGTTCAAGAAACATGAAGTCGAAAATGCTTGTAAGTGCCACTTAATTCAGACTTTCAAAGGTCAAGGTAGATACATATTCCTCACTTCACATTCTAAGTCACAGAATAATAATTTGAACCTACCAATATCCAGGTAGTACACCTATAGTTTTCTATTCATGTATTCTCTTTTATACTCTGTCTTTAAAAAAAAATGTGCCCTAGTGATAAGAGATCAATCAGGTTATAAAGAAAGAAAAATTCTACCATCTTGATATATACACCCTTATCAAATTTCCCATAAGATACTCCTCTATAAACTGAAATATTAAAGTCAATCGAGGCAAACCTTCTCATGGTGCTCAAATACTCCAAATATAATGTTATTATGCATTATATTAAAAGTTCCCCTGTAAGTATTATGGTTGATTCACAAAATCCACTGAAGTGTAAAGTGTTCTTTTATATGCGGAACTATCAACCTTGTATTAACTATCTCTAGAGATTGTTTAAGCAGAAAATATGCTTTTCTCTGAGTTCAAAGGAACAAAAGTCTTGAATGTATTGTGAGGTAACAGAGTGGACTAGAAATCCCTCCAGGGCTTCTAAATTCTTAGGACCCCAATTACGGAATTGTTTGAACCTGTTCTAAGGATCACAAAGACTCAGTAACTAAATTATAGTTAAACTTACCCAAGGACACCCTGGGAACTCAACAGTAAATATAATAATCAAAGAAACACCCTCACAATCAGAGGAAGGCAGAGGAGGGGGGCAATATTTAAGGTAAGTTTATAGCATGAAAATACGAATTTTCCTTTTTAATGTTTTAAATATAATTTTTCATCTTTGCAAATACATACTCTCTGAAAACTCTAATACTACTTTGAAAAGAGAGACATTTACTGTCCACCGAGAAATATGAATCTTATTTTAAATGATCATATGTAACTAAAGCACAGGCTATTGTTGACATGGCACTATGCATAGAGAAGAGCAGTTGTTTGACATTCTTTGGTTTTTACACATTTATGTAAATTTTGATAATCACTTAATCTTAACCCCCCAAACACAGTATCTATGTGCATAGCAGTATCACATCAGAAATAGTTACTAAAAAAGGGCCATTCTTTACAAATGGACACAAGGTAAAATCCTAACAGTTAAAAATGAAAACAGATACAGTGTAAACTAGATAAAGAGAAAAATCAATATATTTCAAACCCATAACAGACAAAATATATCAAAAACTATGTTTCCCTACTGATACATCATTGTTGAAACTGGATTAATTAAACAGGCACAAAAACCATTTTCTCCTTTCACACTTTTTCTTCGGCTTTACTGAATAAAATCAAATTTATCATTAAAATAACCCCCTTACTTCCATAAGATACTCCTCTATAAACTGAAATATTAAAATCAATCGAGGCAAACCTTCTCATGGTGCTCAAAAACACCAAAAATAATGTTATTATGCATTATATTAAAAGTTCCCTGTAAGTATTATGGTTGATTCACAAAATCCACTGAAGTGTAAAGTGTTCTTTTATATGCGGAACTATCAACCTTGTATTAACTATCTCTAGAGATTGTTTAAGCAGAAAATATGCTTTTCTCTGAGTTCAAAGGAACAAAAGTCTTGAATGTATTGTGAGGTAACAGAGTGGACTAGAAATCCCTCCAGGGCTTCTAAATTCTTAGGACCCCAATTACGGAATTGTTTGAACCTGTTCTAAGGATCACAAAGACTCAGTAACTAAATTATAGTTAAACTTACCCAAGGACACCCTGGGAACTCAACAGTAAATATAATAATCAAAGAAACACCCTCACAATCAGAGGAAGGCAGAGGAGGGGGGCAATATTTAAGGTAAGTTTATAGCATGAAAATACGAATTTTCCTTTTTAATGTTTTAAATATAATTTTTCATCTTTGCAAATACATACTCTCTGAAAACTCTAATACTACTTTGAAAAGAGAGACATTTACTGTCCACCGAGAAATATGAATCTTATTTTAAATGATCATATGTAACTAAAGCACAGGCTATTGTTGACATGGCACTATGCATAGAGAAGAGCAGTTGTTTGACATTCTTTGGTTTTTACACATTTATGTAAATTTTGATAATCACTTAATCTTAACCCCCCAAACACAGTATCTATGTGCATAGCAGTATCACATCAGAAATAGTTACTAAAAAAGGGCCATTCTTTACAAATGGACACAAGGTAAAATCCTAACAGTTAAAAATGAAAACAGATACAGTGTAAACTAGATAAAGAGAAAAATCAATATATTTCAAACCCATAACAGACAAAATATATCAAAAACTATGTTTCCCTACTGATACATCATTGTTGAAACTGGATTAATTAAACAGGCACAAAAACCATTTTCTCCTTTCACACTTTTTCTTCGGCTTTACTGAATAAAATCAAATTTATCATTAAAATAGGGTTGACCATACAGAATACAATCTTCTTTTTTTCCTTTTAATGGAGCCTATATCATCTAATTGGAGTTTCTTAAGTTATTTTATCTAAAACTAAAAACCAGTATAATACTATGCATATACGTGTCAGTGTAAACGGTATGGTTCACATTAAGATAAAAGTTCAGCAACATAAAAGAGTATCTCTTTAACTGAGATACAAGGTAGGAGTAGACACTTTACGCAAACACGCTTCAGGTTTTCTGGTCCTCCTGATACACATTCAGAACTTCTAAAACAAAGCTATATATGCTATTTAAAGTTGTATCATATACATTTTATATTATAAATTATTAATGGACTTAATGGACAATGCATTAGAAAGAAAACAGGCAAATAACAGAATAATTTAATATTGTAAAGAAACAGAGCAACTTGCAGGACATTAAACACTCTATTTTGACATGGAATGCCTGAAGCTAAAGCAATTAAAGCTGTAAAATATCGCTGGCTGACATGATGTGTATGTAAATTTGTCATTCATTGGCAAAGGTTTGTACCAATCACTGGGAATGTTCACAGCTAAACAACCCATATACCATAAAATGCTCTTCAAGACGATCTCTAAGTGACTAGTTTTGTATCAGTTAGGTAACTGGTCATTATCCATGGTAAATTCTTGGCTTAATAAAAGAGTCTTCTATGGAAATAACCTTAAAATTGAGGATTACTTCTTGTCATATTATTTATACCTGTGCTTATTTCCTAAAGGGAAATAGCATTTTTAACACACCCCACAACCAGAAGAGAAAATACAGGTAGAGCTTGACATTATATTTAATTTGGCTTAGTTTTTCCCTAAGCCCCGAGAAGACCCACCTTTTGAGTATTGTATCAAACTCTACCCTCTAGAAGAGTCTAACAGGGCCATCCTGAATTCTAGCCAGTGACCTAATTTATCCCAACTTAGAAATAGTGGTATTCTCCCGCAGGAGGTAGTAGGGAAAAAGCACAGTAATCCCCCCAATTCGCTGTTGCTACGGAACAGAAGGGGGAGGCCTGCTGACAATGAAAGTCACAAAATATCTGGGTAGTTGAGAAAATGTAGGCCTGTCTTCTATTGCCAAAGCCAGAGGACTTTCTTTGCCAGGACTCCCTGGTCATTTGGCACCACACAGAAACACTGGGCAGAACCCCAGCCGAAGATATAAGGAAACCAAGCATATTTTAATATTCATCTATCAAAGTTCTGCAAATAATCCTTTCAAATTAGATGAACCAGCAATAACGGGAGCCAAGAGAACATTTTAATAAATGCCAGAATGACTTCATAATGGAATAGTCAAAATAGTTCATGAATGCTAACTCTTAACATTTCTTAGACATTTCACCAATTAAGTTTAATTAAACTTTCCTAAAGCCTATGAATGAGAGAATATCTTTCTCTCTTTCTACTTTTCTCTTTAAGAAAAAGAGCTGGCTCATAAGATTTCAGAGCTCTCATGTCCCTTTCTAAGACCCTAGATTCCTGTCCTTCTTGGCTGCTAGAGAAAAGGAATAAAAGGTTAACCTCCTGCCTTATGTTTTAGAGAAAATCATCACTGACCACAAGCTCCATTTGGTAACTAAGAAGCTGTACAGGAGAATGACCTCCTACCAGACAGTGAATACTATACACATGATATTCTGTAGATAATCTAAACCAAGCATCCTTAAATACTATGTCTACATTAAATGGATCTGAAATGTAAATTTATACATGCAGATACTAGGAAAGGAAAAAATCTCTACTCTAGAATTTAATAATCCTGACAGTCTCCTACATAACTTGCAAGATAAGAATATTAGCTGTGAGTCTCCCTCCTGGGCACATATCTAGGCAAAACCATAATTTGAAAAAATATATTCACTCCAGTGTTCATAGCAGCACTGTTTACAACAGCTAAGGTATGGAAGCAACCTAAATGTCCATCAACAGATGAAATGGATAAAGAAGTTGTGGTACATATATATACCATGGAATATTATTCAGCCATAAAAAGAAGGAAAAATGGCATTTGCAGCAATATGGATGGACCTAGAGATTATCATACCAAGTGAAGTAAGTCAGAAAGACAAATACCACATGGTATCACATGTATGTGGAATCTAAAATACAACCCAAATAAATTTAATTACAAAGCAAAAACAGACTCACATACATAGAAAACAGACTTGTGGTTGACAAGAGGGATGGGGGAATGGGGAGGGATGGATTAGGAGCTTGGAATTAGCAGATGCAAATGATTATGGATAGAATGGATAAACAGTAAGGTCCTACTGCATAGCATAGGGAGCTTATTTAATATCTTATAATAAATCATAATGGAAAAGAATATGAAAAAGAATATGTACATACTAAATCACTCCTGTACACAACAAACTAGCATAATATTGTAAATCAACTACACTTCAATAGAAAATAAATTTTAAAAAAATAAAAGACTTTTAAAGAATATTAGCTTGTAAGAGCTCAATAAATATTTTTTGGGCATCTCTGATAGGCATTGGGGAAAAATTTTTAAATGTATATATTATATGTCCTCAAGTAAGCAATAAATCAAATATCATACAAAGAAGGATGGCTAAACACTAAATAGAGGTATAACGGATAAAAGAAGAAAGTAGGTAGAAGTGGGAGGAAAGAAGAAAAAAACAGAACAAAACAGAGAAAGGCTTTGACAAACAGAACAGGAAGTGACCAAATAGCTCTCTGAACTGGCTCCAGTGCCACTCTATGTACTCACGCAGTGATCTATCTAGCCACGCACTCTTGCTGTCTACAGTCAACAATTTCACAACAGTTTAGAAGTACATACCTCTCATAGAGCTATCTTGGATGTACTTGCAAATAAACGTTTTAGAATCTACTTCATTCTTGGCATTTTAACTTAGAAAATGGACAGTCTTGACATTTATACTTCAGTGAGACAATTTCTATGTTGAAAAGGTAATCACACATTTCAGTGTCTCATAAACAATAAGTATGAATCATAGCAATGCTGCCCAGTATGAACAGATTTCAGACTCCTAAGAACTAAAATAATTCTAAAACTATCTCTGCCTTTGCACAGTTATTAACAATCGGTCTTCTTTTTTAATGTAGAAGCTTAAAAAAATAATTCTAATGTTCTTCTTCCTAACCAGGAAGATGTTGAAGTGGAGTCTTCTTTGTTATAAACATGTCACATCCATGAAGTACAGTATTAATCCCATTTGTACCATAAAAAGTTGCTCTCTTGTGAATTATGAATCATTGTAGTACACTGGGGAGAGTTAACATGTCTCTACGGTTCCTATTTTGTTTCTTCAATTTTTTCTTCAAATATTTTGGTACCAAAAGTTTCTAGGAAATTTGAAGTCCCCCATATGAAATATCTTCATATATTCTTTCCACATACTCTCCACTCTTTCCACAAAATATGCAGCTTTAGAGAACCAGAAGATCACCAAATGAAATAACCCTAGTTCCATTTTATCCCTTAGAAAGAAAGGCTACTTATTATAGTCTTACTGCTTTGGTAAGTAGCTAAAATATCCAATTAATAGGGTTTAACTATCAGACAGAAATTGTTTTTAGAATAATGAAAATGTGTTGTCATTACATTTGTATTCCCTTGTGTGTGTGGTTTTTTTTTTTTTTTTTGAGATGAGATTCATTATAACTTATTTTAGCTGTTCTGTTTTCCAGTTCTTCATATTTTCACATCTTTTCCAACAAAATAATAATACACAAGTAATACCTGACAAGACTTTACAGATTTTTCCCAATTGGCATGGTTTTGTTCTCCAAGCCTCTCACAGCACGGGTGTGGTAAAAATACAAAGAGGGTCTGGATGTGAGCTTTCTCATAGGAAAAAGCATCCAATTTCTCTCTTCTCCTGCCACACACACTGCAGACTCCAGTTAACAATGCATTAAGCAATACAGAATAGTAATTTCAAACCCAAACATCATGCCAAATACTTCTGGTGAAAAATAGTTGCTAAATGTAGCTTCATTTTGAAAGCCACTGTTTTCATTAACAGTGTCTTCCAGTCGCTTTGTTTCAACATTACTATTAACCATGAAATTTAGCTGCTTCTGTTGACTCTTTGAATTATACCTATTAAATTGCCAACTCCATTTATTTCCCCAGTTGTCATTAAACTGTTAAGAATATTGCTAATAAATTAAAGGACTCTCTATTCCTTTTCTTAGATTATGTAGCTAACTGAATTTACTCACCAATACAATCTAGAATATAGGAAAGTGAAAGTGGAGACAATTCTTGACATCAGCCTTCACTCCTATCCTTATTAAAGAGGCTCTTTTTTAGAAAAGAGTTGGAAAAAGAGTATTTCATGCATTTCTCTACTTACTACAAATCAACAGTAACAAGTCTAGTGAGACAAATGACTAATCAGAGCTATGAAAAAATGAATGAGTTTAATTAAAAAGTAGGCCAGTAGTGCAATTAATTCAAGAATAAACTATGTTGCATAACTAACACAATTTTACTCTATGTTATTCCTTTCATTGGCATCTACAAGATGTTAGTCCAAAATTATAAGCTTATTTTAAGTAGCTAAAATATCCAATTAATAGGGTTTAACTATCAGACAGAAATTGTTTTTAGAATAATGAAAATGTGTTGTCATTACATTTGTATTCCCTTGTGTGTGTGGTTTTTTTTTTTTTTTTTGAGATGAGATTCATTATAACTTATTTTAGCTGTTCTGTTTTCCAGTTCTTCATATTTTCACATCTTTTCCAACAAAATAATAATACACAAGTAATACCTGACAAGACTTTACAGATTTTTCCCAATTGGCATGGTTTTGTTCTCCAAGCCTCTCACAGCACGGGTGTGGTAAAAATACAAAGAGGGTCTGGATGTGAGCTTTCTCATAGGAAAAAGCATCCAATTTCTCTCTTCTCCTGCCACACACACTGCAGACTCCAGTTAACAATGCATTAAGCAATACAGAATAGTAATTTCAAACCCAAACATCATGCCAAATACTTCTGGTGAAAAATAGTTGCTAAATGTAGCTTCATTTTGAAAGCCACTGTTTTCATTAACAGTGTCTTCCAGTCGCTTTGTTTCAACATTACTATTAACCATGAAATTTAGCTGCTTCTGTTGACTCTTTGAATTATACCTATTAAATTGCCAACTCCATTTATTTCCCCAGTTGTCATTAAACTGTTAAGAATATTGCTAATAAATTAAAGGACTCTCTATTCCTTTTCTTAGATTATGTAGCTAACTGAATTTACTCACCAATACAATCTAGAATATAGGAAAGTGAAAGTGGAGACAATTCTTGACATCAGCCTTCACTCCTATCCTTATTAAAGAGGCTCTTTTTTAGAAAAGAGTTGGAAAAAGAGTATTTCATGCATTTCTCTACTTACTACAAATCAACAGTAACAAGTCTAGTGAGACAAATGACTAATCAGAGCTATGAAAAAATGAATGAGTTTAATTAAAAAGTAGGCCAGTAGTGCAATTAATTCAAGAATAAACTATGTTGCATAACTAACACAATTTTACTCTATGTTATTCCTTTCATTGGCATCTACAAGATGTTAGTCCAAAACCAACTGAAATTAAAACTAAAAATTGTACTTAATCACCACCATAGTTAATAATGGTAAAAAAATATTCACTGTATCTTTAGGTTTCACATTTACTTCCCAGGTACTTGAAATACAATGAAAGAGCAGATATGGTTCCTCCAGTCAAAGAATATATATCAACTTACAAACATCACTTGGATATATGCTATCTTTAAGTAATCAATGACTTTGCATTCAATCATGTAATATTTACCGACTTTACACTAGGCACTGACCTAGGGATTGCAGACAAAAAGACATATATAACACAATGAGGATAACGTTAGATGTTAATCTACTAGTTACAATCAAAAAGTATGCACAGATTAATGTTCTTGATAACAATCCAGAATTTAGAAACTAGGACTTAGAAAAGCTGTGATGACTCTTTTTTTTTTTAATTCTTCCATGGTTTTACTCAGATTGGTGCAATAATGTACATCTCAGGGAAAATAATGAAAACATTTATTAAGTCATCAAAAGTCAGGATTAACGTGGTCTTTACATTAAATCATTCTGAGCCCATACCAAAGTGGAGTGATTGAAATACAAAAACATTGTGCCCAGAAGTACCTACAACTACTGGCAAGTGTATTGAACAAATGTAATTACTCTAAATAAACATAAATATTCCAAAATCATGGTTTCATAATTAATTTGGTACATATTAATAAGGGACCTCAAGCATATCTGTGAAGATGGCCTACAAAAAATACTGGGAAAAATTTTTTTTAAAAATAAATTAAAGGACTCTCTATTCCTTTTCTTAGATTATGTAGCTAACTGAATTTACTCACCAATACAATCTAGAATATAGGAAAGTGAAAGTGGAGACAATTCTTGACATCAGCCTTCACTCCTATCCTTATTAAAGAGGCTCTTTTTTAGAAAAGAGTTGGAAAAAGAGTATTTCATGCATTTCTCTACTTACTACAAATCAACAGTAACAAGTCTAGTGAGACAAATGACTAATCAGAGCTATGAAAAAATGAATGAGTTTAATTAAAAAGTAGGCCAGTAGTGCAATTAATTCAAGAATAAACTATGTTGCATAACTAACACAATTTTACTCTATGTTATTCCTTTCATTGGCATCTACAAGATGTTAGTCCAAAACCAACTGAAATTAAAACTAAAAATTGTACTTAATCACCACCATAGTTAATAATGGTAAAAAAATATTCACTGTATCTTTAGGTTTCACATTTACTTCCCAGGTACTTGAAATACAATGAAAGAGCAGATATGGTTCCTCCAGTCAAAGAATATATATCAACTTACAAACATCACTTGGATATATGCTATCTTTAAGTAATCAATGACTTTGCATTCAATCATGTAATATTTACCGACTTTACACTAGGCACTGACCTAGGGATTGCAGACAAAAAGACATATATAACACAATGAGGATAACGTTAGATGTTAATCTACTAGTTACAATCAAAAAGTATGCACAGATTAATGTTCTTGATAACAATCCAGAATTTAGAAACTAGGACTTAGAAAAGCTGTGATGACTCTTTTTTTTTTTAATTCTTCCATGGTTTTACTCAGATTGGTGCAATAATGTACATCTCAGGGAAAATAATGAAAACATTTATTAAGTCATCAAAAGTCAGGATTAACGTGGTCTTTACATTAAATCATTCTGAGCCCATACCAAAGTGGAGTGATTGAAATACAAAAACATTGTGCCCAGAAGTACCTACAACTACTGGCAAGTGTATTGAACAAATGTAATTACTCTAAATAAACATAAATATTCCAAAATCATGGTTTCATAATTAATTTGGTACATATTAATAAGGGACCTCAAGCATATCTGTGAAGATGGCCTATTTTCTTTCTGAGAAAACATAGTCCATGGTGGATATTATGAAAGTCTTTCTCCCGATACTTTAGTGAACCTTTTTCTGTTAACCTCCCACCTGTGAGCTTTGGTATGAGCTACTGTTAATGAACTTCAGATGCAGAATCCATTTGATCCCTACTAACTGCATCTCCTCTGCCCTACTCATCTAAGCCCTAAGGTAATTTGTGGGTCCAGACACAGTGGAAAGACATAGGAGTCTGACAGCAGGGAGAGAAGGGACAGGGTGAGCTGGTTCCAAAGGACCCTCTGATGACTCTTTAATTAAGAAATCCTTATTTCATTTCATCACATCCTGACCAGTCCACAGGGAACATTTCTTATCTTGCTAAAGAAAACTGCCATTAAGTATTTTCAAACATAACAACTGAGATTGGGAAAGAAACCTCAAGAGTAAAGCTATCAAATGAAAAATCAGCTAACACAAATGTTTATGAGGAGACTGTGGATTCATGGTAAGCAGGAAGCTTTCCTTAGTGAAGTGGTCAATGTTTAACAACACTAGTGTTAAGTTGTAGGGGATTCCTAAAATGCTATTACTGTTAACTGCAACAGACGCAGCTCAGCTAACTTTTTAAAAACCTGAAAGTTATACGGTAGTAGATCAGATTCCCACCCACATAACAAATAATAGATGATCTTAGACAGACTCACTTTCATATAGTTACTGAAGGGCTGATCTGAGTAGTGTGTGCCTCTGTGCTTAGTCTCTCAGTGTGTCTGACTCTTTGTGACCCCAGGGACTGTAGCCTGCCAGGCTCCTCTGTCCATGGGCTTCTCCAGGTAAGAACACTAGAGTCGGTTGCCATGCCCTCCTCCAGGGGATCTTCCTGACCCACAGATCAAACCCATGTCTCTTATGTCTCCTGCATTCGTTCTTTACCACTAGTGCCACCTGGAACACTCGATCTTAGTAACATTAAATCATTCGCCCATACCAAAGTGGAGTGATTGAAATACAAAAACATTGTGCCCAGAAGTACCTACAACTACTGGCAAGTGTATTGAACAAATGTAATTACTCTAAATAAACATAAATATTCCAAAATCATGGTTTCATAATTAATTTGGTACATATTAATAAGGGACCTCAAGCATATCTGTGAAGATGGCCTATTTTCTTTCTGAGAAAACATAGTCCATGGTGGATATTATGAAAGTCTTTCTCCCGATACTTTAGTGAACCTTTTTCTGTTAACCTCCCACCTGTGAGCTTTGGTATGAGCTACTGTTAATGAACTTCAGATGCAGAATCCATTTGATCCCTACTAACTGCATCTCCTCTGCCCTACTCATCTAAGCCCTAAGGTAATTTGTGGGTCCAGACACAGTGGAAAGACATAGGAGTCTGACAGCAGGAGTGAAGGGACAGGGTGAGCTGGTTCCAAAGGACCCTCTGATGACTCTTTAATTAAGAAATCCTTATTTCATTTCATCACATCCTGACCAGTCCACAGGGAACATTTCTTATCTTGCTAAAGAAAACTGCCATTAAGTATTTTCAAACATAACAACTGAGATTGGGAAAGAAACCTCAAGAGTAAAGCTATCAAATGAAAAATCAGCTAACACAAATGTTTATGAGGAGACTGTGGATTCATGGTAAGCAGGAAGCTTTCCTTAGTGAAGTGGTCAATGTTTAACAACACTAGTGTTAAGTTGTAGGGATTCCTAAAATGCTATTACTGTTAACTGCAACAGACGCAGCTCAGCTAACTTTTTAAAAACCTGAAAGTTATACGGTAGTAGATCAGATTCCCACCCACATAACAAATAATAGATGATCTTAGACAGACTCACTTTCATATAGTTACTGAAGGGCTGATCTGAGTAGTGTGTGCCTCTGTGCTTAGTCTCTCAGTGTGTCTGACTCTTTGTGACCCCAGGGACTGTAGCCTGCCAGGCTCCTCTGTCCATGGGCTTCTCCAGGTAAGAACACTAGAGTCGGTTGCCATGCCCTCCTCCAGGGGATCTTCCTGACCCACAGATCAAACCCATGTCTCTTATGTCTCCTGCATTCGTTCTTTACCACTAGTGCCACCTGGAACACTCGATCTTAGTAACCTGTAAACCGAACACAGGAGGCCACTAATTACAGTTGCCAAAAGTCAAGTTTTCTATAGATATGGCCAAGTTGCCATGTTAGCAAGAATGTATGTCTTTCCTAAAGCTGATATCACAAACATTTGGAGTTAAGACACCCCACAAATTTCAGTTCTGCAGAGACCTGCTCTCCACATAGTGCCCTATACCACATATACTCTTAGAGTCATCTTGAGAAACATTAACTTTCACTCCACTACAATCTGGGGATAAGTCACTTTAAGAAGCTCCTACCAAAAGATAATATTTAACCAAATAAATAAATAAATAAGTGAAAAAAGCATGATATTTACTTCCAGATTTCACCTGAATAAATATGTCACTCAACCTTTGGACAGATGAGGAGCTACACCATCATAACCAGAATTCTTTCTGCACATGCAGCAAGTTGAACCAAAAAAAAAGGCAGGGGAGGGGGGTGGAGAGAAAGGATCAATAAATTGGGGGCTAAGAAAAAAGACTAAATATTATTTTTTTGGGTCAATTGGTCTAAATTTGTTAAGTACTGATCTATCTTGCTTTGAAGAACATCACTTGACTCTCTTTTATAATATCAGGACCTAACTATATAGCAATTTAAAATATGCAAACAAGTTTAAACACTCTTTTAAAATGTTACATTTTCAACTTAAGGGGATATGTTAAAGACATTTTTATGTCTTTTCTAAACACTTTATTATTATTCATATCAAAAGTATCAAACCAATGCATAAAGAACAATTATGAATCTTACAGACCATATAAAAAACCATCCTACAATGAATAAAATCCCTAATTTCCAAAAGCAAACATTTCCCAGTGTTTTCAAAACAAGCATCTGGAGCCAGAAGACTGACTATAGAGGGAGAGGGAGAGGATTGTTGTGTTGTTTTTTTTTTTAACATCATAGAATTATTTCCCTTTGACTTGTAAAGCCTAAGGTATTATCCTTTTGTGGTGCTGGTATGGCAGAGTAAAGAAACATTTACATTATGGGCTCTGTGATATAATGAAAGATGTGCGCTCCATATTACACAACAGAAAAACTGTGATTTGATCTTCCCTTTACCTAAAACTATGCTAAAGACTGTGCGTCATATTGGGTTTTTATTATGCTTTGTTACATAAAGCACTCCTAGTCACCATAATGATAAGCTGATATTTCAACATTACCCGTGTAAATCCAAATAGAGTTTCTGAGTCAGGATTTTATGCAGAAATCAGTCTCAAAGCATCACAGCATTTTTAAACATTTAAAAGTGCTATGAAATTTCCTTGGACATTGAAATATTTTACATACCTCAGGGCCTTGTATAGATATTTACACAGGACCATAAGGGTATGCAGATACACAAACCGGTGCAAATTTGTCTATATAGATAAAGAGATGCTTCTGTTTGCATATGGATATTCATGAAAATTAGGGGAAAAAGTCAAAACTAAATAAGTATTTAATATGTCAGCACCTGTCATATAGTTTTGTGTGTGTGCTTTACTACTATTGACTAGCAGTAGTGCAGCTACTCTAACCAACTTCATTAAAGAATAAAAGAAAAGTAATAAGTCATTTCACACTCTGTCTGACCATTATACAATAATAGCAAGATTTCATGCAAGGGTACAACATTATGCCCATCTGCAATCACAGTCTCTTTGCAAAAATCTCAATTCACACTTCACATGCAGCTAACCTTGTTACCATCCCTTCCTAAATCCATCAGTGTTGCAGCTGCACGTCTTCACAGCCCAACATCTTAAAATTCATCACTTTGGCACCTTAGCATCACTATTGGTCAAGATAAAGAATCCAACCAAGAATAATTAAAGGGCACCCAGATGTTTAGTTTACTTATCTCAAGCCTTCCCTTTAACATATTTGAATTGCCTGTGTGTACTATTTCTTTCATATTTTTCAGATACGTGCAATGTGATTATTTTAAGGGTATGAGACCTGGAACAATACATTTCAGACTTCTTTTTTTACAAGTATAGTTCTTTGGTTTAACAAAAAATTTGATCTGACTTGTAAAGCCTAAGGTATTATCCTTTTGTGGTGCTGGTATGGCAGAGTAAAGAAACATTTACATTATGGGCTCTGTGATATAATGAAAGATGTGCGCTCCATATTACACAACAGAAAAACTGTGATTTGATCTTCCCTTTACCTAAAACTATGCTAAAGACTGTGCGTCATATTGGGTTTTTATTATGCTTTGTTACATAAAGCACTCCTAGTCACCATAATGATAAGCTGATATTTCAACATTACCCGTGTAAATCCAAATAGAGTTTCTGAGTCAGGATTTTATGCAGAAATCAGTCTCAAAGCATCACAGCATTTTTAAACATTTAAAAGTGCTATGAAATTTCCTTGGACATTGAAATATTTTACATACCTCAGGGCCTTGTATAGATATTTACACAGGACCATAAGGGTATGCAGATACACAAACCGGTGCAAATTTGTCTATATAGATAAAGAGATGCTTCTGTTTGCATATGGATATTCATGAAAATTAGGGGAAAAAGTCAAAACTAAATAAGTATTTAATATGTCAGCACCTGTCATATAGTTTTGTGTGTGTGCTTTACTACTATTGACTAGCAGTAGTGCAGCTACTCTAACCAACTTCATTAAAGAATAAAAGAAAAGTAATAAGTCATTTCACACTCTGTCTGACCATTATACAATAATAGCAAGATTTCATGCAAGGGTACAACATTATGCCCATCTGCAATCACAGTCTCTTTGCAAAAATCTCAATTCACACTTCACATGCAGCTAACCTTGTTACCATCCCTTCCTAAATCCATCAGTGTTGCAGCTGCACGTCTTCACAGCCCAACATCTTAAAATTCATCACTTTGGCACCTTAGCATCACTATTGGTCAAGATAAAGAATCCAACCAAGAATAATTAAAGGGCACCCAGATGTTTAGTTTACTTATCTCAAGCCTTCCCTTTAACATATTTGAATTGCCTGTGTGTACTATTTCTTTCATATTTTTCAGATACGTGCAATGTGATTATTTTAAGGGTATGAGACCTGGAACAATACATTTCAGACTTCTTTTTTTACAAGTATAGTTCTTTGTAGTTGAAATTTGAACAAGAGGCGTGATAATGAGTAGGTTGAGGGAAGGAAAGGTGTTATCTCATTAAGGTAATTACTAAGACATCCCCACCATTATATCGGTTTGAAAATGTGGCAATTAAAGCGCCCTACATGGGCTCCTGGAGACAAGAGAACAAGACAGTTCTCTTGGAACTTCTATGTTGCGGTTAATGTGTGTCATGTAAATGAAAGGGTAGACTACTGCTATTTAATTCTTTTCCTCAACCTCCCACACCCACCCTCAAATTTCTTTGTGGGTTATGATATTTTTTTTTTAACTTAACCTGAATTTAGTTCTGATGAAAGGTGCCAGATTGACAGTCGTCGTAGCTAAAACCTTCTATTTCCCCGCAGAATAGCTGGAGCACAGAAAAAACAGAGAGCAATCTAGGCAAGCAACATGTTATCAACCTAAATAAGAAGAGATCTAATCTTCTTCCCTCTTTAGTCAAGCAAGTCTCCTCCTCTACCGAGGAGCTGCCAAATTCATACTCAAAATCAGGAAAATCTAAAATATACATAAAAAATTTGTACGTGGTGTTCTTAACTTACATCACCACAAATACAGGATCATGTAGCTCTCATTCACTCAAGCTGAATTTGCACTATTAGCTGAAACCGCTACCTTTGGTCAGTAATCCATTTCTCCTCTTGAGCAGATCATCTCGTTCTTTCATTGTTTCCACTGCCCTAAATCAAGATAAATATTAAAGTAATACAACAAACATCTAGAATCCTTTCTCCAAAATCTTGTTTTCTTGCTCATTAAAGCATTATTTGTCTCAGATTAAGAAAAACAATCTAAACATCCAGCAATGAAAGAATGGCTGACTCGACTGTGATACATTTATGGGAGACAACTTTATGCGTCAAATATTATACTTACCAAGAGCTTTAAATAATACAGAGAAATATTTTTACTTATGGGAAAGCATAAATATTATCCCAAATGAAATGTGATTACAACTACACAGAAATTTACCCCAAAATTCTAGAAACAACAAATTATATATTAGCAGTGATTTTCTTTGAGTGACAGAAAATGAACATTTTCTTCACTCTTCAGTATGTTAAATTTTTTCCACAGTGAGCATGCATTACTTTTACAGTAGAAAAAGTATTTTAATAGCTTTTACAAAAAGCCTGTTTTTTGGTGTCTGTAGTAGGATTTAATCACATAAATTTAATTCCATTAAAATGGAAAATTAAACATGGGCTCCTGGAGACAAGAGAACAAGACAGTTCTCTTGGAACTTCTATGTTGCGGTTAATGTGTGTCATGTAAATGAAAGGGTAGACTACTGCTATTTAATTCTTTTCCTCAACCTCCCACACCCACCCTCAAATTTCTTTGTGGGTTATGATATTTTTTTTTTAACTTAACCTGAATTTAGTTCTGATGAAAGGTGCCAGATTGACAGTCGTCGTAGCTAAAACCTTCTATTTCCCCGCAGAATAGCTGGAGCACAGAAAAAACAGAGAGCAATCTAGGCAAGCAACATGTTATCAACCTAAATAAGAAGAGATCTAATCTTCTTCCCTCTTTAGTCAAGCAAGTCTCCTCCTCTACCGAGGAGCTGCCAAATTCATACTCAAAATCAGGAAAATCTAAAATATACATAAAAAATTTGTACGTGGTGTTCTTAACTTACATCACCACAAATACAGGATCATGTAGCTCTCATTCACTCAAGCTGAATTTGCACTATTAGCTGAAACCGCTACCTTTGGTCAGTAATCCATTTCTCCTCTTGAGCAGATCATCTCGTTCTTTCATTGTTTCCACTGCCCTAAATCAAGATAAATATTAAAGTAATACAACAAACATCTAGAATCCTTTCTCCAAAATCTTGTTTTCTTGCTCATTAAAGCATTATTTGTCTCAGATTAAGAAAAACAATCTAAACATCCAGCAATGAAAGAATGGCTGACTCGACTGTGATACATTTATGGGAGACAACTTTATGCGTCAAATATTATACTTACCAAGAGCTTTAAATAATACAGAGAAATATTTTTACTTATGGGAAAGCATAAATATTATCCCAAATGAAATGTGATTACAACTACACAGAAATTTACCCCAAAATTCTAGAAACAACAAATTATATATTAGCAGTGATTTTCTTTGAGTGACAGAAAATGAACATTTTCTTCACTCTTCAGTATGTTAAATTTTTTCCACAGTGAGCATGCATTACTTTTACAGTAGAAAAAGTATTTTAATAGCTTTTACAAAAAGCCTGTTTTTTGGTGTCTGTAGTAGGATTTAATCACATAAATTTAATTCCACTAAAATGGAAAGATAAAGCTGTAATACTGTCGTATTTCTTTTTTTTTTTTTTTTTTAAACTTTATTTATTTATTTTTGGCTGTGCTGGGTCTTTGTTGATGTGTGGGTTTAGTTGCTCTGCGATATGTGGGATCTTCCCGGA
This sequence comes from Tragulus kanchil, assembly GCA_022376925.1. NCBI lineage: Eukaryota > Metazoa > Chordata > Mammalia > Artiodactyla > Tragulidae > Tragulus > Tragulus kanchil. The sequence goes on from JAIOJX010000032.1 coordinate 53,726,836, forward strand.
TGAGGGCTCGAACCTGTGTCTCCTGCATTGGCAGATGGGTCCTTATCCACTGAGCCACAAGGGAAGCCCACTGTCGTATTTCTTTCCTTCCCCTTCTCTATCTTTAAACGGAAGCAAGCAAAGAACAGAGGTTGAAAGGAAAAAAAAAAAAAACATGAATCACATATGTTGCCAAAAAACCCTGAAATTTAGAATAGGTAAATAGGTATTCAGCCAGATGATCTTTGAGATTCCTTCTAATCCTGATTTTGGATCAAGATCAGTTCTGTTTAAAATCCAATTACTTACTAAAGTGGATGTTGGAAAATACCTTTTGCCAAATTTCTGGGCAGAACCAATAACTATTCCAATAAGGGACTGGATCATTCATGGGAGGAAAAGAAAAGCCTGTAAAACATGTCACCAAATAAAGGAGATCCTTCCTGAAATGTCAGCAACGTATGCAGCACTGCTGTTAATAAGCAGTGTCTTGAATGGTTGGGAGTTTTTAAAATTCTGTTCCAAATTACTAAGAGTTAGATCCAGCAAATTTACAAGCTTAATTCAACTTTTCAGCATGGACATCCCTCAACAGAAATGCTTGACCAGTCACCTTTTGACCACATTAAATCTCCCAGACATATAAATTAACAAAAGTCAGGAGGATAAATGCAACGCAGGAATGAAGAACAGACTCTGTGGCCCAGGCCTTAAAAGTCTTCAGGGGTCAGAACTTCCTCTACTGAATTCACTCACCTGGCCCAGGCCCCTTAAAAGTCTTCAGAGGGATTTACCCCAAAATTCTAGAAACAACAAATTATATATTAGCAGTGATTTTCTTTGAGTGACAGAAAATGAACATTTTCTTCACTCTTCAGTATGTTAAATTTTTTCCACAGTGAGCATGCATTACTTTTACAGTAGAAAAAGTATTTTAATAGCTTTTACAAAAAGCCTGTTTTTTGGTGTCTGTAGTAGGATTTAATCACATAAATTTAATTCCACTAAAATGGAAAGATAAAGCTGTAATACTGTCGTATTTCTTTTTTTTTTTTTTTTTTAAACTTTATTTATTTATTTTTGGCTGTGCTGGGTCTTTGTTGATGTGTGGGTTTAGTTGCTCTGCGATATGTGGGATCTTCCCGGATGAGGGCTCGAACCTGTGTCTCCTGCATTGGCAGATGGGTCCTTATCCACTGAGCCACAAGGGAAGCCCACTGTCGTATTTCTTTCCTTCCCCTTCTCTATCTTTAAACGGAAGCAAGCAAAGAACAGAGGTTGAAAGGAAAAAAAAAAAAAACATGAATCACATATGTTGCCAAAAAACCCTGAAATTTAGAATAGGTAAATAGGTATTCAGCCAGATGATCTTTGAGATTCCTTCTAATCCTGATTTTGGATCAAGATCAGTTCTGTTTAAAATCCAATTACTTACTAAAGTGGATGTTGGAAAATACCTTTTGCCAAATTTCTGGGCAGAACCAATAACTATTCCAATAAGGGACTGGATCATTCATGGGAGGAAAAGAAAAGCCTGTAAAACATGTCACCAAATAAAGGAGATCCTTCCTGAAATGTCAGCAACGTATGCAGCACTGCTGTTAATAAGCAGTGTCTTGAATGGTTGGGAGTTTTTAAAATTCTGTTCCAAATTACTAAGAGTTAGATCCAGCAAATTTACAAGCTTAATTCAACTTTTCAGCATGGACATCCCTCAACAGAAATGCTTGACCAGTCACCTTTTGACCACATTAAATCTCCCAGACATATAAATTAACAAAAGTCAGGAGGATAAATGCAACGCAGGAATGAAGAACAGACTCTGTGGCCCAGGCCTTAAAAGTCTTCAGGGGTCAGAACTTCCCTCTACTGAATTCACTCACCTGAGGCTGCTCAAGGCCATCACATCCATTGAAATGAAAGTAGTCATTACTGCTTCACTAAATGAAGAGGAGAAGTCTTAAAGTTTATTCAAACTTTAATCGAACTTTACCCTAAGAAATATCTTTGGTGGAGGACTTTGGACAGCTGATGATAACTGGGCCTTATGCAAGGGTAATTAGGCCGCGAGAATCTCAGAGAGCTGCATAATATTATCCCTTAAGACTCAAAGGTTTTAACCCAAAACAATAGCAAGAGAAGGGCAAAGGAACCGGGTAACACCACTTTTTTCCCTCTAACCGCACCCCCACCCCATCCCGCCCGTACCCCCACACAAAGCCTACCTGGAGCTGAAGAAAGAGTAGCTGCAGGAAGCTAAAACCCCACCAGCGGCAACAAGGCCTCTTTCATGCTTGTGTTCTAATTGGGCAAGACTGAGGTGGGCGGGTCAAAGCCTGCCACGTGACAGGAATGAGCGGAGTCGTTTCCACCGCCAAGAACAGGCTGTTCAAGAAATCTAAAGAAATTCAGGGTAGTGCAGGAGGTCCACAATAAGGCTGCTAGAAATTTCAAAAGCGATCCTAAAAAGAAGAAATACAAAATGAATTACCCATACCCACATGTATCCATTTGTGTTTTATGTGATTTTTCTGGACCAACCTATTGATGCATAGGAATGAATGATTATATGACAATTATGCATATATTTGCATGTAAATATAACCTAATGCCACAGTGTGTTCACTCATGGCTAGTGTAAATCATGTCGCCAAGTAAAGGAGGTCCTTCCTGAAATGTCAGCAACGTATGCAGCACTGCTGTTAATAAGCAGTGTCTTGAATGGGGGGGAGTGTTTAAAATTCTGTTCCAAATTACTAAGAGGTAGATCCAGCAAATTTACAAGCTTAATTCAACTTTTCAGCATGGACATCCCTCAACAGAAATGCTTGACCAGTCACCTTTTGACCACATTAAATCTCCCAGACATATAAATTAACAAAAGTCAGGAGGATAAATGCAACGCAGGAATGAAGAACAGACTCTGTGGCCCAGGCCTTAAAAGTCTTCAGGGGTCAGAACTTCCCTCTACTGAATTCACTCACCTGAGGCTGCTCAAGGCCATCACATCCATTGAAATGAAAGTAGTCATTACTGCTTCACTAAATGAAGAGGAGAAGTCTTAAAGTTTATTCAAACTTTAATCGAACTTTACCCTAAGAAATATCTTTGGTGGAGGACTTTGGACAGCTGATGATAACTGGGCCTTATGCAAGGGTAATTAGGCCGAGAATCTCAGAGAGCTGCATAATATTATCCCTTAAGACTCAAAGGTTTTAACCCAAAACAATAGCAAGAGAAGGGCAAAGGAACCGGGTAACACCACTTTTTTCCCTCTAACCGCACCCCACCCCATCCCCGCCCCGTACCCCCACACAAAGCCTACCTGGAGCTGAAGAAAGAGTAGCTGCAGGAAGCTAAAACCCCACCAGCGGCAACAAGGCCTCTTTCATGCTTGTGTTCTAATTGGGCAAGACTGAGGTGGGCGGGTCAAAGCCTGCCACGTGACAGGAATGAGCGGAGTCGTTTCCACCGCCAAGAACAGGCTGTTCAAGAAATCTAAAGAAATTCAGGGTAGTGCAGGAGGTCCACAATAAGGCTGCTAGAAATTTCAAAAGCGATCCTAAAAAGAAGAAATACAAAATGAATTACCCATACCCACATGTATCCATTTGTGTTTTATGTGATTTTTCTGGACCAACCTATTGATGCATAGGAATGAATGATTATATGACAATTATGCATATATTTGCATGTAAGCATGTATAACCTAATGCCACAGTGTGTTCACTCATGGCTAGTGATAACGTAGGTGTCCTTTTGAAATCCTCTTAATCTAACAGAAAGAGCTAGGTAAGTTTTCATCAATGGAGTGTTTGTGGGAAATTGGGTAGATGAATAATAATTCAAGGTTTTTAAGTGATTATGGCTCTGATACACCCTACTTCCAATGGACATCTCTGTCTCTGTTAATATCTGGGCTACAACTTCTATGCTCATAGGTCTACAACTTGGGGTCGGAGGAATGCTCAGTCTGTACAGGAGGAAGTTTAGAAATTTGATCCTTATTTTCATCTTCAGAAATTATGACATGCCTATTTTCTCAAGTGAGGAGTGTTAGGAAAATCAAATGCTTTGTATTAGATTACTGGGAAATCATTTCCTAGCAGTTAACTCAACCTGAAAACTGTCTACTGAGAAAGAGACCTACTATGGTCTCTTCACTTGGACAACCCCCATATCTGGAAACTATACCGAGTAGCTTAACTTCCCTACGGTAGGAAGTGAGTGGCACCGACTTCCATACCCTTTTCCTAACACTCTATCAGCCAGTTGGCTTCAGACTGTGAACTATTTTTTCATAATGGGCGTTCTAATTTTGTGGCATAGGAGCAGTGGGACGATGCACTACCACTGCCCAATTCCTCTCTCTTTAGTTGACAGTATAAATACACATAGCTCCATAGAAAACCTTTTCTGCTGTTTTACTCCTTGGAACTCCATGCACTCATTGGAACACCTCTTTCTCCAGTCCTGAGAGGCATTGGGGTCCTCCCAACGGTGCTTGACTTTCAAATATGGGTCACCCACACTGCCGGTAAAAGTCTCCCTCAGTATCTGAATTCCACTTAGCATTTCCATTCTTCCAACTCTAAAGGGAAAGAGGGAGAGGCAGCCAGGGAGACTGCTGAGGAGGTGGGGATAATCAGCAATGAGGAATTGGCTTCCAAGACCTGAGGGAAAACCTGAGGGAGGCATTCATTTGCAACGCTGAGGCCTTGGTTGGGTGGGGGAAGCGTTTGAAGTGGGATACAGATATGAACTTCTACCTGGGCAACGATTATTTTATCATCTTCATAAGAGGACACTGTATGTTTCCTCTCGAGCCAACTGAGATGTGAGAACAGGGGGGCCCTACTCTGTAGGCCCTGCCCAAGCGCCTTTTGTAAAAGTATTTAAATTCCCGTCTCTGGTCTATATAGTTCCTGTCCTGATGTACGCACTTCTCCCTGAAACGTCGTCTGTAGCGGAGAGCAGGAACTTGGGGCCGCGGGTCTGTCCCGGGGGGCGTTGGGGTGAGGGGAAAGCACGGATGCCCGACTCAGAGCGCTCCGCGGGAGACCCAGCGCGCAGCCAGTCGCCCATAACGGGACTTGGAGCCGCGGAACAAACAACAGGCTGCAATTGGTGTGCGTTGCTGGGAGTGGGAGGGAGGATCCCACATCCAGGGTTTCTTCACTCAAGAATCAAGGCCGACGGCCAGGCACAGGGGGGAGGGCGCCGCCACAGTGAGGAGTGTTAGGAAAATCATCATACGAATTCAACCTTTTCCTAACCACTCCCATATCTGGAAACTATACCGAGTAGCTTAACTTCCCTACGGTAGGAAGTGAGTGGCACCGACTTCCATACCCTTTTCCTAACACTCTATCAGCCAGTTGGCTTCAGACTGTGAACTATTTTTTCATAATGGGCGTTCTAATTTTGTGGCATAGGAGCAGTGGGACGATGCACTACCACTGCCCAATTCCTCTCTCTTTAGTTGACAGTATAAATACACATAGCTCCATAGAAAACCTTTTCTGCTGTTTTACTCCTTGGAACTCCATGCACTCATTGGAACACCTCTTTCTCCAGTCCTGAGAGGCATTGGGGTCCTCCCAACGGTGCTTGACTTTCAAATATGGGTCACCCACACTGCCGGTAAAAGTCTCCCTCAGTATCTGAATTCCACTTAGCATTTCCATTCTTCCAACTCTAAAGGGAAAGAGGGAGAGGCAGCCAGGGAGACTGCTGAGGAGGTGGGGATAATCAGCAATGAGGAATTGGCTTCCAAGACCTGAGGGAAAACCTGAGGGAGGCATTCATTTGCAACGCTGAGGCCTTGGTTGGGTGGGGGAAGCGTTTGAAGTGGGATACAGATATGAACTTCTACCTGGGCAACGATTATTTTATCATCTTCATAAGAGGACACTGTATGTTTCCTCTCGAGCCAACTGAGATGTGAGAACAGGGGGGCCCTACTCTGTAGGCCCTGCCCAAGCGCCTTTTGTAAAAGTATTTAAATTCCCGTCTCTGGTCTATATAGTTCCTGTCCTGATGTACGCAATTCTCCCTGAAACGTCGTCTGTAACGGAGAGCAGGAACTTGGGGCCGCGGGTCTGTCCCGGGGGGCGTTGGGGGTGAGGGGGAAAAGCACGGATGCCCGACCCGGGCGCGCTCCGCGGGAGACCCAGCGCGCAGCCAGTCGCCCATAACGGGACTTGGAGCCGCGGAACAAACAACAGGCTGCAATTGGTGTGCGTTGCTGGGAGTGGGAGGGAGGATCCCACATCCAGGGTTTCTTCACTCAAGAATCAAGGCCGACGGCCAGGCACAGGGGTGGGTAGGGGGCGGAAATCCACCAGCTCCACAAAGTGACAAAGCCCTGTCATCGTACAAGTTCAGTCTCGGTCTCGAGAAGGTCTCCTTTTTCAGTGGAGCTCCTGCGGAGGCGACCCGCTTTCCCCGGCCGGGAGCTGAAAGTGTCCCAAATCCGGTGAGAGGAGACGCGAGGTGGAAAAAAGCAGTGGAGACCCGGGCCTCAGCTCAGCCGGACCTGCAGGGCGGCCTTCTCAGGAGCGCTTCTCCTGCGCTTCTCTCTCCTCCTTCCCTCGGTTCGCTGCGCCAGCAGAGAAATGCCATTGTGAGCCATTCCATCGGCGACTTCCTTGCGGCCCGGGGCACTAGGGCTTCGAAGCGGCAGAACGGAGGCCCCTTCCCAGTCGGCTTCACTAAGAACTTATTACATAGGGACGCTTTAGAGTTGATCTGTCACTGAGCACTACTTACCCCGAGATCTTTCGGTTTTTGAATTACTTTATTGATCTGAAGATTGTGTTCTTTGGAAAGTGACCCGGTTTGGTCTTAGAGCTAATCAGGAAGCGATGCCAGGGAGGGCGCTTTGTAATCACCTCGCGGACCTCCCCCGCGGGCGCCGCCGACCCTTCGCGGGTGCGCCCCCTGCGGTCGCATAGGCTTTGCCGGGAACCCTGCAGCCACCCGCACGTCGCTCTACCGCGCGCCCAAGGAGCTGTCTGTGGTGCTAGGAGAGAGAAGGGAGAGGGAGGCCCGAGAGGAGAGACTAGGAGAGTCAGAGGGTGGAGAAACTGAAAATGCGAGATTGGCTGGGATACGCATGATGACAGAAACCTTCCTGATGTACGCAATTCTCCTGAAACGTCGTCTGTAACGGAGAGCAGGAACTTGGGGCCGCGGGTCTGTCCTGGGGGCGTTGGGGTGAGGGGAAAGCACGGATGCCCGACCCAGGGCTCCGCGGAGACCCAGCGCGCAGCCAGTCGCCCATAACGGGACTTGGAGCCGCGGAACAAACAACAGGCTGCAATTGGTGTGCGTTGCTGGGAGTGGGAGGGAGGATCCCACATCCAGGGTTTCTTCACTCAAGAATCAAGGCCGACGGCCAGGCACAGGGGTGGGTAGGGGGCGGAAATCCACCAGCTCCACAAAGTGACAAAGCCCTGTCATCGTACAAGTTCAGTCTCGGTCTCGAGAAGGTCTCCTTTTTCAGTGGAGCTCCTGCGGAGGCGACCCGCTTTCCCCGGCCGGGAGCTGAAAGTGTCCCAAATCCGGTGAGAGGAGACGCGAGGTGGAAAAAAGCAGTGGAGACCCGGGCCTCAGCTCAGCCGGACCTGCAGGGCGGCCTTCTCAGGAGCGCTTCTCCTGCGCTTCTCTCTCCTCCTTCCCTCGGTTCGCTGCGCCAGCAGAGAAATGCCATTGTGAGCCATTCCATCGGCGACTTCCTTGCGGCCCGGGGCACTAGGGCTTCGAAGCGGCAGAACGGAGGCCCCTTCCCAGTCGGCTTCACTAAGAACTTATTACATAGGGACGCTTTAGAGTTGATCTGTCACTGAGCACTACTTACCCCGAGATCTTTCGGTTTTTGAATTACTTTATTGATCTGAAGATTGTGTTCTTTGGAAAGTGACCCGGTTTGGTCTTAGAGCTAATCAGGAAGCGATGCCAGGGAGGGCGCTTTGTAATCACCTCGCGGACCTCCCCCGCGGGCGCCGCCGACCCTTCGCGGGTGCGCCCCCTGCGGTCGCATAGGCTTTGCCGGGAACCCTGCAGCCACCCGCACGTCGCTCTACCGCGCGCCCAAGGAGCTGTCTGTGGTGCTAGGAGAGAGAAGCGGGAGAGGGAGGCCCGAGAGGAGAGACTAGGAGAGTCAGAGGGTGGAGAAACTGAAAATGCGAGATTGGCTGGGGCCGTCCATACGGCAACACTTAGAATGACAGAAACCTTCAGAATTCAACTGGAAGAAGAGGAGTGGAAAAGTCCCTTCTGGGTTATCTCATCACCCTGAGACGGATGACCTGGTTCTTCTCTGAGCACACACATCCCTGTGCCCCATCTTCTCTGAGCACACACATCCTTATCCCCTGCTCCCCCATACACACACTTACCCCTATTAAGTCCCAGGGGTATTCTACCTTCCAGAAGAAGAGAGGGGTGTACAGGCCCCAACTCTAAGGAAGAAGGTCTGCATATAGAGGAATGCTGGAACAGGCTAAGAAGCTGGGACTGGACGAACACCTAATGGAAGACTCCTGAAGCCTAAAGTCACCACCCCAGAGTCCATGGGGTAAAACCTGGAGATGCCCCCACTCACCCTTCTGCCTAATTGCCTAGCCAACAGCCAAAACACAGGACAAACCAGCTTTCCCACACCAAGAATTCACTGTTGAGGAGGAAACATTAATTTCCTAGAAGGCTCAGCTCTGCCCCAATCATGCCCACCAGTGTGATGAAAAAAGTCAGTCTCTTTCCAAGCATGTTGACTTCAAGTCATGTCTGGTTTTTTAGAAAACCAAGCAGCTCTCTTCCAGTATATTTTTGTAACCACGTGGCTTAATAGGGACTAAAGTTTCCCTAGCCCTGGGAAAGCTTTTCCAAATATTTTAGAAAGTCAAAAATATAACCAAACAAACTACTCACAAGCTGCCTGTTTTACAGAGGGGAGGTGGGATTCAGTAGACTCTTGGGGAAGGGCTTCTTAGGCAGGGAGGGAGGAGGAGAGAAGTCTTGGTTTGCGGTAAGCAGTTTTATTTGCAGCAGAGGGAATCACCTGTGTAATTTGCCATCATGTGGGCTTTCATTTTAAGGGGCGGAGCAAACATAAACTGATACAAGGTGGAAGGTATATTTGCTGGACGCACCTCGCGGACCTCCCCGCGGGCGCCGCCGACCCTTCGCGGGTGCGCCCTGCGGTCGCATAGGCTTTGCCGGGAACCCTGCGCCACCCGCACGTCGCTCTACCGCGCGCCCAAGGAGCTGTCTGTGGTGCTAGGAGAGAGAAGCGGAGAGGGAGGCCCGAGAGGAGAGACTAGGAGAGTCAGAGGGTGGAGAAACTGAAAATGCGAGATTGGCTGGGGCCGTCCATACGGCAACACTTAGAATGACAGAAACCTTCAGAATTCAACTGGAAGAAGAGGAGTGGAAAAGTCCCTTCTGGGTTATCTCATCACCCTGAGACGGATGACCTGGTTCTTCTCTGAGCACACACATCCCTGTGCCCCATCTTCTCTGAGCACACACATCCTTATCCCCTGCTCCCCCATACACACACTTACCCCTATTAAGTCCCAGGGGTATTCTACCTTCCAGAAGAAGAGAGGGGTGTACAGGCCCCAACTCTAAGGAAGAAGGTCTGCATATAGAGGAATGCTGGAACAGGCTAAGAAGCTGGGACTGGACGAACACCTAATGGAAGACTCCTGAAGCCTAAAGTCACCACCCCAGAGTCCATGGGGTAAAACCTGGAGATGCCCCCACTCACCCTTCTGCCTAATTGCCTAGCCAACAGCCAAAACACAGGACAAACCAGCTTTCCCACACCAAGAATTCACTGTTGAGGAGGAAACATTAATTTCCTAGAAGGCTCAGCTCTGCCCCAATCATGCCCACCAGTGTGATGAAAAAAGTCAGTCTCTTTCCAAGCATGTTGACTTCAAGTCATGTCTGGTTTTTTAGAAAACCAAGCAGCTCTCTTCCAGTATATTTTTGTAACCACGTGGCTTAATAGGGACTAAAGTTTCCCTAGCCCTGGGGAAAGCTTTTCCAAATATTTTTAGAAAGTCAAAAATATAACCAAACAAACTACTCACAAGCTGCCTGTTTTACAGAGGGGAGGTGGGATTCAGTAGACTCTTGGGGAAGGGCTTCTTAGGCAGGGAGGGAGGAGGAGAGAAGTCTTGGTTTGCGGTAAGCAGTTTTATTTGCAGCAGAGGGAATCACCTGTGTAATTTGCCATCATGTGGGCTTTCATTTTAAGGGGCGGAGCAAAAATAAACTGATACAAGGTGGAAGGTATATTTGCTGGAGGCACGGAGGAAAGCAGCAATCATTACTTTGCAACTCATTTTCTGGCTTTGGCTAAAACGGCTGGCTGCTAGTTCGAGAGTTAACTTACTTCACACTTACTACAGATTTGTGCTAAATTTGCTGAAGTCTCAGTGCTTATCTTGGGGAGAACAAATTTAAGGGATATTTGTGTTTAAACATTTCTCTGAAACAAGTGGGTTTTTTTTTTTTTTCCTTCTTGTGTTTCTGCAACAAGTAAAGAATGCCCCTGAAAATCCCTGTTTTGCCAGTCCCCAGCTTAATCAAAGGAGCAATCCAAACGGAGCTAGCAGAGGAGCGCCCTTCTGACACCAGCTGAAGGTGGGAAAAAGAAAAGAAATGCAGCTCCCAGGGCCAGCAGACTTCTGAGCCTCCACAACTAACTCAGGATCTCTCTTGTGAAAAGACCTTTGTCTGTTATCCTGTTCCTTGCTTTTTGGAAAACCTAGTGTTGCACTCCTTACCTTTTAGCCAACCTCCCTACTTTGTTGGGCAGGCAGGACCCCCTCTGAAGGAATGGATTATGTTTGCATTTGACTTGGAAGCAGTAGTTTGGGAACATTTGAATAGAAGGGCACCTGCTGGGGTGCCCCTTGCAATACTCCTGCAGGAAGAAAAGATGGAAAAAAAGGAACCCAGCACTCAACTTTCTCCCTGGGACAACAGCCCCACCACCACACCACACACACACACACACACACACACACACACACACACACTCCACTTGCCAACTTCTATACAACAGGCAATAATCAAACCAAATTTAAAAGAGAGTTGACACTTTCAGCACTTTCAGCTGCATGGCTTAGGGGGTGAAAGAAAACATGGCTTTGGAGCAAGATCACATTTGGGATGACTCTGGTAGATCTGGACTAATTGCTAGCAGCAGTGGAATATGAGATTAATTAAGAAACCTTAGTCTCTGTAGACACAGTGCTTCCCCCTTCATTGTGCACGTTTGGAGTCGACATTTGCGGTAAGCATTTTTATTTGCAGCAGAGGGAATCACCTGTGTAATTTGCCATCATGTGGGCTTTCATTTTAAGGGGCGGAGCAAAAATAAACTGATACAAGGTGGAAGGTATATTTGCTGGAGGCACGGAGGAAAGCAGCAATCATTACTTTGCAACTCATTTTCTGGCTTTGGCTAAAACGGCTGGCTGCTAGTTCGAGAGTTAACTTACTTCACACTTACTACAGATTTGTGCTAAATTTGCTGAAGTCTCAGTGCTTATCTTGGGGAGAACAAATTTAAGGGATATTTGTGTTTAAACATTTCTCTGAAACAAGTGGGTTTTTTTTTTTTTTCCTTCTTGTGTTTCTGCAACAAGTAAAGAATGCCCCTGAAAATCCCTGTTTTGCCAGTCCCCAGCTTAATCAAAGGAGCAATCCAAACGGAGCTAGCAGAGGAGCGCCCTTCTGACACCAGCTGAAGGTGGGAAAAAGAAAAGAAATGCAGCTCCCAGGGCCAGCAGACTTCTGAGCCTCCACAACTAACTCAGGATCTCTCTTGTGAAAAGACCTTTGTCTGTTATCCTGTTCCTTGCTTTTTGGAAAACCTAGTGTTGCACTCCTTACCTTTTAGCCAACCTCCCTACTTTGTTGGGCAGGCAGGACCCCCTCTGAAGGAATGGATTATGTTTGCATTTGACTTGGAAGCAGTAGTTTGGGAACATTTGAATAGAAGGGCACCTGCTGGGGTGCCCCTTGCAATACTCCTGCAGGAAGAAAAGATGGAAAAAAAGGAACCCAGCACTCAACTTTCTCCCTGGGACAACAGCCCCACCACCACACCACACACACACACACACACACACACACACACACACACACTCCACTTGCCAACTTCTATACAACAGGCAATAATCAAACCAAATTTAAAAGAGAGTTGACACTTTCAGCACTTTCAGCTGCATGGCTTAGGGGGTGAAAGAAAACATGGCTTTGGAGCAAGATCACATTTGGGATGACTCTGGTAGATCTGGACTAATTGCTAGCAGCAGTGGAATATGAGATTAATTAAGAAACCTTAGTCTCTGTAGACACAGTGCTTCCCCCTTCATTGTGCACGTTTGGAGTCCACATTTGACCTTGAATGGGAAGGGGCAGTTGGCAGGCTCCTCAGCAGAGTGGTTGGCAGGCAGCTGGTAGCAGATGAGTGCTATGGCCTTGTTTGTATTTAAAGGTTTGTTTATGTGCTTTTCCCAACTGGACTTGAGCTCCTTCTTAGTAGAGAACTTAGAATGTGTGAGCATCAGTGAATTCCCAGCTTCTCCTTTTTCCCCAAAGATGATCAGCCAGTGCAGACAGAAGCTGCAGCACCCATCACATCTTGGAAAGTGCCTTTTTAGGCACAGGAAGACCATTTAAGCATGTGAAGTACTTAAGCATGATTGTAAAATCCAACAACAGCAAAGATAGAACAAGGAGAGTCTGTTGAGTGTCCAGGCAATGGGCATTCCCACTGGACACAGTGGCACCCAGGTTCCAGCCTAGCCCAGCTGTTTGAGTTTGTCCCAGCTCAGTGGGAAGAAAATGAGAAGGGCCAGTCCAGACCCTTTTGTTAGAATCAAATGAGACTACAACCATTTTTAAAGCAAATTGATGAGCTGCAGAGAAATCTGCAAACCACTCCCTAATTAGCCAAAGTCTGATCAAGGTGCCTGCCGGAGGCAATTTCCTACTGGATTTTACCTCTTTCCTTCTTCCTCCCCGCCCCTCCCCAACACAGACTCCCACAGCACTCCACATTTTTGAAAAATGTTTTCTATCATTCTACTAAGATTCAAACATCAGAGAAAGTTGGGGAACAGGCCTGGATATGTTTTAGCTGTAGGTCTTACCCCTTTGACTACACACTAAGGCAGGAGTGAAGACAGGAATCTCAGAATACCCAAACATGGATCTCGGACCAGTTGAGAAGTGACCCCAGGGCTGGAGAAAGTGGGAGAAGCTCCAGAACGGTACACCCATCACTTCCAGTTCTGCCTCTGAGGAGTGCTGATCCTCTTGGGAGCTAGTCGGGGAAGGGGACCTGCAGCTGGGGTCAGGCTCTGGCCGAGGTGCTGAGTATTACACACTCATTCTCACACACACATACACATTCCCGACCCCGTAGTGGGCAGGGCCTCCCATTTGGGGTCCCCAAGGGTCCAGGGGCGCGCATAAAAAGCTTGGCACGCCTGTCTCGGCTAGAGTTGCATTCTGCTCCAAGCATCCGATCACAGCAACTCACTGGGACATGAGTTCGGTGTAGGGCTAAGGGTTGGATACCCGCCGGGAATCAGAAGGTAGGGATCAAAGCACCACCAGCGTTTGTTAGCCAAGCCTCTCCGAGTCCCCCGAGCGCTCTAATCGCGCGCCATGTAGCCTCCCGCTTGCAGGCTGTCCCGCCGCGCGGGTGCCCGGCGGCGAGCTGCAGAACAGCTGCGCGGCTGGCCCGCCTGTCAGCCCGCCTGCCGCCCAGCCCCTGCCGGCGTCTCCACCGACCAGCGCTCCGGACCCTCGCCGCGGAGAGGAGCCCTAGAAGCAGGAGGGGCGGACAGACCCGGTTCGGCTGCAGCTGCCAGGCCGCCCGGGACAGCAGAGAAAGTTGGCCGCCTACTTGGCCGGCCAGCCTACAACCATAGATTTTCTCCTGCGGCCTCAGGAACAGCTCCGAAATCATCCACTTAAAAAGAAACAAATTTGACACATATCCAGTAACGGCTGGGAAGAGGGCAGCATGAAAAATGGAACTGTTTCTATACAAGGCAACCCAACGTCTTTAGAGATGTTGTAAATTCCTAATATTCCGGAAGGGATTTTGTTTTCCTAAATCAAGTGATACATTTCATCATAGTACATTCTGCTTTAGTAAAATCAGCTCCCTTGGATTTCATCACTTGTTAAAAAAAGATAAACTTTATTTCTGTAATTTTCAATCACAAAAAAATCTATATTTTTGTCTAAGCATTTATTTTACTGGATCAAAAAGACATGAAAAGAAAAATCATGTTTTACTAACGTATATAAGTGACTCTTTTTTTGGACAACATATAATAAATATGATATATCACTTATCACTCAGTCTTTCAAATGTACATTTTTTTTCATATTATGGAGCATGCCACTTTTCCAAAAGAAAAAAGGTCATGAGAATTCAGTACAAAGTATTACACACTCATTCTCACACACATACACATTCCCGACCCCGTAGTGGGCAGGGCCTCCCATTTGGGGTCCCCAAGGGTCCAGGGGCGCGCATAAAAAGCTTGGCACGCCTGTCTCGGCTAGAGTTGCATTCTGCTCCAAGCATCCGATCACAGCAACTCACTGGGACATGAGTTCGGTGTAGGGCTAAGGGTTGGATACCCGCCGGGAATCAGAAGGTAGGGATCAAAGCACCACCAGCGTTTGTTAGCCAAGCCTCTCCGAGTCCCCCGAGCGCTCTAATCGCGCGCCATGTAGCCTCCCGCTTGCAGGCTGTCCCGCCGCGCGGGTGCCCGGCGGCGAGCTGCAGAACAGCTGCGCGGCTGGCCCGCCTGTCAGCCCGCCTGCCGCCCAGCCCCTGCCGGCGTCTCCACCGACCAGCGCTCCGGACCCTCGCCGCGGAGAGGAGCCCTAGAAGCAGGAGGGGCGGACAGACCCGGTTCGGCTGCAGCTGCCAGGCCGCCCGGGACAGCAGAGAAAGTTGGCCGCCTACTTGGCCGGCCAGCCTACAACCATAGATTTTCTCCTGCGGCCTCAGGAACAGCTCCGAAATCATCCACTTAAAAAGAAACAAATTTGACACATATCCAGTAACGGCTGGGAAGAGGGCAGCATGAAAAATGGAACTGTTTCTATACAAGGCAACCCAACGTCTTTAGAGATGTTGTAAATTCCTAATATTCCGGAAGGGATTTTGTTTTCCTAAATCAAGTGATACATTTCATCATAGTACATTCTGCTTTAGTAAAATCAGCTCCCTTGGATTTCATCACTTGTTAAAAAAAGATAAACTTTATTTCTGTAATTTTCAATCACAAAAAAATCTATATTTTTGTCTAAGCATTTATTTTACTGGATCAAAAAGACATGAAAAGAAAAATCATGTTTTACTAACGTATATAAGTGACTCTTTTTTTGGACAACATATAATAAATATGATATATCACTTATCACTCAGTCTTTCAAATGTACATTTTTTTTCATATTATGGAGCATGCCACTTTTCCAAAAGAAAAAAGGTCATGAGAATTCAGTGCAAAGTTCTCAGTTTACCCTCCTCTTTTCTCTGGGCCAGACGGAATGTCCACGGCAATGCCTGGTGCCTTGGAATTTGAGGTTTCATCTACAATTCTCTCTGCCTATGCGGTTTGCTCTCCTCCCCTTCCTTCTTCCCTCCTTACCCCACCCCCCTCCCTCCCTCTTGCTTGTCCCCAAAGTCATTTTTAAAAAGAACTTGAGGTTTTGTTTTTGTTGATGTTTTCACTTACTGGTCACACTCTGTGTGGGGTCAGTGCTTTCGCCAGTCATACTGCTGTGGGGGGGCTTTCCAGCCCTGTCTCTGGGGGTGGGGAGATGAAGAGCAGAGGGCTGACTCTTTGGGGGGACCCCCGCCCACTGCTGAGCGTCTTCCTCTCTCATGTCTTTGCTACCCGGTCGACTGCAAGGGAGGCTGGGCTGCCTGGTTCTGGGGAGAGGAGGGCCAGCTGTCCTGGTCAGGGAGTGGACAGGGAGGGTCTGCAGGCTCGCTCTTCACCGGGGGTGCGGGGTGCCTGGGATGGGGTTGGACAAGGGGTTCAGGGCCGGCTGTCCCCCGGGCCCCAGGCCATGGATGAGCACTCGGGGCACCAGGGGCCGCTGCAGCTGGGGATGCGGCGCGGGAGGAGTCCGGTACATGCTGCTGTACATGGCGGCAGCGGCTGCGGCGGCCGTAGTGCTGTCCATGCTGCCCAGCAAGCTCGGGTGGTAGAAATAAGGTGATGGAAACATCCTCTGCAGCGCCGAGTAATTTCCTGCCTCGGCCAGCAGCTCCAGGCCCACCGCCGTCTGCCGCTTCCACTTGGTCCTGAAAAGAAAGCCGGCATGCGTGCACCCCCGTGGCCGTGGGCACAGTTGAGGCCCCAAGGCCCGTTTTCTCCCCTTGGCCTGCCTTCTCTTCCTCTGCAGTCCAAGGAAGACTTAGAGAGTTGAGAACCAGGAAGGAACCACACTTCCTGGCCCCCATCCTGCCCTCTCTCTCACGGAATCACCCAAATCCAAGTCGGTTTCCAACAATAACAAATATGATATATCATAAAGTATTTAAAATGTACATTTTTTTTCATATTATGGAGCATGCCACTTTTCCAAAAGAAAAAAGGTCATGAGAATTCAGTGCAAAGTTCTCAGTTTACCCTCCTCTTTTCTCTGGGCCAGACGGAATGTCCACGGCAATGCCTGGTGCCTTGGAATTTGAGGTTTCATCTACAATTCTCTCTGCCTATGCGGTTTGCTCTCCTCCCCTTCCTTCTTCCCTCCTTACCCCACCCCCCTCCCTCCCTCTTGCTTGTCCCCAAAGTCATTTTTAAAAAGAACTTGAGGTTTTGTTTTTGTTGATGTTTTCACTTACTGGTCACACTCTGTGTGGGGTCAGTGCTTTCGCCAGTCATACTGCTGTGGGGGGGCTTTCCAGCCCTGTCTCTGGGGGTGGGGAGATGAAGAGCAGAGGGCTGACTCTTTGGGGGGACCCCCGCCCACTGCTGAGCGTCTTCCTCTCTCATGTCTTTGCTACCCGGTCGACTGCAAGGGAGGCTGGGCTGCCTGGTTCTGGGGAGAGGAGGGCCAGCTGTCCTGGTCAGGGAGTGGACAGGGAGGGTCTGCAGGCTCGCTCTTCACCGGGGGTGCGGGGTGCCTGGGATGGGGTTGGACAAGGGGTTCAGGGCCGGCTGTCCCCCGGGCCCCAGGCCATGGATGAGCACTCGGGGCACCAGGGGCCGCTGCAGCTGGGGATGCGGCGCGGGAGGAGTCCGGTACATGCTGCTGTACATGGCGGCAGCGGCTGCGGCGGCCGTAGTGCTGTCCATGCTGCCCAGCAAGCTCGGGTGGTAGAAATAAGGTGATGGAAACATCCTCTGCAGCGCCGAGTAATTTCCTGCCTCGGCCAGCAGCTCCAGGCCCACCGCCGTCTGCCGCTTCCACTTGGTCCTGAAAAGAAAGCCGGCATGCGTGCACCCCCGTGGCCGTGGGCACAGTTGAGGCCCCAAGGCCCGTTTTCTCCCCTTGGCCTGCCTTCTCTTCCTCTGCAGTCCAAGGAAGACTTAGAGAGTTGAGAACCAGGAAGGAACCACACTTCCTGGCCCCCATCCTGCCCTCTCTCTCACGGAATCACCCAAATCCAAGTCGGTTTCCCAAACAGATAATCATAAATAAAATTGTCTCAGCTTTGCTGCCTTCTCCTGACTTTCTGCTCTGCTGTTGGCCCCCTTATAGTTTGGCTACTTCCTAAAAGTACTTTCCGGGAGAGCAGCTGAGACCACTCTTTCTAGTCCTCTCCCTCCTCTAATTCTTTTCCCCAAGTGGCTCCCCAACAGTCCCAGAGTGTCTGCTCTCTGCCCCTCCCCCTTTCCTCCAGGCCGAGAGAGAAGAAACCGTAAACAAAGGGACATGCAGGCTCCTGGGCCTTGGACCCCTGCCCCTCGTGGTCCCCAGGGCTGTGGAGACACATCTCTCTCATCAGCCTGACAGGACCTTACAGCAGGCGGGTGGCTTAGAGCAGGGAAGGTGACAAGGTTTCAAAACGGAATTCGTTTGAGGGAGGATTCTCCCAAGGGGACAGTACCTCGGGGCCATTCCAGAAGGGGAAAAATGCATTTCAAGATCTTGTCTCCTCTGGGAGAGAGTAACAATTAAAACCTGTGATCAGCTTTTCTTGGTCTCCCTCCCCCACTGCACCCTACTAGGAAGAGGAGGCAGCAGCCCCTTGCTCAAATGCCTCCTGAAGGAACTCAGGGCTGGTGGGTCCTCCATACCCGGCAGCTCCAGCCAAATTAATAAACATGTCGCCCATTTCAAATTGGCTACAAATGACACTAATGTTTTCCGACAGAATTAGGGTGGCTGAAACCGTATGTAATGAGACAGAAAATTATGGTAAAGATGACAACTGGATGGGCATTTCCAACCACACTTAAGGACGATTAGAACACAAACGAGAGAAAAGGAGGGGGAGAGAAAATCCAGACAAGGGAGACAACTGTCAGGCTTGAAACCCGGCACAACCTCGGCCCCAGATAGCCCAGGCTGGATGTTCGCACTACAGTTCGGGGGCCTACGAGTACTTCCAGCCCCTTTCCTAATTTTCTTTCAAGGGAAGCCGTTGTTCCTGAAGGGCTTTGAGGTAGCCAGAACAGGGGACAGACGTCTGACTGGCTGCCAACCCTAACTCTCCTTCTTGGCTGTTGCACAGGCCAGGCAAGGACTTTGAAGCCAAGGCCAGAGGGTCACCTCTCTCAGGATGGCTACAGCCAGACCGAGTGACTGGTTATAGATATCTGGAATCATCCTGGGCAGGCCCATAAAGGTGTAGTGCATAGACTATAGGGGCCTAAGTGCCTGCTACACTGATGTCTCAATTTGAGAAGGTGTGGCTTGATTGATATGGGGACAAAATGGGAAAAATTTCAGCCACTCAGATTTGAGAGAGAAAATGGCACTTGTTAAAGACATTTTGAAGTGCAAAATTCTCCAGACTCCAGCTACTCATCACCTGGGAGGTGTGGCTAATCCCTACTCCAGCCTGAAAGTCCCCAGCTGCCCACTCCGAGCCCTCTGAGTCTCTAGCGTCTCCGAGGCCATGAAGGATGAAGATGGGTATAACCTGATCGGATGCCTCTGCTCCCCACACAGCCTCCCTTACCTGCGGTTTTGGTACCAGGTCTTGACCTGGGTGTCAGTGAGGTTGAGCGCAGCCGCCAGGTCCATGCGGTCCTGCACACTCAGGTACTTCTGTCGCTCAAAGCTACGCTCCAGTTGATTGAGCTGGTGGTCGGAGAAAGCCGTCCTGGCTTTGCGAGGCTTTTTGGCTCTCACAGGGGGACTCTCTCGGCTACTGGTAATCTCCCGGTCTCCTTCCTCCTTTGTTCCTACACAGAAACCCAGACACAGCCGTGAGGTAGCCTGGAATGGAGAAGGATGGCGTCTCCTCCTGGCACACACTTCCACATTCTGGAGCCAGCCATTGGTCTGCGGGGAGCAAGGGGACTATATTCTGCCACCTTCCTTATACACATACTTGAACCTTAGCCAGGATGGAGAAAGAGGGCTGACTGGTGAGGGTGGAGCCTTGTGCAGCGCTCCTAAAAAGCCTTCCAAAACAGTGTTGGATCTTCCCATCCTGGGAAATGAAAAAACACTTTCTGATAAAAGGTCTTTTTCCTAATTGTTTCCTTGACTGGGGAAGAGAAGACCCTGTCCCTTTCCTTTATTGTTTTCCCCATGACTTCGTGTGTTCTGATTTATTAGTTTTTAAAAAAATCTTTTGACTTTTTTTTTTTTTGAGGGGGGATAACTCTTTTACTTTACTTCTTCTGTTTACTAAAAGTTATAGGCATTTGTTTTCCTTTTTCAGATGTACTTGGGGAATGTTTGCTCTCTGCAACCACTTACATCAGGTCTCTTAAAGCTTCAGCAAGAATGTCTCCCAGACACTGAGTTCAGCTCAGAATCACTGAGCCCATCCAGGTGACAGCCCAGAGATTTCCGGATTCTATTTGTCAACTTTGGTTTTCTACTGAAATGCTGGGAAATCGATATGTCAATCCCTCTGTTTGTACCCGTTTTTGCTGCGCTCCTTGATCTTCCCTGCAGGAAGAACAATAATCTCTCTAATTGACCCACTGGGGAGGTTGGTGCACAAAAAATCACCAGACCAGACTGTACATCTGTTTTGGGCACTATTATGCTAATGCTTACAATAGTAAGATGAAGAGGCAATATCCTACCTTCCAGACAGTCAGCACACATCTTTCCCAGAGATGACAAAGATTAATAATAATGAATTTATCAGTAAACAAACAAACAAAAAAGAACTCTCCTCGATATTAAAAACTGTTGCCATGCAAAGACCAGAACACTCACTTATGAAATTTTCTGGGGAGAAAATGGAAAAGCTGAGTTGAAGGACTTCCCTTCCATTGGCATCTTCTGAGTTCACAAAAATAGACATTCAATTCCATAAAATTTTACTTTCATCAATGCTACCTCTAAGTTACTTGTGAAGACTCAAAACTCCTATTGGTATACAGATACTCAGTTAGAGCCATGGAGTAGGAAGGGTATTTTTAAAAACTGAAACGCTAATTATAATTTTTGCACTGTGTGGCCTTCCTTGTATTAATCACAACCTAATAATTATTAAAAGTTGCCCTGTTAATTAACTTGGCATTTTCCCCTTCACTATATCTGATAGCTCCCATGCAGGTGTTTGGAAAATATGATGTGTGGGGGGAATGGAATAATTTGCATTAAAAAATAAACATCTCGTGTGATCACACCCCTAGGCACTACGAAATATGAAAGTACTTCCTTTCAGATCCCCTCCGCCTGACCCCTTCCTAATAAATTAAAATGAAGTAAAACAAAGGAAGGAGCTGATGGCGGTGAGGGTTCGGATGTAAAAATGTAACAATAAACAGCACTTGGGACGAGTGCCCGAATCGCACGCCCCGACCTCCCTCTCGCTTGCAGTTTTTTAAAATGTGGCCGGATCGCCTTAGAAGCTGAGGATCGCCTTCGAATCCCAACAGAGATTCGCGCGAGACGGAAGGGGAGACCGGAGAGCAGGAGGAGGAGAAGCAGCTAGACGGCTGAGGGAGCCGAAGCGACGCGACTCACCGTGGCATTTGATGTCGCTCTGGGACTCTTCCCGCTTGTCGAGTTTGGTTTTGCTGTCCTCCTGCTCGAGCTTTGGCCTGAAGCTCTCGTGTGCTGCGTTGCTCTCCTGCTTCGGGGTGTGGTGGGGAGAGGAGACGCTTGTGCTGTACGGTGCACACGCCGCCAGAGGTTTGCTGTCGCCCAAGATGTCCTTAATTAAAAAAGAAGAGGTGGAAGTCCTGGGGGCCGAGGCGGCCGAGCCCAGCTGCTGGGCCGCTGGCGGCGGCGGCGGCGGCGGCTGCTGTTGGGGCGAAGGCTGCAAACTTTGCGTGGGGGCCGCGGCTGGCGGCGGCGGCTGCTGGCTGTGGTGGAGGTGGTGGTGATGCTGGGGCCCGTCTGCTATCAGATGTGGCTCCGGGGGCTCCATGGTGACCGAGATGGGAGAGGAAGGCGCCGTTCCTACGGTATCAATCTCCGAACAGGGAGACGGAGTGGCCTGACTCCTAAAATCCGCGGTCCTGGCCTCGCCGAGCGGGCGGAAATCTCCATTCATCATGCCGGGGCTGCCCGAGCTGGCACTGGACAAAATCGTGTCTATTCCAAAACTCGACCCGCTGGCCCCTTCCATTGTTGTCATTTCTACATGAGGTCCACGCCACTCCGCCGCTCCGCAGCCGCCCCGGCCAAGCAAAGAAAGCTACCGATAGTAAAACAAAATAACACTAAACAATGTTGTCGCCGCTTAAAAAAAAGAAAGAAAGAAAGAAAGAAAAAAATCTGGGGCGGGAAGAAAGGAAGGATAATTGGGAGGTGGCAATCCGTGAACACTTTCGACACTTTTCTTTTGTTTTTTTTTTTTTTTACCCTAATGCAAAAAGTGGGAGTTGGGAGAAATGAAGATAAAGGAGGGAAAGTTAACAAAAATTGTTGAGGAAGCACCGAGCTCGCGCTCCCGGAACGATCGCGCACGTGGGGCGGCGGTGGCGGCGTAGGGGACCCAGACGGAGGCGAGGCGGCAGGAGGGGACCCCGACACCGCCGCCCTGCCGCCGCCGCCTGGGTCTGCCCACAGCCTGGCAGCAGGCGGCAGCGGCGGCGACGGACGTGGCAGGTGCAGCGACCGCGAAGCCCGGGCGGCCGCGCGCCCTCGGAGCTGCCAGGCGGTTCCCCGAGGTGGCTGCGGCGCGCGACTCGGCCGCCCCGGAGACGAGTTTCTGAACTTTCTTGGAAAGTTGTGGAGCAGACACCGCCGCAGTGGTCGCGGCAACAAGAGGAGGAAAAGAAGGGGTAGGCGCAGGCGGAGGAGGTGGCGGAGACGCGGTGCCGAGCGACTCCGGCCGGGGCCCGGCGCGTTCGCTTGTAATCCGGCGGCGAGCGGGCGGCGCCGACCCCCTCCCGTGACGTCACGGCCACTGCCGCCGCTCCCCGCGCCGCGCCGGGCCCGCGCCCCCGCCGCCGAGGCCGCGCGCCGGGCCCCGCGCCCCCATTGGCCGCGCCCGCGCGAGCGAGCGACGCCGACGTGCCGGGAGCCAATGGGCGCTCGGCTCGCGAGCCCGTCAGCGATCCGGGCTCGGGCCCCGCTGCTCTTTTCGGAACCCGCACATCCCTTTGCCTACAACCCAAAGCCGAACAGTTCTACGCTGGTCCCGGCGTTCACAAGCATGCGACAGGGCAAAGGGAGAGAGCAGGAAGCACGGGGAGACTGAAGAAGGGAATCGGGGTTTTTAGAAAAAACGAAAGGGAAAAGAGAAGAGCGAGGAAATAGTATCGATTTGCTGTTTGAGAAGTCCAAAGAGGGAGGGGAAAGAGGACAGGCAGGGAAAAGGAATCTGGTCGCCTTACCTTTAGACTCCAGCGCTGCCGCCACGCACCTCCCTAAACAGGCGCTTGAATAGTCCAAGGACACTGAGAGCAGAGGAAGGGAATCCCTGAAGGAACCGACGGAGAAGTGTGTCGGAGGAGCCTTGGGTGGGCAGGCGGACTCCGCGCTCTGATTTCTCCCCCAAGGAGCCCAGGCGTCCGGGCTCTGGCCCAGCTGGGCAGCGGGTCCCTGCGCGGGGAATGGAGCAGGATCCGGGCCCACCCGACAGACTCGGTAGGGGTGGAGGACCAGTGGCCTGGTGCTCAAAACCGGGAGCCCAGCCTGATCTCCAATCAGGGCCCGCGCTGGGAAGAAATACGTGGCCAGACACTTTCTCCCGAGCCGGGGAAATAATGCCCCGAGGCGTTCTGTAGCGCCGAGGACAGCCAAGGTTCACTGCGGTATCAGGCTGGCCTGTGACTTGGGAACCGAGTGCTGGGTCCGCGGCATGGACGCCCTCCTCGTCACCAGCCAGATCTCAGTCTCTCTCTCTTTCTCACTGTCTCTCTCCTCCTCCTCCCCTCTCTCCCTGTCGCTCCCTCCCTCGCCCTCTCCGGTGGCTCTTTTGGAAAGGAAACAGTCACGGTAGATCCACTTGGGACCTGGAGCGTGGTTTGACTGTGACGCTTCGTCGGAGGGTTTCAACTTGCATTATTTTCTCTAGGACGTCTCCAACCTGTCTCTTGTTGAATGTCAGAGTAATGGGAAGCGCCAGTGACAAGACGGCGTATTACTCCTGATTAAGTGCCGTGTCAACCTAATTAGCAGAGTAATTATAAGGTGCTAATGAATGATTCAAAGTTCTCTGAGTTACATTTTACTCCAAATTACCATTTTAAGAACCCTATGAATCTGAGTGGCTGGCATCCCTTCCGTGACTAGGTGCAGAATGATGGTGGAATATGGACTTTTTAGTCTCCCAGGGCTGGTGAACTGATTTCTGAAAGTGTCTTTCTGGAATGGCCACAGGGAAAGGAGAGAGCAGGAAGCACGGGGAGACTGAAGAAGGGAATCGGGGTTTTTAGAAAAAACGAAAGGGAAAAGAGAAGAGCGAGGAAATAGTATCGATTTGCTGTTTGAGAAGTCCAAAGAGGGAGGGGAAAGAGGACAGGCAGGGAAAAGGAATCTGGTCGCCTTACCTTTAGACTCCAGCGCTGCCGCCACGCACCTCCCTAAACAGGCGCTTGAATAGTCCAAGGACACTGAGAGCAGAGGAAGGAATCCCTGAAGGAACCGACGGAGAAGTGTGTCGGAGGAGCCTTGGGTGGGCAGGCGGACTCCGCGCTCTGATTTCTCCCCCAAGGAGCCCAGGCGTCCGGGCTCTGGCCCAGCTGGGCAGCGGGTCCCTGCGCGGGGAATGGAGCAGGATCCGGGCCCACCCGACAGACTCGGTAGGGGTGGAGGACCAGTGGCCTGGTGCTCAAAACCGGGAGCCCAGCCTGATCTCCAATCAGGGCCCGCGCTGGGAAGAAATACGTGGCCAGACACTTTCTCCCGAGCCGGGAAATAATGCCCCGAGGCGTTCTGTAGCGCCGAGGACAGCCAAGGTTCACTGCGGTATCAGGCTGGCCTGTGACTTGGGAACCGAGTGCTGGGTCCGCGGCATGGACGCCCTCCTCGTCACCAGCCAGATCTCAGTCTCTCTCTTTCTCACTGTCTCTCCTCCTCCTCCCTCTCTCCCTGTCGCTCCCTCCCTCGCCCTCTCCGGTGGCTCTTTTGGAAAGGAAACAGTCACGGTAGATCCACTTGGGACCTGGAGCGTGGTTTGACTGTGACGCTTCGTCGGAGGGTTTCAACTTGCATTATTTTCTCTAGGACGTCTCCAACCTGTCTCTTGTTGAATGTCAGAGTAATGGGAAGCGCCAGTGACAAGACGGCGTATTACTCCTGATTAAGTGCCGTGTCAACCTAATTAGCAGAGTAATTATAAGGTGCTAATGAATGATTCAAAGTTCTCTGAGTTACATTTTACTCCAAATTACCATTTTAAGAACCCTATGAATCTGAGTGGCTGGCATCCCTTCCGTGACTAGGTGCAGAATGATGGTAGAAAATGGCCTTTTCAGTCTCCCAGGGCTGGGCTGAAATCTGAGTTTAGTTGCGGTTCTGAAAGTGTCTTTCCTGGAATGGCCTTTTTTTTTTTTTTTTTTCTATTGAAGACTTGCGAGTTGGGTTACTGTCTGGGAGGCAGACGACCTCCTGGGACAAGATACTGCCTGTCTCTTGGAACATCTGTGTGCGTCCTCGGTCCGAAAGGGAGTAGGTGGGAGACGAATCCTTCCTGCGTTTTCCTAGGGAATTCGATGTGTTTGACCCAGACAAAAAGTCCGCGCTATTTCCAGAGTGTGTTCAGCTGTTTCTTACCATCTTTGAGCTGTTTTCTCATGGGTATGTCCTCGAGGAGAACAGAGTGGAGAGGGAAGGACTGAGGCGAGGAGATGTGCAATCTAGGCAGCTCTCGCTTGTTCTCTGAAGGCGAGGGGAGTTTGGCGGAGGAGCCACGTTAGGTGAACCGAGGCAGGGACGCGGTGCCAGCAGCAGACGGAGGCCGACGCCGGCCTGAGCAGGTGCGGGAAGCCCTGGGGAGCGCTTGGTGGGCCCTCTGGATGGGGTCCCGCCAACCCTGGGCCGGGAAGCCGAGGACGGCCTGAATGACGCCTGGAGCGTGGTTGGACCAGCTGCCTTTGAAGCGGAACTGCGCAGTGGCCAAAGAGACCCTCCTGGGAGCCTGCCGGCCGGGCCTCGGACTCGCGCCGGGGGAGCTCGGAACCACCGGCCTGGCGTTTAAGAGGGCATCTTTCTTATCCAAGGCTACCGGTAGTATCCCGCTCACAAGGCCGGGCCCCGGGCTCCCCTGGCACAATAGGCTTCTGTAGGAAGGGCGCTGGGGCTGCCTAAGACTGCAGGCGGATGCAACATATCCTTCTCCCTTCAAATATCAATTCCGGTTCTTCTCATTCTGATAGCACCCACCAACTTTCCTAAGCAGGTGTGTTTCCTCCCAGACCCGAAGCTCCAAGCCGCACTTCCCTCTCGGCTTGTTCTGGGTGGGAAGTGCGGAGGGGGAGAAAACAAATTTAAGATCCAAAACTGATGGCACTGCACAAATCAATTATTCTCGACCTTGATAAATAATTCATTTAAGCCTGTTTTTGTTTTGTTCCGACGCCTGAAATGACTCGAGAGCGCAAAAGGCTGATCGCACAGCTTGTGTTGGACGGTTTGACAGGATTTTTGGCTTGGAATAATTCACAACATTAGCAAGGGAGACAGAAATATGACCCGATGGAAAAACTGAAATCTAAAAAGAAAGGGAGAGAGAAGGTGAACGTGTTGAGGGGAGAACACTCTAAAGAGAAGTAAACAGAAGCTCAGTAGGCGCATCATGTGAATGTCTCAGATAAGCTTTTCCTAAGAAATCTATCCCACTCATAGATTTCTTTGGGTGGGATGTTAGGAGATCAGCTCTGTGGAATGACAGCTGTGAGGGGGGAAATGGGACCTTGCTTTTTATCAAGATTCTATTTGGGATCCCTACTAGAGAGGAAATGCGAGTAATGGCCTGAAGACTCCGAAGAGGAACTCGAAGAATAGATGGCAAACTTAAGGAAGAAATGCTTCAGAGCCTTTTTTTTAACTTTCCTCAGTTCTTTTTCTTCGAACACATTGCTTTTTTGCCTTTTTTTCACTGAGAGTATATATGAGGTTTATACCCAAAGAAATCATGCACTTTCTAGCAGAGCAAGCTTAATTAACTTTTCATTTAAAACTCAAATTTCAGAAATAGAATTCAAATTTCACTCATAGAAAAGTGAGAATTTCCACAAATAGGAAAGGAAATACATTAACTGGATTAATCTCAGAGTTTCCCATTAAATTTAACATACAAAGAAATATAGGTCCGAAAAGGACATAGGTTTTAAAATGATCTTCCACTTCAGGTCTTTATTTTCTTAGAAATAAAAGACAAAGGAAGAAAGAGAATTCTTTACTTTTTGGAAGATTTTGGAATTCCTGCACAGAAAGGTTTTTTTTTTTTTGGGAACTATGAATAATAAAGACCTTTTCCTTCCTGCCTCTGAAGAACACATCATCTTCATCACCACTAAAGATGCTTCCTCCCCACCACAGAGAATGATTCATATATTTGCATATTATAAGAAGTTCTCAATACCCTCTCATTTTACTTTTGGTATCGAGATTGTGTTAAACCGAGCCTCAGTTTAAATGGTGGGAAGTGCGGAGGGGAGAAAACAAATTTAAGATCCAAAACTGATGGCACTGCACAAATCAATTATTCTCGACCTTGATAAATAATTCATTTAAGCCTGTTTTTGTTTTGTTCCGACGCCTGAAATGACTCGAGAGCGCAAAAGGCTGATCGCACAGCTTGTGTTGGACGGTTTGACAGGATTTTGGCTTGGAATAATTCACAACATTAGCAAGGGAGACAGAAATATGACCCGATGGAAAAACTGAAATCTAAAAAGAAAGGAGAGAGAAGGTGAACGTGTTGAGGGGAGAACACTCTAAAGAGAAGTAAACAGAAGCTCAGTAGGCGCATCATGTGAATGTCTCAGATAAGCTTTTCCTAAGAAATCTATCCCACTCATAGATTTCTTTGGGTGGGATGTTAGGAGATCAGCTCTGTGGAATGACAGCTGTGAGGGGGGAAATGGGACCTTGCTTTTTATCAAGATTCTATTTGGGATCCCTACTAGAGAGGAAATGCGAGTAATGGCCTGAAGACTCCGAAGAGGAACTCGAAGAATAGATGGCAAACTTAAGGAAGAAATGCTTCAGAGCCTTTTTTTTAACTTTCCTCAGTTCTTTTTCTTCGAACACATTGCTTTTTTGCCTTTTTTTCACTGAGAGTATATATGAGGTTTATACCCAAAGAAATCATGCACTTTCTAGCAGAGCAAGCTTAATTAACTTTTCATTTAAAACTCAAATTTCAGAAATAGAATTCAAATTTCACTCATAGAAAAGTGAGAATTTCCACAAATAGGAAAGGAAATACATTAACTGGATTAATCTCAGAGTTTCCCATTAAATTTAACATACAAAGAAATATAGGTCCGAAAAGGACATAGGTTTTAAAATGATCTTCCACTTCAGGTCTTTATTTTCTTAGAAATAAAAGACAAAGGAAGAAAGAGAATTCTTTACTTTTTGGAAGATTTTGGAATTCCTGCACAGAAAGGTTTTTTTTTTTTTTTTTTTTGGCAACTATGAATAATAAAGACCTTTTCCTTCCTGCCTCTGAAGAACACATCATCTTCATCACCACTAAAGATGCTTCCTCCCCACCACAGAGAATGATTCATATATTTGCATATTATAAGAAGTTCTCAATACCCTCTCAATGGCTCTCTTTCACAATCAAGATTTGGTATCGAGATTGTGTTAAACCGGAGCCTCAGGTTTAAAAAAAATAACAGAACTAAACTTTGAAGAAGCACACCTATAGTTCACAATAAACTTGGAACTGGTGTTTCTTCCTATCGCATTTAATTTGAACGTTTCTAAGACTCCACTTGATGACAATGCCAGCCGACCGGAATGGAGTGCAAAGGCACTTCCCTCCACTGGGCGGCGCCAAGAGCTCCAAACCCAGAGAGATCGCTATTGTTTCTTTTTATAGAAGATGTAAGATACACAAATAAACTCTCCTCCCCTTAAGGTTGACTCCCTGACAATAGTGTGACCTCTCACGGTTTACAAAGCTACAGAAACGCTGAAAGCATCCTTTCTTTCTTTCTTTTTTAAAAGCCTATCAATATATTTCCAACTGCTTAAGGATTTGAAGCTTATTTACCTGAGGAAAATAATATTCTAAAGAGAAAGACATGAAGACACTGAAATTGAGTCCCTTAAATTGAAACCAAGAGATTGGGAGCAGAGAGAGAAAAGGTTAAGTGGGAGAAAGGAAAAAGGTAACTGGAAACTTTTTTAACAGAACAATAGGTTTAAATGATAGACTATGTCATTGCTAATTGTCCTAAGGGAATAAAAGTTTTGCGAGGTGGTTCCCATCCATAATAAAATTTGTGAGACCTATAGGCTTTACCACACAGATCAGCAGTTCAGAAGAGACCTAATGAAGTTAGCTTTCTTTGAGGGTTAGAGCTGTGTTATGCCCAGCAATCAGCAGGAAAGCAAGTAGATCTGTAAAGGACAGGACGCTAGAAGAGGGAGTTTCAGTCTCCTTTTGCTACTTTCCAATGTTCTTGAGCAAGGCATTTACCCTTTCTGGTCACCAGCTTCCTTCTCTATTAAAGGGGAGAATCATCCTTGCCTAGAATAGGATATGTGTGATGACCCAATAAGACCTTCTATGTATAAGCTCTGTATAAAATGTGAAGCCAGAGTTTGATGAACAAACAAGGCAGAGGTGGCAGTTATTTGGCAGAGGTGCTATAAGTAACATACAGGAGTAGCTATGTTTTTTCACTTCTTCTTTGCCTCACTCATTTTGTTCATCCGCTTAGCCCCACAATATGCCTTTTGTGCAGGGTGCTTGAGAATAAGAAAGTTAACAGGTGCTTGAACATGCTAGAAGTTGTGGTAAAGTCATGATGACAACATGAATCTGCTCCAGTGGGGATGCAAAAGAAAGAGCTGGCAGTCCTACCCTGGGAGGAGATGGGATTACAGCAAAGGCACTTCCCTCCACTGGGCGGCGCCAAGAGCTCCAAACCCAGAGAGATCGCTATTGTTTCTTTTTATAGAAGATGTAAGATACACAAATAAACTCTCCTCCCCTTAAGGTTGACTCCCTGACAATAGTGTGACCTCTCACGGTTTACAAAGCTACAGAAACGCTGAAAGCATCCTTTCTTTCTTTCTTTTTTAAAAGCCTATCAATATATTTCCAACTGCTTAAGGATTTGAAGCTTATTTACCTGAGGAAAATAATATTCTAAAGAGAAAGACATGAAGACACTGAAATTGAGTCCCTTAAATTGAAACCAAGAGATTGGGAGCAGAGAGAGAAAAGGTTAAGTGGGAGAAAGGAAAAAGGTAACTGGAAACTTTTTTAACAGAACAATAGGTTTAAATGATAGACTATGTCATTGCTAATTGTCCTAAGGGAATAAAAGTTTTGCGAGGTGGTTCCCATCCATAATAAAATTTGTGAGACCTATAGGCTTTACCACACAGATCAGCAGTTCAGAAGAGACCTAATGAAGTTAGCTTTCTTTGAGGGTTAGAGCTGTGTTATGCCCAGCAATCAGCAGGAAAGCAAGTAGATCTGTAAAGGACAGGACGCTAGAAGAGGGAGTTTCAGTCTCCTTTTGCTACTTTCCAATGTTCTTGAGCAAGGCATTTACCCTTTCTGGTCACCAGCTTCCTTCTCTATTAAAGGGGAGAATCATCCTTGCCTAGAATAGGATATGTGTGATGACCCAATAAGACCTTCTATGTATAAGCTCTGTATAAAATGTGAAGCCAGAGTTTGATGAACAAACAAGGCAGAGGTGGCAGTTATTTGGCAGAGGTGCTATAAGTAACATACAGGAGTAGCTATGTTTTTTCACTTCTTCTTTGCCTCACTCATTTTGTTCATCCGCTTAGCCCCACAATATGCCTTTTGTGCAGGGTGCTTGAGAATAAGAAAGTTAACAGGTGCTTGAACATGCTAGAAGTTGTGGTAAAGTCATGATGACAACATGAATCTGCTCCAGTGGGGATGCAAAAGAAAGAGCTGGCAGTCCTACCCTGGGAGGAGATGGGATTACAGAGAGACTTCCCAAAGGAAACACTGACTGTGCATTCAGTCATGAAAGAGAAAAGGCTGCATCCCAAGTAGAAGGATATGATATAGAGAGGGATTTATATAGTAGCTAAGAGTTTAATAATGATACAAAAATGTCCAAAAATTATCGAACCTTTTATCTCTTAACTGGAGTGCTGGGCCACCTCGTGTGGGTGCATGTTGGCTCTAAGGATCTCCTGTGTGCTTCAGGAGGGTACAGAATGCTCTTGGAGGGGACAAAACTAACTACACGTGTTCACAGACCTCAGCAGCAGAATTTTACAGCAGGTTACAGAGTCTTAGATTTGTTCCCGAGAGATGATCTGGTCCCCTTCTACCGAGACTGTAATGGAATAAGGGAAGCCCATGCCTATTCCTTTCTACTTTCTGGAGTTCCAAATTCTGGAAGGAGTCCAAGTCAAGGGTAGAGATAGAAAAACGACAAAGTGGAAGCAGTTGGAGGCGCCGAGGGAGAAGGTGGGGAGAGACTCTATTTCACCTCTCCTAAACTGAGTCTTTGTCCATTCAAGACTGGCTCCTAAAGAAACGAAAGGGCCCCCGTGTGACAAGGTCAGGACCTCTATAAACAGAACTCTTACGGCTCTAAGGTTCTTGAATGAAGTTGATTCTTCCACCAACTCCTGAGGTTCAGAGGGAATGGAGGAGCTAAGGCAGAGGAGAGACGAAAGCCTCAGAGCGCTGGGCGAAGATGCCAATCAGGGAAGGGGAAATTCATTTGCGATGTTAATTAACAAGCGGCTAATTAAAACGGCACTTTGAGCGCTAATCAATCGCCTTATTAAGTTAGAGCCATCACTGGAACAAATTGAAAGCTCCCCGCCCCGGCTCCTGCCTCCTGTGCGGGCGGGGTTGGGTTCCCAGATGCGATGTGAGGGAAGTGGGAGTGGGGGCGCCGTCTGCATACATTCTGGCAGCCTTTAGGGGTCTGCCACATCCTCCAACTCCAGGGTTCACCCAGGTCGAACCGCTCGCCCCTGTCCCAGGACCTTCTAAACTGGACACGTCTCTAGGAGGCGATTTCTAGTCCGGAAGCACCTGGCAAAGGAGAAGAAGCTGCTCTGCAGAACCACTGAATCAACCTCGGCTAGCGCGGGCATCCCTTCTGGGAAGAGAGGCCCCAGAACGTGCGGGGAATTGAATCGTGGGCCCGCAAGCAGGGGGAGAAAGCAATGGAGCCCGGGAGGGGGCGCTCTCAGGCCGAGACCACAGACCCTCAGTTTCCGAAACATGTTGATCGATAACCTCAATTAGAAAATTCTTCTTAGGCCCTTGCCCTTTTCCAGCCCAGCGACCAAAACCTGGCTTGTCTTCAGGGATTGAGCACTGGACTGCCAGCCTCTTCGTCTCGGTCTCCTGGGGCCCCACGAGAATGGTGTGGGGTGCGAGGAGGGAAGCAGGAGTGGGCATGCTGGCCCCATCACTGCTGGTCACTACATGCCTTCCACCCAACCCGTTCACGCTTCCCCCGTGCCCTCGACCCTCTCAACTGGCTAGGAGAATTAAGGTTTCGAATCTCCATTTTAAGGAGCCTTCCGCATTTCCTAATTGTGAAATGCCCGATTTGCACCAAATTCCCAAGGGAAAAGTATTTGGCAATGAGGGGGTTGTGAATTTAAATGCTAATTAAGTGGGTCGCGTTCCCGCAACTCCACCTGTCTGGAGGCCTTCTGAAAGAGAAGCACACCCCTGGGGAGCACAGAGCAGCATTCCTGGGGTGTACAGCAAACCTGGAGGAAAGAGAGACCCCAGCCGACTCCGGCAGGGTTTACTTTTCCCGGCCTGCTACCGAGGAAAAGAGGACGCCATTGAATGGAGGTCTTCCGCGTTGTGGGTGATACTTGGCGTGGCCGAGGTGAGGTTTTATGTTTCTACAAAGACAAGTATGTCCTTGAGCTGGCCTGTAGGCTTGTCTTCGCGGACGTGTTTCGGACGGCGTCTGCTAGTGGGTCTGAGCGTGCTTCGGCTGTCCCAGGAGAACCCAAGGAACGGCTCCCACGCGCAAAGTTCAAAAGCATTAATATTTTCATCATATTATCATTATTCAATATAATAATATTTGCTCGGTTAGAGGCACTAATTAAGCCACATTAAAACCGTAGTGTCTCCCTAATGGTGCGTAATGTGCCCACACATTTTTCTCTCTGAGGATGGGCGGCTCTTGGTTGGCAGGGGAGAGGAGACAGGCAAGCAAGCAGTGGTATGGATTAAGGTTTGATACTCGCCAACGCACACACATGCACACACACACAGAGCCAGGTATCTTCCAGGTGGGGTCTGCCGCCTCCACGCGGTCGATGGGACCCTCCGCTGTGCACTCGGCCCGGCGCCAAGCTCCCTGCAGCCTCCTCCCGCGTCCTGGTTCTTTGAACTCGGCGGATTGATTTTGCTACCCTTCCCCCTTCTCTGTGTGTGTGCCTGCAATTGGTTAAGTTTTGAAGGTTTGGGAGGGTCATGGTGAAAGAATTAAAATACTCTTATTGGGATCCCCTTGGCCGAGAACAGGAGGTTCCTCCTCCTAGCTCGGCGCTTTTAGGATCCCCTTCCCAATGGGAATTTCTTTCCGAGATTCGAGGGTAGGAGTGTAAAAGAAGCACCGGCAGAGCAGGTCCGGTCTGGGTCTTTCTCCTGTTCCTGTTGCCAGCGGTCGGCCCCGGCGTCCCGCAGCCCTCGCCGAGGTGGATGTTAAGCTCCGAAAGTGCGCCCCTCCCGCGGGCGCCGCGGCGAGATCACTCTGAATATGTAATATATTTGTAACGCGCGCCGAGGTGTGACGGGAGTGGGGGTGGGGGAGACTGAAGCTGGATTGGGGAGGGGGTGCGGCACAGAACTCACATTGTACTGCGCAGTCTAACAATCTGAACATTCCTTTATTAAAAGCTGCTGCCTGACATTTACACTGAGCCACCAGCCTCTGCCTCTAATCCGGGCGAAAATGTACTGCGGAATCGTGGTTTCTGCGTGCTGCGACGCTGCACCCGCGGCCTGGCCGGGCCTCTCCGCAGCAGCCAGGGAAGATCCCTGCTCGCACCACGTCTCTCCGAGGGTACGAGCGGTACTGCCTGCCTGGCTCGGGCGCCCAGGTGTGACAGGCACCCGATCTCTCGCTCCACCTCCCGCCATCCGCCCGACTCGGCGAAGCTCCAGTGACCAGATCCACGCATCGGGTCCTTCTTTTCCCTTACAAAGAAGTAAACTTTCTACCCCTCCACCCCCACCCTGCATAATCCGATCGTTTAGAGCTGCTGTTTTCCTTTTGTCGGATTCCCCCTCCCGGATCAGCCTGAGTACACGATCAGAACTGCTCAGAGAGCAGGAAGCACATTGATTTCAGCTTGTTCTGTCCACAGACAGGCCCTGACAAGGTTGTTAGAACAGTCGGAGAGGTCTATACAATCACTTAATTACCAAAACTGTCAGTCAGGCGGGACGCGGGTCCGCGTCCTGGGCTGCGCCGGGCATTCCAGCACTGGGCCGCGCGCGTGATTGATCTGTGCTGATAGCATTGCAAAATAATTACGGCGAATTTTCTGATGTGTGATTTTATCCCAAGTTCATGCTTCAGAGAGGTAATCAGAGGATGAGAAGGGTCAGTGCCATTTCAGATTACCTGGAGTCGGCGAGAAAGGGTGGAATAGAAGGGGGAGCGACTCAAGGAGAAGGGGAGAGAAGGGGGTGCAGGGAAAGAGAGACGAAGAGGAAGAAAGAGAGCGAGATATGGATTGCTGGAGGGACTGCAAGCAATTCGTCAAACTGTGCAAGTGACTTCCTTCGGAGCCAGCATATGGCAGATTGATTTTGTCCAACGTCGGTTTAGCCACATTTAAGATGATCCAGCGGTTATTACTGCGATTGGTTTAGGAGCTGACAGGCAGTTGTAGGCGCAATGAGTATAGATCCCGTTTACCCGAGTCATTTCGTAACTGCTGTCAAATACAGTTAAGTAAATATCATTAGGAAAGGGCTCCGTTAAGAGAAATGCCAATCCAATAAATATGATTTCCCTCCCCACCCTCCACATAGCTGCCTGCAACTCCTTCAGAGGTTCTCCTTCCTGTCTCTTTGCTGCTCGGGTCAGGCGTCGTGGGTGGGGCCCTGATTCTCGCCGCCGTCGGGCTAGGGGCCCGGCAGAGGATGACAAGTCGGCGGGCGGGACGGGGAGGCCGCGGGAGCGCGGACAAGTGGAGCGAAAGGCTCACGGTTGATGGGGGCATCCACTCTGCGCCCCCCGCCCAGCCCACCGGCGCTTCGGGTCTCAGATCCAGGCCCGCGACTTCACAGCCTGGAGGCCAAAAGGATCACGTCTCGCTAAGAGGGCTGTCCTAAATTCTCTGCACGCGCCTGGGTCCTGATGCGGTTTCCTTTCCGAAACTGACGGGCGACTCCGGATCAGGTCCCCAGGGCAGACCCGGCCTCTCGGGCTTAGCGCAGTGTCAGAAGAATGGGGTCCAGGAGGGCGGACTCAGGCCATTTTAACCCAGGCCTGGCGTTCCAGAACACGTGGGCGTGAGTCGAAGCCCGGGAGGTCCTTCCAGGCCAGAAATGGAGAAGAGCAGGAGCGCGCACGCACAGCCCTCCGCTGACCTTGCGACCCGAGGAGAGCAAAAGCGCAGAATATTCTGAATCGACCCTCTCCTGCGACCCTCTGAAGGCACAGCTCTGAACCTCCACCTCAATATAATGGTTTTCGTGGAGTTTATCCCAAGTTCATGCTTCAGAGAGGTAATCAGAGGATGAGAAGGGTCAGTGCCATTTCAGATTACCTGGAGTCGGCGAGAAAGGGTGGAATAGAAGGGAGCGACTCAAGGAGAAGGGAGAGAAGGGGTGCAGGAAAGAGAGACAGAAAGAGGAAGAAAGAGAGCGAGATATGGATTGCTGGAGGGACTGCAAGCAATTCGTCAAACTGTGCAAGTGACTTCCTTCGGAGCCAGCATATGGCAGATTGATTTTGTCCAACGTCGGTTTAGCCACATTTAAGATGATCCAGCGGTTATTACTGCGATTGGTTTAGGAGCTGACAGGCAGTTGTAGGCGCAATGAGTATAGATCCCGTTTACCGAGTCATTTCGTAACTGCTGTCAAATACAGTTAAGTAAATATCATTAGGAAAGGGCTCCGTTAAGAGAAATGCCAATCCAATAAATATGATTTCCCTCCCCACCCTCCACATAGCTGCCTGCAACTCCTTCAGAGGTTCTCCTTCCTGTCTCTTTGCTGCTCGGGTCAGGCGTCGTGGGTGGGGCCCTGATTCTCGCCGCCGTCGGGCTAGGGGCCCGGCAGAGGATGACAAGTCGGCGGGCGGGACGGGGAGGCCGCGGGAGCGCGGACAAGTGGAGCGAAAGGCTCACGGTTGATGGGGGCATCCACTCTGCGCCCCCCGCCCAGCCCACCGGCGCTTCGGGTCTCAGATCCAGGCCCGCGACTTCACAGCCTGGAGGCCAAAAGGATCACGTCTCGCTAAGAGGGCTGTCCTAAATTCTCTGCACGCGCCTGGGTCCTGATGCGGTTTCCTTTCCGAAACTGACGGGCGACTCCGGATCAGGTCCCCAGGGCAGACCCGGCCTCTCGGGCTTAGCGCAGTGTCAGAAGAATGGGGTCCAGGAGGGCGGACTCAGGCCATTTTAACCCAGGCCTGGCGTTCCAGAACACGTGGGCGTGAGTCGAAGCCCGGGAGGTCCTTCCAGGCCAGAAATGGAGAAGAGCAGGAGCGCCGCACCGCACAGCCCCTCCGCTGACCTTGCGACCCCGAGGAGAGCAAAAGCGCAGAATATTCTGAATCGACCCCTCTCCCTGCGACCCTCTGAAGGCACAGCTCTGAACCTCCACCTCAATATAATGGTTTTCGTGGAGTTTGGATCCCGGGTGCCTGATTCATTGTCGTTTGATCTTGGCCTCTGTCCCTCCTTGGACTAAAGCCGGACTTCCATACCCCTTTTAAGGAAACGGGCAGAAGGAAAGGGCAACTAACACAGATTATGTTCACTTAGTAGGCCTATGGTGAGACTTCACAGCCCTAAAGGCCTAACCAGGATACATATCATCTCAGACAGGAAAGGCCAAAAAGACTTTAAAATAGGGGGAAAAAACTAACCTAGAAGAGAGCAAAGGGTCAGAAACATGAAAGAATCACTCTGGG
>JAIOJX010000032.1:53768746-53926246 GCA_022376925.1 Tragulus kanchil
GATGGGGGCGACCAATCGGTGCACAGGAGCTGCCGGATCAGGTCCCCGGGCCGCGGCAGACCCCGCCGGCCTGCACTGCAAAGCCACAGGTCACCGCAGGGGGCGCCGGGGAGCCGCGGGACTTCAGGACGTATCTTTTCCTGCCCTCTCCCCGGGCCTGCGCCTTTCCCGCCTTTCCTGCTTTTCCCGAGAGAAGCCAGGCCTAGACCCTGGGACTGGGAGAAAGCAGCAGCCTAATTGCTCTTCCGATCGCCGCTTGGGGAAGGGGGACTCCGCATTTAGAAACTTCTCGCACTTTTCTCTCTCGGTCTCTGCCTTTTGGTGCCTGCAAAACCTTCAAAAGATTTGCTTATTTTGATTCCTCGGGCGTTAGAGCTGTATTAGGCAGCACTCGTAGATAATATTGATGAGAGCTTTGCCGGAGCCTGACATCAAATTAGTGGCCTTCGTGTAAAAAATCTGGGAAGAAATGTCTAACATGCTTAAAGCTGGTGGGAGGCGAGATTTTTACTCATCAATGAAATGCTGCTTAAAGGGTTGGAGGGAAGGAAAAAGGCTAAGTCAAAACTTCAAGCTCTCTCATTATGAGGTATACCTGACGGGGACACCGAAAGCCGCCTGTACTTCCTCTCATCAATACAGCAGAGCTTTTTGTCAGTAATTTGCAATAAGTGTCTGCAGCATTTCTGCAGGGACCCAGAAATCATTATTGGCTGCAGATCTGCACAGTTCCTAATTGGAAGCATTGGGCCTTATCAGCTGAGGATTTCCTAGGACCTTTGACAGATACCAATACTAAAATCATTGTTCACTTGTCAATTTAAAAGACCATTAAAGCAGCTTATTTTGGTTTTAATTGGAACCTCCTCCTTTCCAACGCCTGGCTTAAAAAAAAAAAAGCAACACCCAGGCGCGCGCGCGCACACGCACGCGGACGGCGGGTATGTAGGTCACCCAGCGGGTTAGGGCCGGGCGCTAGGACTCCCGCTGAAGCCGCCTCCGCCGCCGCCGCCACCGGAGACACGCGGGCCGCAGGCTCGAATTTCCAGAGATTCCAGCAGCGGCAGCCGCAAGTCGAGCTCGAGCGCTCCCAATTAAACAACACTGCATTCGCTTAAAGATTTTCGCAAAAAGTGCACTGGGGCCAAAAATCAATCACTCTCCCCAGCCTGACCGGGTGAAAACAGATGCATAACATATTCATGCGCTGAGCTCGCGGAGCAGTCCAGCGCGGAACTAACTTTTTTTTTTTCCTTTTAAATAAAGCGAGGAGGACTTCCGCGGCTCGGCAATCCTGCTAAAGCTGGCAGATGCAGCAAAACTAATATGTGTAAATGCTTTAAAGCAATAATCTGCTTACAGCGACACTTCCCCGGAACGGCGGCAGGACTGAGGGGGAAAGAGAAGGCGCTCGGCAGCCGGGGGAAACCGAATTGTTTTGACACCGCCATTGAATAGCAAAGCCTGGTGGATAATCATTTCATAGGATAATTGTGGGCAAGTAAAAAAATAATAAAAAGAACCTACCCACTTCACCCCCGCCTTTACCTTCCCCCCATCAAAGTGAGCGATGAATTCTGCTCATTATTTTTACCTTGCTCACAACATCACTGGGTCCCTTCTAAATGAAATAGACTTAATGATAATACTAGAAGGTAAACGGAGTGGGAATAATATTTACTGTATAATCATCTGGGCTCTGTTAAACTCAGCATTTCCCCTTATCCCAAGAATCTCACTAATTGCTTCCAATCGGGAAGTGACCAGGCAGATTTCTTTTGTTGGAAGGTTACTTGCATCTAATGTTACAAAGCGTATTTGTGTTTTTGTTTTAAAGGCTCATCCTTATCCTCTTCCCCCCGCCCCCCTTCTAATTTTAGGTAGCTGATGTTTTGTTTGGCTGCTGTTTTATTTGCTGTCAACAAGAATTTGGTGTAAAAACCATTTAAGCATGTATACAACCCATGGAGGGATTCATTTGACCTCATTATACTGCAATAAAGAAGAAATCTAGTTTGTTAAATATCACCGAACCGCATGCATTTCACATCAGATCACAAGAGCAATGCTTCAAAAGATTATCCCAGAAAGTGCTCAGAAAGATGGAATGGGTTAACTTTGCTTGCCAGAAGGTGTTCTGACAAACACAGGCAAAGAGAGATATGTGCAGCCCCCTTTAAGAGCAGAGCAACTGAAGAAAAAAGAGATTTATGCTTTTAATTAATGGCAATTAAACCATGCCTGTTGGCTTGGCCTATGGCAATTGTTCCTGGGGAAAAGGAGGCCGGGGACTCTGCAGGCATCAAAACCAAACTAAATCAATAAAAGAATTAAACTTTTATAAATTGCATTTTCCAGCGCGGAACTAACTTTTTTTTTTTCCTTTTAAATAAAGCGAGGAGGACTTCCGCGGCTCGGCAATCCTGCTAAAGCTGGCAGATGCAGCAAAACTAATATGTGTAAATGCTTTAAAGCAATAATCTGCTTACAGCGACACTTCCCCGGAACGGCGGCAGGACTGAGGGGGAAAGAGAAGGCGCTCGGCAGCCGGGGGAAACCGAATTGTTTTGACACCGCCATTGAATAGCAAAGCCTGGTGGATAATCATTTCATAGGATAATTGTGGGCAAGTAAAAAAATAATAAAAAGAACCTACCCACTTCACCCCCGCCTTTACCTTCCCCCCATCAAAGTGAGCGATGAATTCTGCTCATTATTTTTACCTTGCTCACAACATCACTGGGTCCCTTCTAAATGAAATAGACTTAATGATAATACTAGAAGGTAAACGGAGTGGGAATAATATTTACTGTATAATCATCTGGGCTCTGTTAAACTCAGCATTTCCCCTTATCCCAAGAATCTCACTAATTGCTTCCAATCGGGAAGTGACCAGGCAGATTTCTTTTGTTGGAAGGTTACTTGCATCTAATGTTACAAAGCGTATTTGTGTTTTTGTTTTAAAGGCTCATCCTTATCCTCTTCCCCCCGCCCCCCTTCTAATTTTAGGTAGCTGATGTTTTGTTTGGCTGCTGTTTTATTTGCTGTCAAAAAGAATTTGATGTAAAAACCATTTAAGCATGTATACAACCCATGGAGGGATTCATTTGACCTCATTATACTGCAATAAAGAAGAAATCTAGTTTGTTAAATATCACCGAACCGCATGCATTTCACATCAGATCACAAGAGCAATGCTTCAAAAGATTATCCCAGAAAGTGCTCAGAAAGATGGAATGGGTTAACTTTGCTTGCCAGAAGGTGTTCTGACAAACACAGGCAAAGAGAGATATGTGCAGCCCCCTTTAAGAGCAGAGCAACTGAAGAAAAAAGAGATTTATGCTTTTAATTAATGGCAATTAAACCATGCCTGTTGGCTTGGCCTATGGCAATTGTTCCCTGCAAAAAGGAGGCCGAGCTGGTGACAAGCATTTGAATCCGCTAAGTTCTGTCAAGGGAGCTGACTCTGCAGGCATCAAAACCAAACTAAATCAATAAAAGAATTAAACTTTTATAAATTGCATTTTGACAAGTATCAGATACCGTTAAGCTTTGATATTATGAATTCCTTGGAGGTGATGCAAACAAGAAGGGCCGCAGTTAGAGATCCAAACAATCAAAGAGGCTTGTTAACATGCGCTGTCAAATGCATCAGTGCTATTAATTACTACAAATTAATGTGACTCTCTCTTCCTCTGGTGATTGGAATAATAATCAGCCAGATTCCTGGAATGAGCACAGAGAACATATGCAACCCTGCCAAAAATAATAAGTTTAAAAAACAGTAGACATTTACAATCTCTGTGTTCAAAGGCTGGATGTTTTCTTGTTGCCAGTTGTGACCTCACTTTACCCTATCTTCCCCATCCCTGGGATCTTCTTCATGTGCTTTTTCCTGTGTGATGACAGAGGGAGGCTTCCTGCTCTTGCCAATAATTATTGGAGCAGAGAATAAAATCTTTATTGTGTTCCATTGAGGTGTGGGGAAAACGGAACACTATCTGAAGTGATGGTTTTCTAGGAAATGAACCCAAATGCCAGAAGTCCTGTAATTCAGCCACTTCCTAGCAGGAAAAGTTTGCTCTGCAGGAAGGTTGATAATTAAACTTACATGATGCTCACATTCTGACAGTGCACTAGGCAGGACTCATGGGGGAAATGGGAACCCTAATTAGAGATTCTGGGTACCCAGAATGATTCAAACAGAAGAATTTCCCCCTGCATTTTGTGATATTCTACATTTACAGATGACCATTGCCAGGATTTGTCTGTTCTCTCTCAGATCCACATTTTAAAACAGAATGCGATTTTCATCTTAAAGGTAGAAGAACTGTGATTCTAGATTCCTAGACCCCCATTTCACCCAGTAAAGTGCGACAGAAGACTGGACCCAAACAAATACTAGTCATTAAATGTAATAACTCGTATTTTCTAAAATATTTTTAATGGCAATTAAACCATGCCTGTTGGCTTGGCCTATGGCAATTGTTCCCTGCAAAAAGGAGGCCGAGCTGGTGACAAGCATTTGAATCCGCTAAGTTCTGTCAAGGGAGCTGACTCTGCAGGCATCAAAACCAAACTAAATCAATAAAAGAATTAAACTTTTATAAATTGCATTTTGACAAGTATCAGATACCGTTAAGCTTTGATATTATGAATTCCTTGGAGGTGATGCAAACAAGAAGGGCCGCAGTTAGAGATCCAAACAATCAAAGAGGCTTGTTAACATGCGCTGTCAAATGCATCAGTGCTATTAATTACTACAAATTAATGTGACTCTCTCCTCTGGTGATTGGAATAATAATCAGCCAGATTCCTGGAATGAGCACAGAGAACATATGCAACCCTGCCAAAAATAATAAGTTTAAAAAACAGTAGACATTTACAATCTCTGTGTTCAAAGGCTGGATGTTTTCTTGTTGCCAGTTGTGACCTCACTTTACCCTATCTTCCCCATCCCTGGGATCTTCTTCATGTGCTTTTTCCTGTGTGATGACAGAGGGAGGCTTCCTGCTCTTGCCAATAATTATTGGAGCAGAGAATAAAATCTTTATTGTGTTCCATTGAGGTGTGGGGAAAACGGAACACTATCTGAAGTGATGGTTTTCTAGGAAATGAACCCAAATGCCAGAAGTCCTGTAATTCAGCCACTTCCTAGCAGGAAAAGTTTGCTCTGCAGGAAGGTTGATAATTAAACTTACATGATGCTCACATTCTGACAGTGCACTAGGCAGGACTCATGGGGGAAATGGGAACCCTAATTAGAGATTCTGGGTACCCAGAATGATTCAAACAGAAGAATTTCCCCCTGCATTTTGTGATATTCTACATTTACAGATGACCATTGCCAGGATTTGTCTGTTCTCTCTCAGATCCACATTTTAAAACAGAATGCGATTTTCATCTTAAAGGTAGAAGAACTGTGATTCTAGATTCCTAGACCCCCATTTCACCCAGTAAAGTGCGACAGAAGACTGGACCCAAACAAATACTAGTCATTAAATGTAATAACTCGTATTTTCTAAAATATTTTTAAAGCAAACATATTACTGATTAAATGGTAATAAGTCTTCCTTGTGCTTTACAATGTATGATATTTTGTATTTTAACATACTCTGCAGAGTTGCTGTATGCCTTCTACCTTTTACTTTGTGAACCAATAGCATAAGGTTTCTCACATCTGAGGAGCTTCCAAATGTTTGTACTGTGTTTTAGATTACTTGAAGAATGGAATTTAGTCAAATGATATGAGAATTTATAATAATGGGGGGAGCTCTTTTAATATAACAGAGACTAAACATCTCATAGCGTCAACTAATTTTCTAATTCTCCACCTTGGGTGGAGATGGAAGTGGCAGGAGTGGACCTCTAATTCTCTCTGGCCGTTGGAAATGGGATTACAATTTGGAATAACATGCTATCTCTTCCTGTGGGCTTGGGATGATCCATAGCTCTAGAAAATTATCATTTTCTAATTGTGTTTCAGGTAATTGTGTATTAGTTGGGTAGGGTTTCTTAAATGGAGAGAGACAGAAACCATAATAATGTACCTCCTAACTTGCCATAGGAATGGTGCCAGGTGTGTACTGGTGTTCAGACTAATTATTTGATTTTTACTATTGACTGTACCTAAGTGTGTTTTTAACACAGAGAGGAATTATCTTGACACCATCTGGTAGCAGTTTTTCATGTCTGACAAAATGTAAAACTCAGTTTGAAGCTTGGCCAGTGATAAATATGTTTCAGATTCCATATGACCTTGGTCGACCTCTGACCGTATATGAATCAGGCATTTGTCTCAAACTGTGGTTACAATATTTTATTGATGTACCTAATCTGTTACCCAGGAACCACAATTCTTATGATAGATAGAATATTTGCTT
The DNA here is from genome assembly GCA_022376925.1 of Tragulus kanchil. NCBI lineage: Eukaryota > Metazoa > Chordata > Mammalia > Artiodactyla > Tragulidae > Tragulus > Tragulus kanchil. Next base: position 53,775,130 of record JAIOJX010000032.1, read on the forward strand.
GGATAGTGACAAGGAAGTTCGAGATGGTTTTTTCACTTTTTTCATTGTCAAGAAATGGATCCTGGCTCTAAGTCTGGATTTAAGTTTGAGTTTTCCATTTCAAGGGTTTCTCGAGATCTGTTCAGAAAGAGGGCAAGAGGAAACAAATGTTTATAAAGCCTTCAAAAAACTTTAGACCCCCATTTCACCCAGTAAAGTGCGACAGAAGACTGGACCCAAACAAATACTAGTCATTAAATGTAATAACTCGTATTTTCTAAAATATTTTTAAAGCAAACATATTACTGATTAAATGGTAATAAGTCTTCCTTGTGCTTTACAATGTATGATATTTTGTATTTTAACATACTCTGCAGAGTTGCTGTATGCCTTCTACCTTTTACTTTGTGAACCAATAGCATAAGGTTTCTCACATCTGAGGAGCTTCCAAATGTTTGTACTGTGTTTTAGATTACTTGAAGAATGGAATTTAGTCAAATGATATGAGAATTTATAATAATGGGGGGAGCTCTTTTAATATAACAGAGACTAAACATCTCATAGCGTCAACTAATTTTCTAATTCTCCACCTTGGGTGGAGATGGAAGTGGCAGGGAGTGGACCTCTAATTCTCTCTGGCCGTTGGAAATGGGATTACAATTTGGAATAACATGCTATCTCTTCCTGTGGGCTTGGGATGATCCATAGCTCTAGAAAATTATCATTTTCTAATTGTGTTTCAGGTAATTGTGTATTAGTTGGGTAGGGTTTCTTAAATGGAGAGAGACAGAAACCATAATAATGTACCTCCTAACTTGCCATAGGAATGGTGCCAGGTGTGTACTGGTGTTCAGACTAATTATTTGATTTTTACTATTGACTGTACCTAAGTGTGTTTTTAACACAGAGAGGAATTATCTTGACACCATCTGGTAGCAGTTTTTCATGTCTGACAAAATGTAAAACTCAGTTTGAAGCTTGGCCAGTGATAAATATGTTTCAGATTCCATATGACCTTGGTCGACCTCTGACCGTATATGAATCAGGCATTTGTCTCAAACTGTGGTTACAATATTTTATTGATGTACCTAATCTGTTACCCAGGAACCACAATTCTTATGATAGATAGAATATTTGCTTGGATAGTGACAAGGAAGTTCGAGATGGTTTTTTCACTTTTTTCATTGTCAAGAAATGGATCCTGGCTCTAAGTCTGGATTTAAGTTTGAGTTTTCCATTTCAAGGGTTTCTCGAGATCTGTTCAGAAAGAGGGGGGCAAGAGGGGAAACAAATGTTTATAAAGCCTCTGCAGAAAAGTCTGATAGATAAAAATATGGTTCTAAGGATAAGCTTCCTTCCTTCCCTATGTGCCCACTCAACAAATGCAGAAGGAATTTATTGTTGGAAATTTGTATAATCATTTTTATCTGATTACTTGGCAAGATGCTGCATGAGCTCTAGCCTCTCTATTTTAGAAATCCTGCTTTTATTATAAGCATGCTTCAGTTCCTCCGAATGTCTTCGTGGATTTGAAGGGGCTGCTCAAGCTTTGTCACTTATTTTTAACAATATAATTTTCTAAGAGCAGAACATTCTTGCTAAGCCTGACATGTGATATGTGAGCACATATTGACCATTCATTATTACTTTAATGCTTCCTGGCAACAGCGGTACATCAGGCAAAATTCGAACAACACATTTGCCTGGAGTTCAGTATCCATTTAAATCAAATGTGTCACCTTTCAATTTTTTAATACTGTTTTTTATTTTTATTAAAATTTGAGTTAGTAAATGCCCTGTAAATTTGATGACAGGCCTTGATATGAACAACCCACATTCAAACTGGGGAACAAAGTGACTGCAGGGCCCCTGTTAATCTAGTCATATAATTACCTTTTTCTAGAGAGTTAATTTACAAAACATTTGTACTTGTTTCATTTTTTCACTATTGTCTGAAGGTCTCTCATTTATAAACTTGCACATGTGTGGTTGTGAAATACATTGTTTTTTTATTCTTGATCTGGTAGCAGTTTTTCATGTCTGACAAAATGTAAAACTCAGTTTGAAGCTTGGCCAGTGATAAATATGTTTCAGATTCCATATGACCTTGGTCGACCTCTGACCGTATATGAATCAGGCATTTGTCTCAAACTGTGGTTACAATATTTTATTGATGTACCTAATCTGTTACCCAGGAACCACAATTCTTATGATAGATAGAATATTTGCTTGGATAGTGACAAGGAAGTTCGAGATGGTTTTTTCACTTTTTTCATTGTCAAGAAATGGATCCTGGCTCTAAGTCTGGATTTAAGTTTGAGTTTTCCATTTCAAGGGTTTCTCGAGATCTGTTCAGAAAGAGGGGGGCAAGAGGGGAAACAAATGTTTATAAAGCCTCTGCAGAAAAGTCTGATAGATAAAAATATGGTTCTAAGGATAAGCTTCCTTCCTTCCCTATGTGCCCACTCAACAAATGCAGAAGGAATTTATTGTTGGAAATTTGTATAATCATTTTTATCTGATTACTTGGCAAGATGCTGCATGAGCTCTAGCCTCTCTATTTTAGAAATCCTGCTTTTATTATAAGCATGCTTCAGTTCCTCCGAATGTCTTCGTGGATTTGAAGGGGCTGCTCAAGCTTTGTCACTTATTTTTAACAATATAATTTTCTAAGAGCAGAACATTCTTGCTAAGCCTGACATGTGATATGTGAGCACATATTGACCATTCATTATTACTTTAATGCTTCCTGGCAACAGCGGTACATCAGGCAAAATTCGAACAACACATTTGCCTGGAGTTCAGTATCCATTTAAATCAAATGTGTCACCTTTCAATTTTTTAATACTGTTTTTTATTTTTATTAAAATTTGAGTTAGTAAATGCCCTGTAAATTTGATGACAGGCCTTGATATGAACAACCCACATTCAAACTGGGGAACAAAGTGACTGCAGGGCCCCTGTTAATCTAGTCATATAATTACCTTTTTCTAGAGAGTTAATTTACAAAACATTTGTACTTGTTTCATTTTTTCACTATTGTCTGAAGGTCTCTCATTTATAAACTTGCACATGTGTGGTTGTGAATACATGTATATCTTTTCATTGTGTGGGGAGTTATCCTTCCCCACTCTTTCCCACTTAGGCTTCCTCCATTTTTTTCTCTTTCTTGAAAATAAATAATTCACAAGTTATTATCAATTTGATAGCAGTGAAGTTAGTGAATTCTCACAAATTTTACACCTGCTGGAACTTAAGAGCTATTATTTAAAATCTTTTCTTGTTAAAAAAAAGAGGGGAGGGTGGTGGTAGTGGTGAGGGTGTTCATACACAGATGGAAATATGGATATATATTCTAAGACACTTATTTACGTACATGTATACCAATATAAGGTATGGCTGTCAATTTCTTAGGAAATATGTATTCATTTGAGAGTGAGTTATCTCTTTTCACTTTGCTCCTGTAGAAAATGGCAAATGAATGATCAGCAATTGGTTATTCTTCACCAGGTGGAGTGATAGATGAACAGATAGTTTAAATTAGCCCCTTTGTGTTTGCTTATAGTTTGAAATTTAGGTTTTTTTCCTTTTTATGAGAGTGTGCCAGATAGAATGAAGCTCCACATACTTAGTGCAAATTGCAATGAGACAAATAGCAAATACAGATATTGATGTTTTTTTCTTCTGTCTATGGTACTGTATATTGTCCCAAGAAGGAGCTTGCAAGAGAAACTCTGAATGTTTAATAGATGGATCACTAACTAATGGAACACACACACCCCGGTATTTGTTTCAATCCAAGTTGTCATTGCTAAAATTGACAACGGTTCTTCTCCCTCATATTAAAATTTTGTGAATTGGAAGAAAGAAGTTGACATTTTTACTTCACTATTCTTCAGAGCTTTTTTTTTCCTTTGCCCCTTAATCATCATTTATTTTTTCATCCATCTTTGTTCTTTGCCATGCTTGGGCCTCCCACTGCAGTGGCCTCTCATTGCAGAGCATAGGCTCTGGGCGTATGCGCTCCAGACCACTGACTCATAATTGGACACACCGGTCCAGCCGCTCCGCGGGACGTTGGATCTTTCGGGACCAGAGATGGAACCGGTTTCCCCTGCACTGCAAGGCAGACTCTTTACCCACAGGACCACCAGGGAAGCCCTACTTCACTATTCTTATAGTAGTTTCTTGAGCAAGAGGGTATAGAACTGAATGTTACATCTGAACGCGGTTTATATTTTTATGGTCATTCTTTTTATGGTGGTAAAAAATAATAGCAAATATTAAATCCATTTCTAAGAAGACAAAAAAGTACTTCAACAGATATATATATATATATATATATATATATATATATATAAATAAAAGGATACACTTTGTGGATACATCTGAAAGTAATCTTAAGTTATTGAGCAATTACTTTTTTTCAGGTGCAGAGAAGACTTTTATGATCTGACTTACCCATGTCACAAATTTTAAGACTTGAGATCTATATTTATTAACTATCAGCACTACTGGTTGTAGCCATGACTCTCTCTTTCATTCCTGGTTTTAGAAGGTAACCTTCCTTTCTTCATCTGCTACCTGCTTATGATATATTTTGTAATCTCTAGCTTGGTATCTTGTAAATCCTTTTACAACCAAAGCACAGATACCAAGTAAATCCATTAGACTGCACAAAATACAACCCATCAACCATCATCATACACTTAACTTAGTAATACAGTTACTCAATGATGTACACATCTCTTTTCTTTCCCCACTCAGAAATGGCAACAATTCTGGCATGGTATGTTTTCTTGAGTAATCAGCAAAAATTAGGGCTATAATGATCCATATCCAACCTGATTTGAAGAGGCTACAGTAACCTTGTGAGATCTTGGGCAAGAGAAACTCTGAATGTTTAATAGATGGATCACTAACTAATGGAACACACACACCCGGTATTTGTTTCAATCCAAGTTGTCATTGCTAAAATTGACAACGGTTCTTCTCCCTCATATTAAAATTTTGTGAATTGGAAGAAAGAAGTTGACATTTTTACTTCACTATTCTTCAGAGCTTTTTTTTTCCTTTGCCCCTTAATCATCATTTATTTTTTCATCCATCTTTGTTCTTTGCCATGCTTGGGCCTCCCACTGCAGTGGCCTCTCATTGCAGAGCATAGGCTCTGGGCGTATGCGCTCCAGACCACTGACTCATAATTGGACACACCGGTCCAGCCGCTCCGCGGGACGTTGGATCTTTCGGGACCAGAGATGGAACCGGTTTCCCCTGCACTGCAAGGCAGACTCTTTACCCACAGGACCACCAGGGAAGCCCTACTTCACTATTCTTATAGTAGTTTCTTGAGCAAGAGGGTATAGAACTGAATGTTACATCTGAACGCGGTTTATATTTTTATGGTCATTCTTTTTATGGTGGTAAAAAATAATAGCAAATATTAAATCCATTTCTAAGAAGACAAAAAAGTACTTCAACAGATATATATATATATATATATATATATATATATATATATAAATAAAAGGATACACTTTGTGGATACATCTGAAAGTAATCTTAAGTTATTGAGCAATTACTTTTTTTCAGGTGCAGAGAAGACTTTTATGATCTGACTTACCCATGTCACAAATTTTAAGACTTGAGATCTATATTTATTAACTATCAGCACTACTGGTTGTAGCCATGACTCTCTCTTTCATTCCTGGTTTTAGAAGGTAACCTTCCTTTCTTCATCTGCTACCTGCTTATGATATATTTTGTAATCTCTAGCTTGGTATCTTGTAAATCCTTTTACAACCAAAGCACAGATACCAAGTAAATCCATTAGACTGCACAAAATACAACCCATCAACCATCATCATACACTTAACTTAGTAATACAGTTACTCAATGATGTACACATCTCTTTTCTTTCCCCACTCAGAAATGGCAACAATTCTGGCATGGTATGTTTTTCTTGAGTAATCAGCAAAAAATTAGGGCTATAATGATCCATATCCAACCTGATTTGAAGAGGCTACAGTAACCTTGTGAGATCTTGGGCAAGTTATTACCTTGATGAAAGTCTGTTTTTACATTATAAAAAAATAAAGGTTGTATATTCATCCCCCAAATGTGCAAACCCTGTTGTATCCCTGAGGATACAGTCATGCATAATACGAGTAAGGTTCTGAATTTCCAGATATTATACAGAGAGAAAAAAGAGAGAGAAAATAAATGTATTGCAAAGGTATTGATAAGTATAATAGTTATAGTAGTACCAAAGAACATGGGGGAAGGCCATCTAACCCAGCCTGGAAATGGCATGAAGGCTTACAGAATGCTTCTAGGAGAAAGGAGTGTCTCTGGCAAATGGTAAGGACAAGTTGGTTAGAGAGAGAGAGAGAGAGTGAAAGGAGGAGTACTCAGAACGTACCAGGCAAGAAAAAAGGCAGGACCCACATCAGAGATCAGAAAAAAGATCACAGCAAAATCAAAGGATGATGTTTCACCTCAATCACAGAGTTTGAGAGAAGAGTGTATAGATGAGGCAAAAAAAACTTTCTGGTATTAGAGTATAATTGTTTAAAAGTGAGTACAGGGTATTACTAGTCGTGGTTGTATAAATATGATTGTCTAGTAGTGATGGAGTCAACGAAGAAAGTTTTGGAATGCTCCCTATGTGCAGAGCACTATGCTCAAAGTGAAGATGACATAAAAACAAATAAAACATCCCACACTTTTAAACAAGTTCAAACTAAAAATAGCTTTCAAAAAGAGTAAACATAGAACACTTGAGATCTATATTTATTAACTATCAGCACTACTGGTTGTAGCCATGACTCTCTCTTTCATTCCTGGTTTTAGAAGGTAACCTTCCTTTCTTCATCTGCTACCTGCTTATGATATATTTTGTAATCTCTAGCTTGGTATCTTGTAAATCCTTTTACAACCAAAGCACAGATACCAAGTAAATCCATTAGACTGCACAAAATACAACCCATCAACCATCATCATACACTTAACTTAGTAATACAGTTACTCAATGATGTACACATCTCTTTTCTTTCCCCACTCAGAAATGGCAACAATTCTGGCATGGTATGTTTTTCTTGAGTAATCAGCAAAAAATTAGGGCTATAATGATCCATATCCAACCTGATTTGAAGAGGCTACAGTAACCTTGTGAGATCTTGGGCAAGTTATTACCTTGATGAAAGTCTGTTTTTACATTATAAAAAAATAAAGGTTGTATATTCATCCCCCAAATGTGCCAAACCCTGTTGTATCCCTGAGGATACAGTCATGCATAATACGAGTAAGGTTCTGAATTTCCAGATATTATACAGAGAGAAAAGAGAGGAGAAAATAAATGTATTGCAAAGGTATTGATAAGTATAATAGTTATAGTAGTACCAAAGAACATGGGGGAAGGCCATCTAACCCAGCCTGGAAATGGCATGAAGGCTTACAGAATGCTTCTAGGAGAAAGGAGTGTCTCTGGCAAATGGTAAGGACAAGTTGGTTAGAGAGAGAGAGAGAGAGTGAAAGGAGGAGTACTCAGAACGTACCAGGCAAGAAAAAAGGCAGGACCCACATCAGAGATCAGAAAAAAGATCACAGCAAAATCAAAGGATGATGTTTCACCTCAATCACAGAGTTTGAGAGAAGAGTGTATAGATGAGGCAAAAAAAACTTTCTGGTATTAGAGTATAATTGTTTAAAAGTGAGTACAGGGTATTACTAGTCGTGGTTGTATAAATATGATTGTCTAGTAGTGATGGAGTCAACGAAGAAAGTTTTGGAATGCTCCCTATGTGCAGAGCACTATGCTCAAAGTGAAGATGACATAAAAACAAATAAAACATCCCACACTTTTAAACAAGTTCAAAAACTAGAAGGAAGGATAAGCAGATAAATTATTAACTAGAAATATGGGATAGAATGAAATAGGTTCCCTAGTGGAGATCAAGAAAACTGCCATAGAACACCAGAGAAACGGTGATGTGGTTTAGGAATGAGGGTGGAACTTAAGTTGTTGAGCTGTGGCTTGAAGGATGGGTAAAAGTGATCCTGTTTCTTTTTTTATACATCTAAAGGAGCATATGTTATTAAGTTATCCAACAACAGAAAAGAGACCATAATTTTGCTAAAAGATAAGTACATTATAAAAATAACATAGATGTACATTCAATCTTTGTTGGTTTTTTCTTATTATTAAATATAAATCTAGATGTTCCACATTGTATAAAATATGAAAATATGTTAGCAAAACAAAGATAAGAGAGCCATAGAACTAGAAAAGGCCTTAGATCATACAGAAAAGCTTCCTTTTATTGTTTTTAATACATTAAAAACTGAAGTCCAGAAAGTTAAGTGCCCTGCTCAAGATCGAGGAAATAAGTTTAAAGTGGAGACAAGATTTCTAGCCTATTAGTATTTATACCACACTCAGGTGGTCTCCTTCAGTAAGAAATCTACTAGTATTAAACAAACAAAAACTGGGTTTCCCTGGTGGTCCAGTGGGTAAAGAGTCTTCCTTGTAGTGCAAGGGCCGCCGATTCCATCCCTGCCCTGGGAAGGTCCCACGTACGGTGGAGCAGCTGGACCGGTGTGTCCAATTATGAGCCAGCACTCTGGAACACATGCGCCCAGAGCCCATGCTCTGCAACGAGACAGGCCACTGCAATGGGAGGCCCACACATGCCAAAGAATAAAAAAGATGAATGAAAATAAATATAAATAAAAAGAGGCATGATGGGGGCTTCCCTGGTGGTCCAGTGGGTAGAGACACCGCCTTGCAGTGCAAGGGGCACTGGTTCGATCCCTGGCCTGGGAAGTCCCACCTGCCGCGGAGCGGCTGGACCCATGTGTCCAACTATCAAGCCGAAGCACTAGAGCGCACATGCCCAGAGCCGGTGCTCTGCCGCGAGAGAGGCGGCTGCAATGGGAAGCCCGCACAGGCCAAAGAACAAAGATGGATGATGAAAGACCAATAGAAGTGCCCCCCGCCCCTCAAAAAAGAGGCATGATGGGGAAAAGAAGAAAAAGTGTATTTAAAAAAATAATTAAATACACAAAAACTGGCTTATCATAGAAAGGTCCTAGACAATTTTTATATATGTTAATACGGGTTGGTGTTGGATTAATTTGTCCATCAGCACTTGAAACATGCTGGAATGCACTTCATAGTTTAAAATTCATAAGCAATAAGTCAAGCAGAATTATTTTACAGAAAATTAAAAATAAGATAGCCAGAAATTCAAAGACATATAACACTATTCATATCAAATTGTTAAAAGGCAAATACAGAAGTATCACATGTTGGTTATAACTTAGTAATACAGTCCAATATATACAGAGAAAAACTATTAATATCCTTGAAATTATATTTTAATATCATACCTCCTTGGTAGAATATTTATAAAGACTATTGCTAATTTTATGGCAAATAAGTATACTAGAAAAGGCCTTAGATCATACAGAAAAGCTTCCTTTTATTGTTTTTAATACATTAAAAACTGAAGTCCAGAAAGTTAAGTGCCCTGCTCAAGATCGAGGAAATAAGTTTAAAGTGGAGACAAGATTTCTAGCCTATTAGTATTTATACCACACTCAGGTGGTCTCCTTCAGTAAGAAATCTACTAGTATTAAACAAACAAAAACGGGGTTTCCCTGGTGGTCCAGTGGGTAAAGAGTCTTCCTTGTAGTGCAAGGGCCGCCGATTCCATCCCTGCCCTGGGAAGGTCCCACGTACGGTGGAGCAGCTGGACCGGTGTGTCCAATTATGAGCCAGCACTCTGGAACACATGCGCCCAGAGCCCATGCTCTGCAACGAGACAGGCCACTGCAATGGGAGGCCCACACATGCCAAAGAATAAAAAAGATGAATGAAAATAAATATAAATAAAAAGAGGCATGATGGGGGCTTCCCTGGTGGTCCAGTGGGTAGAGACACCGCCTTGCAGTGCAAGGGGCACTGGTTCGATCCCTGGCCTGGGAAGTCCCACCTGCCGCGGAGCGGCTGGACCCATGTGTCCAACTATCAAGCCGAAGCACTAGAGCGCACATGCCCAGAGCCGGTGCTCTGCCGCGAGAGAGGCGGCTGCAATGGGAAGCCCGCACAGGCCAAAGAACAAAGATGGATGATGAAAGACCAATAGAAGTGCCCCCCGCCCCTCAAAAAAGAGGCATGATGGGGAAAAGAAGAAAAAGTGTATTTAAAAAAATAATTAAATACACAAAAACTGGCTTATCATAGAAAGGTCCTAGACAATTTTTATATATGTTAATACGGGTTGGTGTTGGATTAATTTGTCCATCAGCACTTGAAACATGCTGGAATGCACTTCATAGTTTAAAATTCATAAGCAATAAGTCAAGCAGAATTATTTTACAGAAAATTAAAAATAAGATAGCCAGAAATTCAAAGACATATAACACTATTCATATCAAATTGTTAAAAGGCAAATACAGAAGTATCACATGTTGGTTATAACTTAGTAATACAGTCCAATATATACAGAGAAAAACTATTAATATCCTTGAAATTATATTTTAATATCATACCTCCTTGGTAGAATATTTATAAAGACTATTGCTAAATCACTTAGTGTTTTCTGGTGGCTCAGATGGCAAATAATCCACCTGCAGTGCTGGAGACTCAGATTCGATCCCTAGGTCTGGAAGTTTCTCTGGAGAAGTGAATGACTACTCCAGTTTTCTTGTCTGGAGAACTCTATGGACAGAAGAGTCTGGTGGGATACATCACAAAGAGCTAAGTGACTAACACAAGGACAAGGCTACATAAAATACTAAGAAAGGATTTGTCAGTCTACATCTGATTTTCTAATTTTTCCAGCAGTTATTCACCACAGTTTAGACGTAATAATGGATTACAGTAGTCTATGATTCAGAACGGGTAAGTGATAAAGTGGAAACTCTTACAACATACAATTATATTAAATATCCAAAAGATGAGCTTCCTAAGGAAAACTTCCAAACACATTCTATGAGGCCACCATCACCCTGATACCCAAACCAGGCAAAGACAACACAAAAAAGGAAAATTACAGACCAATTTCTCTGATGAACTTAGATGCCAAGATCCTCAACAAAATCTTAGCAAACAGAATTCAACGACACATCGAAAAACTCATATATCATGACCAAGTCAGGTTCATCCCAGGCATGCAAGGATTCTTCAATATCTGCAAATCAGTCAATGTGATACACCATATCAACAAATTGAAAGACAAAATCACATGATAATCTCAATAGATGCAGAAAAAACCTTTGACAAAATCCAACATTCATTTATGATAAGCAAAATGGCAAAGTGTATTTAAAAAAATAATTAAATACACAAAAACTGGCTTATCATAGAAAGGTCCTAGACAATTTTTATATATGTTAATACGGGTTGGTGTTGGATTAATTTGTCCATCAGCACTTGAAACATGCTGGAATGCACTTCATAGTTTAAAATTCATAAGCAATAAGTCAAGCAGAATTATTTTACAGAAAATTAAAAATAAGATAGCCAGAAATTCAAAGACATATAACACTATTCATATCAAATTGTTAAAAGGCAAATACAGAAGTATCACATGTTGGTTATAACTTAGTAATACAGTCCAATATATACAGAGAAAAACTATTAATATCCTTGAAATTATATTTTAATATCATACCTCCTTGGTAGAATATTTATAAAGACTATTGCTAAATCACTTAGTGTTTTCTGGTGGCTCAGATGGCAAATAATCCACCTGCAGTGCTGGAGACTCAGATTCGATCCCTAGGTCTGGAAGTTTCTCTGGAGAAGTGAATGACTACTCCAGTTTTCTTGTCTGGAGAACTCTATGGACAGAAGAGTCTGGTGGGATACATCACAAAGAGCTAAGTGACTAACACAAGGACAAGGCTACATAAAATACTAAGAAAGGATTTGTCAGTCTACATCTGATTTTCTAATTTTTCCAGCAGTTATTCACCACAGTTTAGACGTAATAATGGATTACAGTAGTCTATGATTCAGAACGGGTAAGTGATAAAGTGGAAACTCTTACAACATACAATTATATTAAATATCCAAAAGATGAGCTTCCTAAGGAAAACTTCCAAACACATTCTATGAGGCCACCATCACCCTGATACCCAAACCAGGCAAAGACAACACAAAAAAGGAAAATTACAGACCAATTTCTCTGATGAACTTAGATGCCAAGATCCTCAACAAAATCTTAGCAAACAGAATTCAACGACACATCCAAAAACTCATACATCATGATCAAGTCGGGTTCATCCCAGGCATGCAAGGCTTCTTCAATATCTGCAAATCAGTCAATGTGATACACCATATCAACAAATTGAGAGACAAAAATCACATGATAATCTCAATAGATGCAGAAAAAGCCTTCCACAAAGTACAACATCCATTTATGATAAGAACTTTTCAGAAAATGGGCATAGAAGGAACCTATCTCAACATAATAAAAGCCATCTATGAGAAGCCCACAGCGAACATTATCCTCAACGGTGAAAAACTGAAAGCATTCCCTCTAAGATCAGGAACAAGACAGGGGTGTCCACTTTCACCACTACTATTCAACATAGTCCTGGAAGTCCTAGCAACAGCAATAAGAGAAGAGAAAGAAATCAAAGGAATCCAGATTGGAAAGGAAGAAGTCAAGCTCTCTCTATTTGCAGACGACATGGTATTATACATAGAAAATCCCAAAGACACTATTACAAAGCTACTAGAGCTAATCAACGAATTCAGCAAAGTCGCAGGATACAAAGTCAACACACAGAAATCACTGACATTCCTATACACAAACAATGAAAAATCAGAAAATGAAATCAAAGAGGCAATCCCCTTCATCATTGCAACCAAAAGAATCAAATATCTAGGAATAAACCTACCCAAAGAAACAAAAGAACTGTACACAGAAAATTACAAGAGACTCATGAAAGAAATTAAAGAAGATTTAAACAGATGGAGAGATATTCCATGTTCCTGGGTCAGAAGAATCAATATTGTGAAAATGACCATACTACCAAATATCATCTACAGATTCAATGCAATACCTATTCAACTACCATTGACATTTCTCACAGAACTAGACCAAAGAATCACACAGTTCATATGGCAACACAGAAGACCTAGAATAGCCAAAGCAATCCTGAGAAGGAAAAACAGAGCTGGAGGAATCCGCCTCCCTAACTTCAGACTCTACTACAAAGCAACAGTCATCAAGACAGTATGGTACTGGCACAAAAACAGAACTATAGACCAATGGAACAAGATTGAGAGCCCAGAGATAAGCCCACGCACCTATGGGTACCTTATTTTTGACAAAGGAGGAGAAACTATAAAATGGGACAAAGACAGCCTCTTCAACAAGTGGTGCTGGGAGAATTGGACAGCTACATGCAAAAAAATGAAGTTGGAACATTCCCTGACACCATGTACAAAGATCAACTCAAAATGGATTAAAGACCTAAATGTAAGACCAGAAACCATCAACATCTTAGAGGAGAATATAGGCAAAATCCTCAAGGACATCAATCAAAGCAAGATCTTCTCTGACCCACCTACTAAAATAGCGGAACTGAAAAGAAAAATGAACATGTGGGACCTCATGAAACTTAAAAGTTTTTGTACAGCAAAAGAAATTCCAAAAATCTGAACAGACACCCCACAGAGTGGGAGAAGATCATAGCAAATGAAGCAACAGACAAAGAATTAAATCTCCAAAATCTACAAGCAACTCAGATAACTCAGCACTGGAAAAACAAACAACCCAATCAAAAAATGGGAAAAAGATCTAAAGAGACGCCTCTCCAAAGAGGACATACAGATGGCCAAAAAGCACATGAAACAATGTTCAATCTCGCTTATAATTAGAGAAATGCAAATCAAAACTACAATGACATACCACCTCACACCCGTCAGAATGGCCATCATCAACCAATCGACAGACAATAAATGCTGGAGAGGGTGCGGAGAATAGGGAACCCTCCTGCATTGCTGGTGGGAATGTCAATTGATACAGCCTCTGTGGAAGACAGTATGGATATTCCTTTAAAAACTAAAAATAGAAGCACCCTATGACCCAGCAATCCCGCTATTAGGCTTATATCCTGATGAAATCAAAACTGAAAGAAGCACCTGTACCCCAATGTTCATTGCAGCTCTCTATACAATAGCCAAAACATGGAAGCAACCGAGATGTCCATCAATGAATGAATGGATCCAGAAGCTCTGGTACATATATACAATGAAATACTACTCAGCTGTTAAAAGAAATGCAGAAGACTCAGTCCTAATGAAGTGGCTGGCTCTAGAACCTATCATAAAAAGTGAAGTAAGTCAAAAAGAGAAAGACAAATACAGTATACTAACACACATATATGGAATCTAGTAGGACAGTCTTGATAACACACGCAGGGAACACATGGAAAAACAGACAGAGCATAGACATATGGACATTGTGGGGAAGAAACAGGGAGGGGGAAGCATGGAGGGAGTAACATGGAAACCTATACTGTCATATGTGGAAAAGATAGCTATTGTCATTGTGCTAAGGGTAATGTTAGGGACAGTCTTGATGGGAACTGAAAAGAAAAATGAACATGTGGAGAGGAGAATATAGGCAAAACCCTCAAGGACATCAATCAAAGCAAGATCTTCTCTGACCCACCTACTAAAATAGCGGAACTGAAAAGAAAAATGAACATGTGGGACCTCATGAAACTTAAAAGCTTTTGTACAGAAAAAGAAATTCCAAAAATCTGAACAGACACCCCACAGAGTGGGAGAAGATCATAGCAAATGAAGCAACAGACAAAGAATTAAATCTCCAAAATCTACAAGCAACTCAGATAACTCAGCACTGGAAAAACAAACAACCCAATCAAAAAATGGGAAAAAGATCTAAAGAGACGCCTCTCCAAAGAGGACATACAGATGGCCAAAAAGCACATGAAACAATGTTCAATCTCGCTTATAATTAGAGAAATGCAAATCAAAACTACAATGACATACCACCTCACACCCGTCAGAATGGCCATCATCAACCAATCGACAGACAATAAATGCTGGAGAGGGTGCGGAGAATAGGGAACCCTCCTGCATTGCTGGTGGGAATGTCAATTGATACAGCCTCTGTGGAAGACAGTATGGATATTCCTTTAAAAACTAAAAATAGAAGCACCCTATGACCCAGCAATCCCGCTATTAGGCTTATATCCTGATGAAATCAAAACTGAAAGAAGCACCTGTACCCCAATGTTCATTGCAGCTCTCTATACAATAGCCAAAACATGGAAGCAACCGAGATGTCCATCAATGAATGAATGGATCCAGAAGCTCTGGTACATATATACAATGAAATACTACTCAGCTGTTAAAAGAAATGCAGAAGACTCAGTCCTAATGAAGTGGCTGGCTCTAGAACCTATCATAAAAAGTGAAGTAAGTCAAAAAGAGAAAGACAAATACAGTATACTAACACACATATATGGAATCTAGTAGGACAGTCTTGATAACACACGCAGGGAACACATGGAAAAACAGACAGAGCATAGACATATGGACATTGTGGGGAAGAAACAGGGAGGGGGAAGCATGGAGGGAGTAACATGGAAACCTATACTGTCATATGTGGAAAAGATAGCTATTGTCATTGTGCTAAGGGAATAGGAGTGCTTACAATGGCATGGGGTGATGGTCCGGAGGGGTGGGATGGGGGGAACTCGGGGGGTGGGCACTAGGGATATGCATATGACTGATCTGGGAACATACATGTCTGTGAACAACAAAACTCTGTAAAACCTTTAAAATAAAGAATTAAAAAAAAAAAAAAGTTGAGCTTCCTATCCTCAGTTCTTTATGATTTAAAGATGATGACTTCTCTCTGCTAAGGTTTTATGGTGCTTTTGAGCATCCTCATGTTTTAGAATATGCCCTTTTCAGGTTGTTTGTGCGATCTTAAATCATCACAACCCTCTCCCTTCTGATGTGAGGACTTGGCCTGCAGTTCTTAACATGCAAGCCTTCCTCACCACCAGAGTCTTTCTTGATTCATCTGTTCCTCCCACACCATGCTCAATTCAGTAGTAAGTACTCTTGTCACTGCTTCCAAAGTAGATTTTCAACCTGAAAACCTCCTATCACTCGTTTAGCTATGAACTTTGCCTGAATCCAATAGCTCTTGGGCCCTACTTCTTCTTTGCAGCAGCTTCTGAGGTATTCTTCCCTCCTTTGTGTAATGCCAAACCTTGATTCCAACCTTCCAGTAGGTTCCCACACACCTAGAACAGCCTCCAAAGTCCTTCTCATGGATAAAAGGCCCTAATAATTTGGGCTTTACATATTTCCCCACCCCCAGTTCTCTCCATTCTCATTTGCTTCCTTTTGGCCCTCTATCCACAGTTTGTTTTTTTTTTGTCCGTGTTTTTGTGCCTAGAACAAGCTGAGTTATTCTCGAGACAGGGGTCCCCTGGGTCTTTGTACCACCGCCCGCTTCTCCTTAGTCTTCAGTCCAATGGCTCCACTTCAGAGAAGCCATTTCCCAGGTCTGGCTGAGGAAGCACCTCTGGTCTCTCTTTCTTGAACTCTACTTCTTCTTTGTGATACTTGTAACTGAACTTATCTTCTTGATTTTTTTGAAAAATGTTAACTGTATCTTCCCCCATTATTTCTCAAGAACAGGAACTTATGTCTTGTTTGTCATTCTATTTACAACATCTAGAACAGGGTCTGGGACTCATCAACTCACTTCCAAGCCCTCTTCACATGTCCCCTTTCTCTAGCAAAATTTGTGTTACCTGGTGTAGCAGAAAGAGAAGATATGCTTTTGAATTCTCAGTCAGCCTCATTCCTGGCCACAGGAAAGAATTCTTGCTTGTAAACCCAGGCATAATTCTTACATAGGGAAGCTGTTATGAAGTTTCCGTGAGGTAATGAACATGAAATGCTTAATACAGAAACTTGCACACAGGAAGGAGACATTAAACAATAGTTAGCATTTATTAATATTTCTGCTTGGTATAGCACAGTGGTCAAAATCAGTAAATATGACTTCTTCACTTTCTCTTCCTCCTTCTTTCCTATTGTTTCATTTATTCATATATGGATTCATTTTCAGAAGTAGTGACACTAATACTGGGGTTTTCTGTATATGAAGTAAATGGTTGAGGCCAACAGGTGCCTTCCCACTGATAACGTGTCTCCTCTTCACTCTTTTTGACTGTTCACTGTGCTTCTGAGTCTTGTAACTACTGGCATGATCAATCTGCTCCTGCTAGCGGCACATATGTTACAGATCAGTGCTGATCGTGCTTTGGCAAACTTTAAAATGTATCTCCCATCTTCTGTGATAGTGAAGGTAATCATAGTGAAGTTTTGACATGTCTCCTGCTGCTGCCTCTTTTTTTTTTTTTTTTTTTCTCCAAATTCAGAGGAATTAGGATCCACTGTTTCAACCTCCAAGGACCATGACTTCTTTTCCCTTCACTGACATCACAGCCTATCCCAAAGACTTTATTGAGGACACTGTTTGGTATGGAACTTTTGTGTATGACACTTCATTTGCAAAGATTTTCCCCTGCTCTTGGATCATGAGTTTCATTAGGGATGGAAATAAGACAATGCAAAAGTGAGAATGCATAGGACCTTAGTTTAGGATTTCTACCAGTATGCTAATTATTTCTTTTTTAATTTAATTTTTATTTTACACTAGACTAGAGTTGATTTACCATGGTGTGTTAGTTTCAGTTGTACACAAAAATGATTCAGTTATACATATATATGTATCCTTTATTTTTCAGATTCTTTTCTTATATAGTTTATTTTAGAATATTAAGTGGAGTTCCCTGTGCTATTCAGTAAGTCTTTGTTGATTATCTGTTTTTTATGTAGTAGTTTCTATTTTTTAGAATTCTAGAATTCTAAATGTATCCCTTCCCTCACTTTTCCCCTTTGGTAGTACTGATTTCTGCCATATGCTAATTATTTCTTGGTGTACAAATGATTTTGTAGAGGTATATGCAAGTCTGTAGAGCAAATGAATTCCAGAATGACCTCTTCAGTGTCAGGAAACTGTAACCACTGATGGTTGCGTAAGCCATGAGAAAGTCCTTAGCAAATCCAACCTCACAACTTTAAACATGTTGCTATTGATTTCATTTTATTTTTAACACCATATATCAATTAGTTAGCATTAGTTTTCTAAATTGTGATTCTGTGTTTTTATGCTACTTACAAAGAGTAGAAGCATATATTAATCGTTTCTATATAGCTAGTGCATAACTGACACACATAAGCCATTTCCTACTAGGTAAACATTAGTTTAACCAATGAAAATACACGTGCCTTGGCTATATTTATATAGCTGTATTTACCAGAGATGTCTGATTGATTCAGTAGCTTTAAAGGCTTATCTGTATTATTATACAGAAGAAAAATATCAAGAGGATTTAAAATATTTCCTTTCCATTCACTGATCCCTCATATTCATGGGGTACGCAACCATTACAAAGTCCGTCCACATACATTAACTTACGTAACATAGCTCTAAAGACCAAGCAATATTAAAAAGAGATAGTAGACACATTTTGAGAAGATGAGCCTAAATTGGCATTCACGCTGGAGTCAATGAAAAACTGTAGGAATTTGGAGACTTTTACCTAATTTTGTTTTAAGTCTTTATTGAATTGGTTACAATATCACCTGTGTTTTTGTTGTTTTTTTTTGTTTGGTGAGGCATATGGGATCTCAGCTCCCCTACCAGGGATCATACCTGCTCCCTTTGCATTGGAAGGCAGTGTCCCAGTCACTGAACCACCAGGGAAGTTCCTACCTAATTATTATTTTCAGTTTTTAAGAGGTTTTTGTTTTTCTAATAGTAGAAATGAAAACAGCAATTTGGTTATTTTTTCTGTTTTGTTCACTTCATAGATTAGAGTTGAAATCACTTATCCATTCCTAAAAAAAAAAAAAGAGCTTTTCTACTTTAGTTTGAATGCTCAGTTCTAAGGATGTGAGCGTCTTATTTTACTGAGATAAAATCTCCACCCAGTGACTTGTCTCCACTGGTGGCAGTTCTTTCCACTGTCAAAGCAGCTGCTCTTTGTTCCACTGCAGCTTTGCATATGAGATGCTTTCCAGGGTTCTCACTGTACAGCGAGTGGATAACAGCTCAGGTGCAGACATCTGGCTGTTATGTGACCTCAGCCACTTGTTGACAAAAGTATGACAGAAGTCCACAATTGTGAAGTTTGAAACTAATAACTCTAGTGATATGCTTAGCACAGTGCTCAATAAATCATTTTTTAAATTGTATTTTATGCTAAAATTAATCCTGGTCCCCACGAATATATTTCCCTATGAATATAAATATTATCAATATACCTCTTAAAATTCAGAACCCAAATTCAGACAAAAGAGTCCAAATATAAGCCATATGTTTAGTAATTAATGAATTTGAATACTGTTCTCCTAAGATCTGGCAGAAGAGAACATCTCTTTCAATACAATAAACAAACCATATGCATAAAGGCCATGATTAGACTCAGATATGTAAATAGAAACATGACTTTTTAACTTTAAGTAAGTTATTCCAAGGATTCATTTCCCGAAGACTATGTGGCTTGACTGATACTTATAAAGTCACAAGCATTCTCACATCAAATGTAAGCAAAGACTTGCTTACATCAACCAAAGCCCTTCCCTCACTTCACCAGTGGGTGTTCCCCACTAACAAAATTGAGTACAGGGACACAGAAAGAAGACTACTGGGAGATAGGAGTTTGTAATCTCATTATCAGTAGCTGGTGTATTATAGCCTTAGTGGCCTACTGTTTTAATATTGCAGCACACTAGGCTGTTTTTCAAGTACATTGTTTTCAGCGTGGAATTACCTATTGGAAAAATTCATAGGTCCTGTTATTGTTATGATGCTGTGTTGTGGATTAAAACCTTTTTCTTTACTCAGGTATGAGCCAAAACAAACAAACACAATCAATAGCTCCTCTATTTCCTACTTCCCTTCTTCCATTAATTCTAGAAAGGGAAATAGATGCCTTCACATATCTCATGTACATACAAGGATGGATGAAAAGGAGAGGTTACATAGCAAGATGATTAGATGGATAAAGAAAAATAGAGGAGTAGATAGAAGGAAGAAAGGCAGGATACATAGATAGATTGATATGATAGAATAAGAGGTGGAGGATAAAGCAGCTGCTCTTTGTTCCACTGCAGCTTTGCATATGAGATGCTTTCCAGGGTTCTCACTGTACAGCGAGTGGATAACAGCTCAGGTGCAGACATCTGGCTGTTATGTGACCTCAGCCACTTGTTGACAAAAGTATGACAGAAGTCCACAATTGTGAAGTTTGAAACTAATAACTCTAGTGATATGCTTAGCACAGTGCTCAATAAATCATTTTTTAAATTGTATTTTATGCTAAAATTAATCCTGGTCCCCACGAATATATTTCCCTATGAATATAAATATTATCAATATACCTCTTAAAATTCAGAACCCAAATTCAGACAAAAGAGTCCAAATATAAGCCATATGTTTAGTAATTAATGAATTTGAATACTGTTCTCCTAAGATCTGGCAGAAGAGAACATCTCTTTCAATACAATAAACAAACCATATGCATAAAGGCCATGATTAGACTCAGATATGTAAATAGAAACATGACTTTTTAACTTTAAGTAAGTTATTCCAAGGATTCATTTCCCGAAGACTATGTGGCTTGACTGATACTTATAAAGTCACAAGCATTCTCACATCAAATGTAAGCAAAGACTTGCTTACATCAACCAAAGCCCTTCCCTCACTTCACCAGTGGGTGTTCCCCACTAACAAAATTGAGTACAGGGACACAGAAAGAAGACTACTGGGAGATAGGAGTTTGTAATCTCATTATCAGTAGCTGGTGTATTATAGCCTTAGTGGCCTACTGTTTTAATATTGCAGCACACTAGGCTGTTTTTCAAGTACATTGTTTTCAGCGTGGAATTACCTATTGGAAAAATTCATAGGTCCTGTTATTGTTATGATGCTGTGTTGTGGATTAAAACCTTTTTCTTTACTCAGGTATGAGCCAAAACAAACAAACACAATCAATAGCTCCTCTATTTCCTACTTCCCTTCTTCCATTAATTCTAGAAAGGGAAATAGATGCCTTCACATATCTCATGTACATACAAGGATGGATGAAAAGGAGAGGTTACATAGCAAGATGATTAGATGGATAAAGAAAAATAGAGGAGTAGATAGAAGGAAGAAAGGCAGGATACATAGATAGATTGATATGATAGAATAAGAGGTGGAGGATAATATCATGGAAACCATCTCAGGCTGGGTATCAGGACACTGATTTCCAGTCTTGACTCTGCTATTAACTTGCTTGTGATTTCATTTAGTCCCTTAATCTCCCCTGTTCCTAGTCAGGGACTGAACCTAGACCTTGGCGGTGAAATCCACTGGACCACCAGGAAACTCCCTCTACAGGTAAATTTTTTTCTGTACTATATCTTCCTACAGTGACGAGGGGGTCTTAAAGGCGCCTGATGACTTCCTGCTCTTCTAACTTACAACTCATTATAAAATAAGAGAAAGTCTGATAACTAGTAAGTAGCATAAAATCCTACAACATTATGGTAGGATGGGGTTTAGAGGTTTTGACCCATGGCCAATCTTCTAGTCAGGAATGTTTCTCACATTTCTCTGTCCCTCCAGTCTTGCTCAGAGTCAGCATCTCTTACAATAAGACACTCATGTGAGAATTGCAATGCCAAAAAGGAGAAGCCATAATTTACAGTTAGCAATGTGAATAGATGTGAGATTCTAAAGAACTACCAGGCTAGATTCTATAGAATTACCTCAGTTAGTGCTATAAACTGAGAAAGATGCCAGGAGATTTCCAGCGGGTCTGACAACTTGCACTCTAGTGAACCATCTCCTATAGTGTAGCAGCCTGAGATCATTACTGGTGGCTTCCCTGATCTTGGTTCCCTAAATCTTCTAGTGGTTGGTTATGCCTCTATTTCCCTATATTGACACCTTTCTTACTTGAGATACAGAAATGGCTTCCATTTTCCCAACTTAACCTGGACTGTGTTGACATCATCTAATACAACTACTCATGGGTACCTGAGTCCCCTTTATGACATATCTGATGGATATTCTATTTGTTGGCATTCTATTTGTTCTTATACACTTAAAGAAATATGGAAATTGCAGCTTCAGAAATCACTTTTCATCATAGAATTCCACAAATTGCTAGAAAGAGTATTATAATGTAGAATAAGAACAAGCATATGTGTTTTGGGTTTTTTTATACGTGTTTTTGTAATGAAAAAGGCCTGTCTTTCCATCCTGTGCTTGCCATTTTCAAATGCTGGGCAAGCTGTTTCACTTCTCAACCTCAGATTTCTTTCCTGTAAAGTGAAGGCAGTCATTGTACCTATTTTTCAGGGTTGTTATAAGAATTAATGAGACCAAGTTTATAAACCACCTTTCCCCTATATTAACTACAAGTCAGCATGTATACAACTTTCCTAATTCTGTCCTCTGGAGTCATGCAAGTTGGGCCCAGCTGGCCCAAAGAGCACCTTTACGAGAATGAGAAAAAAGGGACCCCTTCGGCTGATTCAGCTTGGCGTCTGGGCATCTGGCTTGGTGAATAGAAGCACAAGAGCTGGATTTCAGACCCCACTGCCCTCCAACTGAGGATCTTCGAGCACAGCCTGAACAACTATCCACTGGGTCACTGCATGCAAATGAAATCTAATGCCTCAGGAAAATCATAGATTTTAAGATATCCCTCTATTCCTCAACATGTCGTCCCCTCCTTTCTAAACCAAATAGAGTAAACTCTGAGACAGTGAAGGACAAGGAATCCTGGTGTGCTGAAGTTCATGGAGTCTCAAAGAGTCGGAAATGACTTAATGATGAACAATAATGAACAACAAATTGGATAAGGACTGCCCCATAGTGAAATGACAGTGTACTATTCATTAATGAATGATTCAGCCAAAGGATGAATGAACTGGAAGATATACCAGCTGCAAATCATTCACAAAAAGGCATCACCTCAATAGTGCTTTGCATTTTTAAATGTTACTGTAGAGGTTTATTGGCTTGTTAAAGATTGCCAAACGTCAGTGAGAAAGTGGGTCCCTGCTGAGTGTAAAATGGGAACCTCTATTTCCTATATTGACACCTTTCTTACTTGAGATACAGAAATGGCTTCCATTTTCCCAACTTAACCTGGACTGTGTTGACATCATCTAATACAACTACTCATGGGTACCTGAGTCCCTTTATGACATATCTGATGGATATTCTATTTGTTGGCATTCTATTTGTTCTTATACACTTAAAGAAATATGGAAATTGCAGCTTCAGAAATCACTTTTCATCATAGAATTCCACAAATTGCTAGAAAGAGTATTATAATGTAGAATAAGAACAAGCATATGTGTTTTGGGTTTTTTTATACGTGTTTTTGTAATGAAAAAGGCCTGTCTTTCCATCCTGTGCTTGCCATTTTCAAATGCTGGGCAAGCTGTTTCACTTCTCAACCTCAGATTTCTTTCCTGTAAAGTGAAGGCAGTCATTGTACCTATTTTTCAGGGTTGTTATAAGAATTAATGAGACCAAGTTTATAAACCACCTTTCCCCTATATTAACTACAAGTCAGCATGTATACAACTTTCCTAATTCTGTCCTCTGGAGTCATGCAAGTTGGGCCCAGCTGGCCCAAAGAGCACCTTTACGAGAATGAGAAAAAGGCACCCCCTTCGGCTGATTCAGCTTGGCGTCTGGGCATCTGGCTTGGTGAATAGAAGCACAAGAGCTGGATTTCAGACCCCACTGCCCTCCAACTGAGGATCTTCGAGCACAGCCTGAACAACTATCCACTGGGTCACTGCATGCAAATGAAATCTAATGCCTCAGGAAAATCATAGATTTTAAGATATCCCTCTATTCCTCAACATGTCGTCCCCTCCTTTCTAAACCAAATAGAGTAAACTCTGAGACAGTGAAGGACAAGGAATCCTGGTGTGCTGAAGTTCATGGAGTCTCAAAGAGTCGGAAATGACTTAATGATGAACAATAATGAACAACAAATTGGATAAGGACTGCCCCATAGTGAAATGACAGTGTACTATTCATTAATGAATGATTCAGCCAAAGGATGAATGAACTGGAAGATATACCAGCTGCAAATCATTCACAAAAAGGCATCACCTCAATAGTGCTTTGCATTTTTAAATGTTACTGTAGAGGTTTATTGGCTTGTTAAAGATTGCCAAACGTCAGTGAGAAAGTGGGTCCCTGCTGAGTGTAAAATGGGGAAGGTGTATGAATCCTACCCTGGCTGCCCAGCGATACCAAATGCCCTCTCTGGTTCCATCCTCTAGGACTATGCCCCAGGGGAGGGTGGGCCCAAGGTCAACACTCACCTCCCTTCAGGCAGTGGCCCCCTTTATGTGAGGCCCAAGACAAGAGAACAAGTGGAGGCCTATAGGTCCTAAATTTAAATGTTTAGAAATCACAAATAAAGCTAAAAATTGTTAAATAGAATATTTCTATCTTCTTACCTTGAGAAATAAATATTCATAATGACAAATGAGAAGATGTATGTACAACTTTGTTTTTCTTATATGACTGAGAGCAAGTTATCAAAGATGACTGAGTTAATCATAATTATGCTTGTCTCAGTGTCTTCTTGATGAGCTGGTGATACTTGGATGAGTAATACATTCATAGTTAATTAACTACTTATCTATTTACTATATAAAATTAATTTGTATATCTTTATTTTAGCAAAGTCACTCATTATATTAGTATACTAAGATTTTTCACATGTGCTTTATTGAAAGTAATAACAAATTAGCCAGTATTTCTTTTTTTCTTTTCTTTTCTTTCTCTTTTTTCTTTTCTTATTTAGCCAGTATTTCTTAAGTCCTTGTACTTTGTGTATTGTTCATTTCAATTGGAGAAACTTCACTACACTAAGGCAGGAGTAACTGGAATTGTCAATAAATTATTAAACCATTAAATTATTGTAAATTAGGGCACGAACTTTACATGCAAAGTTGACATACATTAAAAACGGTAATGAAGTCACATGTGACAAAGTAGCATTATCTAAAGTGAAGGACAAGGAATCCTGGTGTGCTGAAGTTCATGGAGTCTCAAAGAGTCGGAAATGACTTAATGATGAACAATAATGAACAACAAATTGGATAAGGACTGCCCCATAGTGAAATGACAGTGTACTATTCATTAATGAATGATTCAGCCAAAGGATGAATGAACTGGAAGATATACCAGCTGCAAATCATTCACAAAAAGGCATCACCTCAATAGTGCTTTGCATTTTTAAATGTTACTGTAGAGGTTTATTGGCTTGTTAAAGATTGCCAAACGTCAGTGAGAAAGTGGGTCCCTGCTGAGTGTAAAATGGGGAAGGTGTATGAATCCTACCCTGGCTGCCCAGCGATACCAAATGACCTCTCTGGTTCCATCCTCTAGGACTATGCCCCAGGGGAGGGTGGGCCCAAGGTCAACACTCACCTCCCTTCAGGCAGTGGCCCCCTTTATGTGAGGCCCAAGACAAGAGAACAAGTGGAGGCCTATAGGTCCTAAATTTAAATGTTTAGAAATCACAAATAAAGCTAAAAATTGTTAAATAGAATATTTCTATCTTCTTACCTTGAGAAATAAATATTCATAATGACAAATGAGAAGATGTATGTACAACTTTGTTTTTCTTATATGACTGAGAGCAAGTTATCAAAGATGACTGAGTTAATCATAATTATGCTTGTCTCAGTGTCTTCTTGATGAGCTGGTGATACTTGGATGAGTAATACATTCATAGTTAATTAACTACTTATCTATTTACTATATAAAATTAATTTGTATATCTTTATTTTAGCAAAGTCACTCATTATATTAGTATACTAAGATTTTTCACATGTGCTTTATTGAAAGTAATAACAAATTAGCCAGTATTTCTTTTTTTCTTTTCTTTTCTTTCTCTTTTTTTTTCTTTTCTTATTTAGCCAGTATTTCTTAAGTCCTTGTACTTTGTGTATTGTTCATTTCAATTGGAGAAACTTCACTACACTAAGGCAGGAGTAACTGGAATTGTCAATAAATTATTAAACCATTAAATTATTGTAAATTAGGGCACGAACTTTACATGCAAAGTTGACATACATTAAAAACGGTAATGAAGTCACATGTGACAAAGTAGCATTATCGCAGAAAATATTAGAAACTATTTTACTGTAACAGTTTTTATAATGAATTTTTAAAATATGTAAGTTAAAGAAATATCTTTCAGGAGAATATCTAGATATATACAGTATTTCTTAGATTCTTATTTCAAATTTTCTAATATTGGACTATTATAAAAGAAACAAAATTTAGCAGGCCATTAATTTAGTCAAATCTCTCTTCGATTAAGACTGTATTCTGATCTAAATGGCCAGAATCATGATGTTCATTAAAAGTAGAAAAAAATTAGTAATTATTTACACATGAATGACCTATTTGCTAGGTAGATGTTTTCAATTCCTTGATATAATGTTGTTATATTGTATTGGAATATTGTCAAGAAATTTCTTGCAGTTTATTTCAATTTAGAAAATCCACTGGCTTTGACATTTTAAGAAATATTTTTTTCAGTTCTTTTATAAGTGAAACAGACAAGTTTCAATAGTTTTGAAATTTTTGTTATATTTTGATAATATTATTAATAATAAGCAATAGTAACATCAAATAATTATATAGCATGAACTCAAAATTAATTTTCCACCAAAATAATGATTCATATTTTAAGATTCTCCTGTTGTTTCAGTTAAGCCTTACTGTGTATCTTATGTCTTTTGCAGTCTAATTGTTTTAACAGATCTAGAGAATATTCCTGTCACAGATGTCCAAGAATGGTTTGGTTTTTTTGTTAATATTTTTTTGGGGGGGGAGGGGTGGGGGAGGGAGGGGGGCAGGCGGGCCACTTCTATTGGTCTTTCATTTCTCTATTCTCATCCATCTTTGTTCTTTGGCCCATGTGGGCCTCCCATCACGGTGGCCTCTGTTGTCGCAGAGCACCAGCTCTGGGCGCACGCGCTCCCGAGCTCCTGGCTCAGTAATTGGACACATCAGTCCAGCCACTCCGTGGCACATGCGATCTTCCCAGGCCAGGGATCAAACTGGCGCCCCTTGCAGTGCAAGGCGGTGTCCTTACCCACTGGACCACCAGGGAAGCTCCAAGAATGGTTTTAAGGTTATTGCTGATTTCATCAAACTACTTCATCTTGGGAAGAGTCAGAAAATACAGTATATAATCTTTGAACTGCTGTTGAGACAGTTAGCATCATATCTCCCAATAAAAAATTCAAGTGTGTGCTGCATACGACTGGATTTCTGGGCAATATTCTGCATGGTAAAACTTTCTGTTTGTCAAACCCTTTGCCTACCATTATGTCTCAGACATTACCCTCAATGAATTTTTTAATTATTGAAATGAATGTTAGTGTTATATTTTGAAATTTTCAATTACATCGTTTGAGCTATTTTGATAAAAGTAAACTTATTTGCAGTTCTAACTTTCAGAGGGCATCTTGTTACTGACAGTTAACAGACTTCCCTGGTAGTCAAGTGGTGAAGACTTTGCACTTCCAATGAAGGGGGCATAGGTTCAGTCCCTGGTTGGAGAAGTTACACATGTCACAAGGCTTATAAATGAATAAATAAAAGCCTTTGTTAACTTAATTATTAAAAAAAAAAAGAAACAGGTATCATTCTTCCTAGAGGTTACATCTAGACCAACTGCTCTAATTTCAGGAGTGACAGGGATCATTGCACAATATTCCTTTTCTACTCCTTGTCACTGG
Organism: Tragulus kanchil; assembly: GCA_022376925.1. Lineage (NCBI taxonomy): Eukaryota > Metazoa > Chordata > Mammalia > Artiodactyla > Tragulidae > Tragulus > Tragulus kanchil. Next base: position 53,803,037 of record JAIOJX010000032.1, read on the forward strand.
AGTGACTACCATACCAGTTCAAGTACCTGTGGAAACAAGTCAGAACACAGAGAGAAACAGGAAGAGGGATGCTTGAGCTAGTGGGGACTGGTACTTAATTATACAAAATATGTTATAGGAGAAGTAGGCTTTGACAGGTTAATTTATCTCTTACTTCAGTGCTTCTGCCAGTCAAATCCTCCTCCTCTCCAGGGCACTGTCTCTCTCCTATATAGATGATGGCACAATCCACAAACCCTCACATGGCTTCAGACATTCTTTGGGGGAAAAAGGGTAAGAATGCGGAGAGGCTTTTTCCTGGGTTTCAAACTGTGACATGAGAGTGGGCCACCTGTGTGAATGTTGATCATTAATCCCAGGTGACAGAGATGCCTGTGGCTTCTCTAATACACATGTTTTACAGCTCATGTGGACCTACAGTCTACGAGGTCACAAAGAGTTGGACACAACTGAAGTTACTTAGCAAGCATATGATCTTGATAGTCCCAAAGGGCAGGGCTAACAGGAAGCTCCCTTCTCTAAGGTTTGACTGAGTCTAGCCCATGGAGCCTGTCTCTACCTTGACACAGATCACATCTTAGTTTTTCTTTTCGTCTTAACCTGAAAGGACCAAGTTTACTCTCTTTACTTCCCATCTTTCTGTTCCAAATCTTCCAGATACATCTTTTTTGTTTGGAGGGTCTTTGAAGCTGTTGATCAAGATCTATTATTTTTGAATAACATTATATTGCCTTTTCTAATATTCTAGAAGGATTATCAAGTTTCTGACCAGAAAAAAATATATTCGCCTCTCCATTAAGAGAGGTTTTGTTGTAATTTACAGACAATCTATATCCTGGACACCTTACCTATATCAGAGAAGGGAACAAACCTGTCCTTTAGGACAAACTTTCCTTTCTGCTTTCTTCCCAGAGTCTGAGAACTAAGAAATTCTTCAGCAAACAAGAACTCTTCTTTCTTGTTTTTATTTTTTTTTTAAATTTTACTGTTGTGACATTCTGTTCTGTGTGCCATGATCCAGTGATCTTGATGAAGTCCTAAATAGTATGTTACAATTTAACAATTTAATATCAAACATACTCAAGAGTAACTGAGATAATGTGAGAAAAGAGCTTTTAACAGTGCTTAGTATTATGATGTAAATGGCCAATATATTTAAGCTTTATAAAAAAGGATTACTATGATTGTGAATTTAAATAGAGCTTTACGATTTCTAGTGCACTTTTATATAAATCCTCTTGTATGATCATTCTAATCACATTGTGAAGTATGCAGGAAAATTATCTCCCTTTAACAGATGACAAAACTGAGGGTCAGGAAACTGAAGCTATCAGAAGATTCCATACCTTTACATGGTAGACTAGCCCACGTTTTTTAATTCCTACTGGTCAAACAGAAGCACTGACTTTTTCCCAAAGCACTGACTCTTTTTTCCACCAAAATAAGTACTGCAGTATCCCCTGTCAACAAAAATATTAAACTTCAAAAGATGGAAAATTTTATTTGAGTCAAATTGAGGACTATAATCCAGGAACAGCCTCTCAAAAAGCTCGGAGAACTGTTCCACCCATTAGAGGTCAAAGCACAGTTGCACAGGTTTTTGAGACAGGATGCATGCTAAGTCATTTCAGTCTGACTCTTTGTGACCCCATGGACTACAGTCCGCCAGACTCCCCTGTCCAGGGGATTCTACAGGGGAGGTACTGCAATGGGTTGCCATGCCCTCCTTCAGGGGATCTTCCTGACCCAGGGATTGAACCCACGTCTCTGCATCTCCTGCATTGGCAGGTAGATTCTTTACCACTAGCACTGCCTGGGAAGTCCTTTGCGACAGAGGGCTGTACATTAAATGACATAGTATGAACAATCCAGATCTGTAAGTAAAAAGTGGTAAGTCATAGTGACCCCCCTCACAAGATCAGAAAAGAATATTATCTTTTTTCATTAAGTATAGTTAATTTACAATATTGGGTTAGTTTTTGCTGTCAGCAAAGTAAATCAGTTATACATATACATTCTTATTCATATTCTTTATTATAAGATATCAAATATAGTTCCCTGTGTGATACAGTAGGACCTTGAAGTTTATCTATTTCATATATAGCAGTGTGTATCAGCTAATCCAAACTCCTAATTTATCCCTGTCCTGCCTAACCCTCTTTGGTAACCATAAGTTTGCTGTCTGTCTGTGAGCTTGTTTCTAATTTGTAAATAACGTTCAATTTATTTTTATGTCCCAAGTACTATTTGGAACCAATATATTTAAGCTTTATAAAAAAGGATTACTATGATTGTGAATTTAAATAGAGCTTTACGATTTCTAGTGCACTTTTATATAAATCCTCTTGTATGATCATTCTAATCACATTGTGAAGTATGCAGGAAAATTATCTCCCTTTAACAGATGACAAAACTGAGGGTCAGGAAACTGAAGCTATCAGAAGATTCCATACCTTTACATGGTAGACTAGCCCACGTTTTTTAATTCCTACTGGTCAAACAGAAGCACTGACTTTTTCCCAAAGCACTGACTCTTTTTTCCACCAAAATAAGTACTGCAGTATCCCCTGTCAACAAAAATATTAAACTTCAAAAAAGATGGAAAATTTTATTTGAGTCAAATTGAGGACTATAATCCAGGAACAGCCTCTCAAAAAGCTCGGAGAACTGTTCCACCCATTAGAGGTCAAAGCACAGTTGCACAGGTTTTTGAGACAGGATGCATGCTAAGTCATTTCAGTCTGACTCTTTGTGACCCCATGGACTACAGTCCGCCAGACTCCCCTGTCCAGGGGATTCTACAGGGGAGGTACTGCAATGGGTTGCCATGCCCTCCTTCAGGGGATCTTCCTGACCCAGGGATTGAACCCACGTCTCTGCATCTCCTGCATTGGCAGGTAGATTCTTTACCACTAGCACTGCCTGGGAAGTCCTTTGCGACAGAGGGCTGTACATTAAATGACATAGTATGAACAATCCAGATCTGTAAGTAAAAAGTGGTAAGTCATAGTGACCCCCCTCACAAGATCAGAAAAGAATATTATCTTTTTTCATTAAGTATAGTTAATTTACAATATTGGGTTAGTTTTTGCTGTCAGCAAAGTAAATCAGTTATACATATACATTCTTATTCATATTCTTTATTATAAGATATCAAATATAGTTCCCTGTGTGATACAGTAGGACCTTGAAGTTTATCTATTTCATATATAGCAGTGTGTATCAGCTAATCCAAACTCCTAATTTATCCCTGTCCTGCCTAACCCTCTTTGGTAACCATAAGTTTGCTGTCTGTCTGTGAGCTTGTTTCTAATTTGTAAATAAGTTCATTTGTATCACACTATATATTCCACATGTATGACACATTTGATATTTGTCTTTTTCTGTCTGACTTATTCCATTTAGTATAATAATCTTTAGTATGATAATCAGGTTGCTGCAAATGGCGTTATTTCAATTTTTTATGACTGAGTAATATTTCATAGGGCTTCCCAGGTGGCTCAGTGGTAAAGAATCTGCCTGCAATACAGGAGATGCAGGTTTGATCTTGGGGGGGTTCTAGAAGATTCCCTGGAAGAGGAAATGGTTATATATACACACACACACACACACACATATATATACATACAACATATATACATATATATATATATATATATATATACACACATATATATATACATATACACACCAAATCTTTTTCTATTCATCTGTTGGTGGACATTTAGCTCTTCCATGTCTTGGCTATTGTAAATAGTGCTGCTATGAACATTGGAGTGAACATATTTTTTCAAATTAGAGTTTTCTCTGGATACATACCCAGGACTGAGATTTCTGGATCATATGACAACTCTGCTTTTAGTTTTTTAAGGAACCTCCATACCAGTCTCTATAGTGGCTGCACCAGTTTATACTCCCACCCCTTTCTCTGTATCCTCTCTAGCACTTATTATTTGTAACCTTTCTTTTCTTAAAATATTTTTGTTTATTTATTTAGCTACACTGGGTCTTAGTTGTGGTATATGGGATCTAGTTCCCTCACCAGAGATTGAACCTGGGTCCCCTGCATTGGGAGCACAGAGTCCTAGCCACTGGACCACCAGCGAAGTCTCTATTTACAGACTTTCTTAATGATGACCATACTGAACAGAGTGAAGTGATACCTCACTGCAGTTTTGATTTGCAGTTCTCTACTCTAGTGATGAGTATTTTTTCGTATGCTTATTGACCATCTGGATGTCTTCTTTGCATAAATGTCTGTTTAGGTCTTCTGCCCATTTTTCAATTGGGTTGTTTCTTTTGTTATTGAGCTATATAAGCAGTATGTGTATTTTGGAAATTAAGCCCTTGTCTGTTGTATCATCTGCAAATATTTTCTCCCAGTCTACAAGCTGTCTTCCCATTTTGTTTATGATTTCCTTTATGCAAAGGAATGTTCTCTTTTAAGGGCTTGTCTTGTCTTGTTGGTGCTAAGAGACCGTTGATCTTTATCGTTGAGCAGGTATTTCTGCTGATGGGGAGGTTTGGTCCATGCATAATGCAGATACACAATGCACAGTAGAGGGGAGAGAGGAGGCCAAAGAGCACAGAAAGGTTTTTATGTTTACATTTCTCTTATCATGCCATAAAATATGAATTTTATTTCACACCTCAAATAGACACACATCTTGAGGCTTAAATACATGTAACATTGGTCACATATTCAAAATTCTGAGAATGGATTTCAACACAATGAGGTTGAGTTTTACAGGACACAAGATTTAAAGTTTTCTGTGTATGGGAAGTGTGGGCCAGAATGGTGCTTGCCTTTTGAGGGTGATATCTCACAGGTCCCCTATCCAAATAGAATGCACTGAGCAGACAGAGTTCCCACAGAAGTTCCCCAAATCAAAGCATGACATTTGGCTATGAGATGCTGGGGACTTGGGTCTACTTTCTTGATATGTTCCCCTACTGTTTTCTCCTCCTGTTTTCTCTTTGTATTCATGGAGGTTCTCATCAGGAGAACTGAGGTGCCTTTCTTCTAGCAATGGCATTCCCCAACATCCCCCCCTGGCCCAGCCTCTCCCTTCCATGGACTTTTATTGCACCTGTGGTCTTTACCGTAACATTCAACTTAACAGCATATATCAGCTGACAACTTAGTCTTACCTCTGCAATTACATTTTAAGCGATTTAAGAGGTTCTTACTTTAGTGTCACTCACAGTGAAAGGATTTTACCTCACTTTGAGACTTAAACCCAAGGCCCAGACCTCATCGAACCCTGCTTGGGACTTGAACACACGTGACTGGAGCTTGAATTCCAGCCAAAACCCTGTTTGGGACTCAAACCCACGCGTCTGGGACTCGAACCCAGCCAAAACCCTGTTCGAGACTTGAACCCACATGACTGGGGTTTGAATCTAGCCAGAACTCGGTTTGAGACTTGAACCTCATAGCTGAGGCTTAATACCAGTCAAAATCCTGCTTGAGACTTGAACCCACATAGTCAGGACTCAATCCTGGCCAAAACCCTGCCTGGGACTTGAACCCACATGGCTGGGACTTAATCCAGCACTCACCCAACGTCTGGACCCACTGAGGCTCAGGTTCTTCATGCCTCAATGCAGAAGGAATTCAGTGAGAAGCAGAGTGATAGACAAGAAAAGCATTTATTAGGATAAGGTACCTGTAAACGGTGCAAGTGGACAGGCAGGAAAGCTCTGCTCTGCTCTCTCCCTTCGACTGAGTGGGCAGCAATATATATATATATAGGATGGTAGAGGACCGTCCCCCTCAAGTAGACACAGATGCAGGGCATACATCATTAGTTCCTTCTTATCAACTCTCCCTTTATCAGCTATTTATACCCAGTCGAGCCTGCTTTACTGAACAAGGAGCAGCTCTCCTGAGTTATCATCAACTCACTGGCCTTCCAACCTTTGTCAGGTTTCACCCTTCTGCCTGCTGTCCCCTACTACGAATCTACAGCCACCTACCTATTCTACTCTGTCCCTATCAACAGTACCTAACACAGTACAGAAAGTGTATAGAGGTTCAATCACACTTGTCAATGGATGAATTCAAACAGGTTACCATAACCATCAGTACAAAGAAAGTGATACCATGGAGAACTGAGGTGCCTTTCTTCTAGCAATGGCATTCCCCAACATCCCCTGGCCCAGCCTCTCCCTTCCATGGACTTTTATTGCACCTGTGGTCTTTACCGTAACATTCAACTTAACAGCATATATCAGCTGACAACTTAGTCTTACCTCTGCAATTACATTTTAAGCGATTTAAGAGGTTCTTACTTTAGTGTCACTCACAGTGAAAGGATTTTACCTCACTTTGAGACTTAAACCCAAGGCCCAGACCTCATCGAACCCTGCTTGGGACTTGAACACACGTGACTGGAGCTTGAATTCCAGCCAAAACCCTGTTTGGGACTCAAACCCACGCGTCTGGGACTCGAACCCAGCCAAAACCCTGTTCGAGACTTGAACCCACATGACTGGGGTTTGAATCTAGCCAGAACTCGGTTTGAGACTTGAACCTCATAGCTGAGGCTTAATACCAGTCAAAATCCTGCTTGAGACTTGAACCCACATAGTCAGGACTCAATCCTGGCCAAAACCCTGCCTGGGACTTGAACCCACATGGCTGGGACTTAATCCAGCACTCACCCAACGTCTGGACCCACTGAGGCTCAGGTTCTTCATGCCTCAATGCAGAAGGAATTCAGTGAGAAGCAGAGTGATAGACAAGAAAAGCATTTATTAGGATAAGGTACCTGTAAACGGTGCAAGTGGACAGGCAGGAAAGCTCTGCTCTGCTCTCTCCCTTCGACTGAGTGGGCAGCAATATATATATATATAGGATGGTAGAGGACCGTCCCCCTCAAGTAGACACAGATGCAGGGCATACATCATTAGTTCCTTCTTATCAACTCTCCCTTTATCAGCTATTTATACCCAGTCGAGCCTGCTTTACTGAACAAGGAGCAGCTCTCCTGAGTTATCATCAACTCACTGGCCTTCCAACCTTTGTCAGGTTTCACCCTTCTGCCTGCTGTCCCCTACTACGAATCTACAGCCACCTACCTATTCTACTCTGTCCCTATCAACAGTACCTAACACAGTACAGAAAGTGTATAGAGGTTCAATCACACTTGTCAATGGATGAATTAAACCAGAAATTCTCAGACTTTTTGGTGTTATAACCCCCATATACTCTTCAAAATTATTGAGAATCCTAAGGGATTTTGTTTATGGGGGGTATACCTACTCAACACTTACCATTATTAAAAATTAAAACATAAAATTTGAAACACCATAGCAAAATAAGACAATCAAAGTATACTTTTTTGTTGTGTTTCTGCATAGAATCAGGAAAAACTGGTATTTCAAAAAAATTCATTGAACAATATAGAGGTTATGGATATTATAAAAGTTATAATTGAAGATAACTTAGAGCACAGAAGTCCTGAGAACTGAGTTAATTTTAGAAAATGCCTGTTTGTATACCTTAAACCTACTACCTAAGACAATTCTAAAAAATACAAGATTGCACAAGCATACATTCCATACACTGTCAAAGGACGGCATCATCCCATATCATGCAGTGTCTGGAAAATCCTACTGTACACTCATGAGAGAATGCAAGTGAAATATGCAAATAACATTTAGAAATGTTGTAAAAAAGGTTGTGATTTCCACAATCCCCTGAAAGGGTCTTGGGGACCGTTAAGGATTTCAAGACCAAACTTTGAACCAGTAGATTAAATGATAGTCTTGGCTAATTAGGTCACTTAAAGATGCTCATTAAACAAAATCACTACTAGAAAATTATAGGACAATTAGAATCTATTTTCTAGTGATTGGCATTTATATTATTTATGTAGTGCTGATTAGTTGTTCATCTTTAGGCAAGTCATCTAGATTAGATAGTCTTACTCATTTAATTACCCTTAAACTTAATAGCTTAAAAATTAAATCTTTGTGGATCAGGACCCTGGGTGCAGATTAGTGGACAGTCTCTCCTTAGTCAGCTATTTATACCCAGTCGAGCCTGCTTTACTGAACAAGGAGCAGCTCTCCTGAGTTATCATCAACTCACTGGCCTTCCAACCTTTGTCAGGTTTCACCCTTCTGCCTGCTGTCCCCTACTACGAATCTACAGCCACCTACCTATTCTACTCTGTCCCTATCAACAGTACCTAACACAGTACAGAAAGTGTATAGAGGTTCAATCACACTTGTCAATGGATGAATTAAACCAGAAATTCTCAGACTTTTTGGTGTTATAACCCCCATATACTCTTCAAAATTATTGAGAATCCTAAGGGATTTTGTTTATGGGGGGTATACCTACTCAACACTTACCATTATTAAAAATTAAAACATAAAATTTGAAACACCATAGCAAAATAAGACAATCAAAGTATACTTTTTTGTTGTGTTTCTGCATAGAATCAGGAAAAACTGGTATTTCAAAAAATTCATTGAACAATATAGAGGTTATGGATATTATAAAAGTTATAATTGAAGATAACTTAGAGCACAGAAGTCCTGAGAACTGAGTTAATTTTAGAAAATGCCTGTTTGTATACCTTAAACCTACTACCTAAGACAATTCTAAAAAATACAAGATTGCACAAGCATACATTCCATACACTGTCAAAGGACGGCATCATCCCATATCATGCAGTGTCTGGAAAATCCTACTGTACACTCATGAGAGAATGCAAGTGAAATATGCAAATAACATTTAGAAATGTTGTAAAAAAGGTTGTGATTTCCACAATCCCCTGAAAGGGTCTTGGGGACCGTTAAGGATTTCAAGACCAAACTTTGAACCAGTAGATTAAATGATAGTCTTGGCTAATTAGGTCACTTAAAGATGCTCATTAAACAAAATCACTACTAGAAAATTATAGGACAATTAGAATCTATTTTCTAGTGATTGGCATTTATATTATTTATGTAGTGCTGATTAGTTGTTCATCTTTAGGCAAGTCATCTAGATTAGATAGTCTTACTCATTTAATTACCCCTAAACTTAATAGCTAAAACTCAGAAAAAGATTTATTATTTCACAGTCTTTGTGGATCAGGACCCTGGGTGCAGATTAGTGGATGCCTATGGCTCAAGGTGGGTTTCCTTGGTATCGTTAGTGGTAAAGAACCTGCCTGCCAACGCAGGAGACACACTAGATGTGGATTTGATCACAGAGGGTCAAGAAGACCCCTGGAGGAGGGCATGGCAACCCATGCCAATATTTTTGCCTGGAGAATCCCACGGACAGAGAAGCCTGGCAGGTTACAGTCCATAGGGTCACAAAGAGACAGACAACATCTAGCAATTTTTTTTTTTTTTTAAAGATTTACTTATTTATTTATTTTGGGCAGGGGTCGGGTTGGGGAGGGAGGGGAGCGGGCGGGCCACTTCTATCGGTCTTTCATTTATCTATTTTCATCCGTCTTTGTTCTTTGGCTCCTGTGGGCCTCCCATCGCGGTGGTCTCTGTCGTTGCAGAGCGCCGACTCTGGGCGCATGCGCTCCAGAGCTCTGGCTCGGCAATTGGACACATGGGTCCAGCCGCTCCGCGGCACGTGGGATCTTCCCAGGCCAGGGATTGAACTGGCGTGCCTTGCACTGCAAGGCGGTGTCCTTACCCACTGGACCATCAGGGGAAGCCCAAGACAGACACATCTGAAGCAATTTAGCATACACACCACCCCCCATACACAGCTCAAAGTGTCTCATGAGGTTGCATTAAGCTTTTGATCAGGGCTGTGGTCTCATATGAAGATCCCACTTTCCGGGAATCTGCTTCCCAGCTTGTGTATAAGGTTGTTGGCAGGTCAGGATTCAGTTCTTCACAGTAGGCAAAGACCTCATTTTCTCCCTGGGTGTTGTCTGGAGGTCCTTGTGCCATGGACCTCTCCATTGGGAAGCTCATAGTGTGGCAATTGGCTTCCCTCAGAGCAAATAAATGAGACAGTGAGAGAGGCGTGCTGAGGTATACCCCTCTTTGTAATATAATCTGTTGAAAACCTACCTTTTCTGCCATATTCTATTTGCTAGAAGCAAGTCAATTTAAATTTAGCCCACATGCTGGTGGGGTAGGGGGGACGTCCAAGGGTAAGAATACCAGGAAGCAGAAGTCATTGAATTCCACCCTAGAGGCTACCTGTAGCAGCCTCGTCTTCATTGGAAAAGGAAAGTTAAGTCACAAACTCGTTCCTCATATCATTCTGTTCTTCTGCTTAGCTTCCTCTTGTTATAACTCCATTCATTTCATTCTATGTCTCATATTCCTGTTACCAGTGAAGGGGCTTCATTGGTGAAAGAAGGTATTTTAAGATTAGAGTTTCATGATGTTGGTTCCTCATTGTTCAAGTTCATTGGACTGTCTATTTTAATAAACATTGCTCATTATGGGTGTGTCAGGCTACTAGCTGTCCTTCAAAACCCATTTCTTCTACATTTCTAAGCACATGGCCACCCAGTCAGCAATTATATTTTTCAGCCTCCTTGTCAGCTAGAAGGGACCGTGCGTCTAAAGTTTAGGGTAATGGGATATGAGAGAAAGAGGTGTGTGTAGCTTCTGTGTCATCTCTAACTTAAGAAGGGATTTTGGCTCATCACCCTCTGGACCAGCTGCAAATGGTGACAACTTGAGCAGCCTTGGGAGCCATATGTTGGGGATGGCATATCCTCCCCCTCTCCAGCTTCATGGAGCAGAGCTACCCCTCCAGCCAGAGTCAGCTGGACTTCTGTAAAAGAGAAACAAGCCTCTGTCTTATTTATGTCACTGTTTTAGGGGCCTCTCTGTTTTCAAGAGCTTTGTTATTCTCGGGCTATTACATTTATATCAAATTTATACCAAGACAGAACTGTTTTACTCCTAGTTTAAAACACTTTTTAGTTTATATAGGGGAAAGGTGTGTACATGTGGGGACAGTAATATATAGGAACTGTCTGTGCTTTCTGCTTCATTCTGCTGTAAACCTAAAACTGCTCTAAAAAGTAAAGCTTTTTAATTTAAAATATAACAGTGCCAGATACACTGGGGGCATTATAGTGAAACTACATCACAGTCCTTATAGGACTTTTTGTTTAGAGAAATTAAAAGTTAAATAAGCAATTATGCATGCATTAATTAATTACCATTGTGATAAAAATTAAGCGTAGAGTAATTTGTGAGTATTTATCAAGAGGCCTTAAGCTATGAAACTCTAACAGAGGTCATGTATATTTTTAAAAAAAACAAACAAATGTTAATTAGAAATAATTTCATACTGTAATGATTTTTGCTTCTTGAAGGCAATGCCCTAAGCAGTAAAAAAAATAAAGCTGGCATGTGACCTTATCCTCAGTTTCCTCACCTGTAAAGTTCAGACAAAGACACACAGATAATTTTCAGACAGTATTTACTTTTTTCTTTTTCTGCATCTCTATCTCCATACCAGATCTGCATGTGCATTGTCTGACATTTTTCGACAACCATTATAGTGCTGGATTTATATAAGACAGATTCTTTGTCTCCAAAGATAATCTGAATATGTATGGAAAGGGACAGGTATATCCATGTTTCAATGAGATGAAATGGGATGAAAGGAAAAATCAGGCTAAGACCCAGGAGAAATGAGCTCAAGGTCAATTGACATTTCACTTTTGTGTGTGTTAATCTGAAAAAAAAAGAAATAAAAAGTGTAGATTATCTACCCTTCTGACACTTTGCTAACATTTTGGTGACTCATATTTGTGAAGTGCTTTGAGCTCTTTGAAGGTTAGGTCCCAGGTAAGATCTAGATCTGGGGCAAGGCCTCCTGAGGATGAGCCCTTGGAGCAGTTGTGGTTTCTGTTTGTTGTGACATCAGTTCGTTTGCACTTCTATAATCTGCCTGTGGAGATAACATGGGAAACAGGCTGGAAGGTTAAAAAACAGAGAAGCTTGAAGCTTTGTACCTAAGAGAATTCAGAGAGGCAGAATGCTGTCACTAAGCGCACAGATACTACATCTAGCACACTTGGTCCAAACACTGGTTCAGGCACTGAATTACTGTGTGACTTTGGGCAAGTTACTTAACCTCTCTAGTCTTCATTTTTCTCATCTGTAAAATGAGGATAATAAGAACCTTGACTTGACAAGTAGTTGGGAGGATTAACTGATTAATAATCCAGATAAATTCTCAGAACCAGATTCCGGCATGTGGCAAAATTAGCATGCATTAATTAATAAGTCAGGACTTTTGTTTAGAGAAATTAAAAGTTAAATAAGCAATTATGCATGCATTAATTAATTACCATTGTGATAAAAATTAAGCGTAGAGTAATTTGTGAGTATTTATCAAGAGGCCTTAAGCTATGAAACTCTAACAGAGGTCATGTATATTTTTAAAAAAAACAAACAAATGTTAATTAGAAATAATTTCATACTGTAATGATTTTTGCTTCTTGAAGGCAATGCCCTAAGCAGTAAAAAATAAAGCTGGCATGTGACCTTATCCTCAGTTTCCTCACCTGTAAAGTTCAGACAAAGACACACAGATAATTTTCAGACAGTATTTACTTTTTTCTTTTTCTGCATCTCTATCTCCATACCAGATCTGCATGTGCATTGTCTGACATTTTTCGACAACCATTATAGTGCTGGATTTATATAAGACAGATTCTTTGTCTCCAAAGATAATCTGAATATGTATGGAAAGGGACAGGTATATCCATGTTTCAATGAGATGAAATGGGATGAAAGGAAAAATCAGGCTAAGACCCAGGAGAAATGAGCTCAAGGTCAATTGACATTTCACTTTTGTGTGTGTTAATCTGAAAAAAAAAGAAATAAAAAGTGTAGATTATCTACCCTTCTGACACTTTGCTAACATTTTGGTGACTCATATTTGTGAAGTGCTTTGAGCTCTTTGAAGGTTAGGTCCCAGGTAAGATCTAGATCTGGGGCAAGGCCTCCTGAGGATGAGCCCTTGGAGCAGTTGTGGTTTCTGTTTGTTGTGACATCAGTTCGTTTGCACTTCTATAATCTGCCTGTGGAGATAACATGGGAAACAGGCTGGAAGGTTAAAAAACAGAGAAGCTTGAAGCTTTGTACCTAAGAGAATTCAGAGAGGCAGAATGCTGTCACTAAGCGCACAGATACTACATCTAGCACACTTGGTCCAAACACTGGTTCAGGCACTGAATTACTGTGTGACTTTGGGCAAGTTACTTAACCTCTCTAGTCTTCATTTTTCTCATCTGTAAAATGAGGATAATAAGAACCTTGACTTGACAAGTAGTTGGGAGGATTAACTGATTAATAATCCAGATAAATTCTCAGAACCAGAGTCCGGCATGTGGCAAGTGTTTATTGCTGGCTATTAATATTATTGTTAATTACACTTGGATAAGATTTTTCATTTATAGTAGTCAGAACATTTTCAATTAGGTTAACTCATCAGTGAAGGAGGACACATAGAGGCAAAAAAAAAAAGCAGTAAAGAGTTCTTTGAATAATTAGGTACTTTGTTCTCAGTGAAAATTTACTTTATTTTATGCCAGACCCCAGAGTTCTATCTGGCTTTCCCTTTTCCTTGTTAGAAAAATGAAGGAAAAGTGTCCTTCCTTGTCTGATGCTCTCTCTCTTGGTTAAATCTGGACTCATAAATCTAAAGTATGACTGTGGTCCAATTAAGTTTTCCCACAAAGCCTATACTGCACTTGAAAATGCATCCTTTCTAGTCTGTTGTTTTTCCAGCATCATTGGAAAGAATTTAAAATCTCATCAAAAGCGCCAGCCTCTCCCAGCAAGTCACACACCGCCAAAGCCAAGTTCAATCACACCTCTCAGGGAAAACGAAGCCACTTTCCAGAAAGAGAAGGATGGCGGCTCCTCCACAGCGTAAATTAATATCACAGCTGCCACTTCCGTAAGAATATCAAAACCAGTTCTTCAGTTTGTAAACATAAACTTCATAGACCCACGGTCAGATAGTGTTCCTGAGTATTCTGAATGTACAACACCCAGAAAAACCTCCTGAGTGTTATTTACAGCATTTGCTTCATAGAGAGGAGAATTAACATTCCAGCAGCTCAGGGAACAAATGCAACTATAGGAAAGAAAGCCAGCAAATGATTTAATGATTACTTTAAAAAAATATGTCACTGTGCAGAAAAGTGTTTGGAGTTACACTGAAGGCCCATGTCACTGTGTGGCATTGCTTCATTATCACTTCAATGGCCATGAATCCAGGGGCTGGGAGCAAACACTTCATACAAAAATAATGACTTTAGTCCTTGGAGTCCCACCCCAATATTTTAGAAATCATGTCCTTGCCTTAAAGCAGTGTTTTCTCTGTATCTCAAACATTTGGTGAGCTGTTTTGGGCAGTAAAACTGAATGAACGTTTATTTGGTTTTCTCCGTTTTTTATGAAGTATTACCGTTAACATATTCTTCTCATAGTCCACCTTAAAAAAAAAAATCAACATTTACAATGGGGTAAAATCAAAACACATCCATGGATAGACGGTTTTCACTTGGCTATGCCATGTGAATTTTAAATTTCTCTTTTCACAATGCAGCCATGGCCATGGAACTCTGAGGGTGGATTAATGCTCTCCTGTTACTTCAGTAGATCAGAACATGGATTTGCCAACAACAGCTTGCAGCAAATTCCCCTGACTGAGAAGAATTACAAGTATTATCACCTAGATCATTAAACTGGGTTCATAGATTGCAGAATGTCTTCAATCAATTCATCTTAGATAACCTGAAGCCAGTTGGACCCCCTCAGTGAGAACTTGACTTAATTGGCCAATAAGTGGCTGGAAAAGGTGCATGTTATTTGATCAAATGACCAAGTCAGCAAGTGCTTACAGTTTGGAGAAGCACCGACTGTGGACTGCAGGTCAGCCCTTTCGGGAGGGCTAAGTTAATGTCCCCTATTAAGTGCTGCTATTAGTGTTGGACACCTCTCAGGGAAAACGAAGCCACTTTCCAGAAAGAGAAGGATGGCGGCTCCTCCACAGCGTAAATTAATATCACAGCTGCCACTTCCGTAAGAATATCAAAACCAGTTCTTCAGTTTGTAAACATAAACTTCATAGACCCACGGTCAGATAGTGTTCCTGAGTATTCTGAATGTACAACACCCAGAAAAACCTCCTGAGTGTTATTTACAGCATTTGCTTCATAGAGAGGAGAATTAACATTCCAGCAGCTCAGGGAACAAATGCAACTATAGGAAAGAAAGCCAGCAAATGATTTAATGATTACTTTAAAAAAATATGTCACTGTGCAGAAAAGTGTTTGGAGTTACACTGAAGGCCCATGTCACTGTGTGGCATTGCTTCATTATCACTTCAATGGCCATGAATCCAGGGGCTGGGAGCAAACACTTCATACAAAAATAATGACTTTAGTCCTTGGAGTCCCACCCCAATATTTTAGAAATCATGTCCTTGCCTTAAAGCAGTGTTTTCTCTGTATCTCAAACATTTGGTGAGCTGTTTTGGGCAGTAAAACTGAATGAACGTTTATTTGGTTTTCTCCGTTTTTTATGAAGTATTACCGTTAACATATTCTTCTCATAGTCCACCTTAAAAAAAAAAATCAACATTTACAATGGGGTAAAATCAAAACACATCCATGGATAGACGGTTTTCACTTGGCTATGCCATGTAAATTTTTAAAATTTTCTCTTTTCACAATGCAGCCATGGCCATGGAACTCTGAGGGTGGATTAATGCTCTCCTGTTACTTCAGTAGATCAGAACATGGATTTGCCAACAACAGCTTGCAGCAAATTCCCCTGACTGAGAAGAATTACAAGTATTATCACCTAGATCATTAAACTGGGTTCATAGATTGCAGAATGTCTTCAATCAATTCATCTTAGATAACCTGAAGCCAGTTGGACCCCCTCAGTGAGAACTTGACTTAATTGGCCAATAAGTGGCTGGAAAAGGTGCATGTTATTTGATCAAATGACCAAGTCAGCAAGTGCTTACAGTTTGGAGAAGCACCGAATGTGGACTGCAGGTCAGCCCTTTCGGGGAGGGCTAAGTTAATGTCCACTATTAAGTGCTGCTATGAAAAATGGTAGCTAGATTGGAGCTCAGATGGAAAAGAGGAGCCAGGTCAGGCTTCAGCTGATGGAGTGGGGGAAAGGCAGACATTTATCATCTCTTTGGCCTCATTTCTGCCTTGGTAATAGTCCCACACTAACCACTCCGGTAGGTGCCTGATTTTCTGTCTCCCTTTCATTTTATTGGTATAACGAAAAATATTGCCCTAGCCAATGAATCAATCTGGACGGAAAGAAACACTTTTTCCTCAATCATGTCCCAAGAGACTTTTCCACAGAAAGGTTAAGGAATCAAGAAGCTGAAGAACACATCGTCCACACATACATATCAATAATTATTCTCTCCCTCTAGTGAGGGGAATGAAGAATTGTACTGTGCACATTAGATGTCTATATTTTATCAGTACACTGTGATAAAATGGGCAAATCAAAACTGGAATATGTCATCAGAATGTTGGCAGAAATTTTTTTTTTTTTTTGGCAGAAATTATTAAACAAAAGCAACTCTCGGGTTTTCCTGGTGGTCCAGTGGGTAAACACACCACCTTGCAGTGCAAGGGGCGCCGGTTTGATCCCTGACCTGGGAACATCCCACGTGCTGCGGAAGGGCTGGACGGGTGTGTCCAATTACTGAGCCAGAGCTCTGGAGTGCATGCGCCCAGAGCCGGTGCTCTGCGGTGAGAGAGACCACTGCAATGGGAGGTCCACACAGGCCAAAGAACAAAGATGGATGAAAATAAATGAACGACGAATAAAAGTGGCCAAAAAAAAAAAAAAAAAAAGCAACTCCCTTCATGTTGAAATAAAGGTTTCTTAGCATATTGCTTCCATGGTTTTTTTTTTTACCCTGCCACTAATGTTTTAGCCAGTTTGCAAAAAAAGAAAACCTTTGACAGATTTAGTTCAAGATTTCAGGTTAACAGACCTGCAACAACACGTTGTCACTAGAATTATTGGTGTTAGACAATAATATGCTATCATTCAGGGGGAAGTCCCAAGAAGAAGGTTCCAGAGCAAAATGCACTCATTCATTCTCATCCAGAATTATACTTGCTTTGTTGGATTTTACTAAACAGAGTGATTTTACTAAATAATAAAGATCATTGGGGTTTTAACAAGTAGAAAGATGGGAAAAAATTCAAACTCCGACCACAGTTTGAACTGTAGCCTGAGCAACCATACACATCTTAAACCTGCCTGGTGTTCATGAGATAAATGAGTTCATCAGTGTGCAAATGCCAATTGCATCACTAGTATCCCATCAACTCCCGTTAACTAACTTTTGGGAGTGGGATCAGTGATTCTGATCTTCACTTTGCTCATTAGTGGTCATTGGGGCCGACATACCTGGCATGCTATGGAGGAAATCTGTACACAGCATTAGGACGGCCACATTCACTCTCTCCTGGAGGCACTGGCCTTCTCTCCAAGTGGGAAATGCAAACCCACCTTGGAGCCTTTACCATCACAGAGGTCACTTCTTTTGTTATTCACAGCTTACAGATGAAGAATATGAGCCTTAGAGGAACCACGTACTTGGATGAGGTGCCAGAGACACCAGGTACAGCTGAATCCAAACCCAGGTCTTTCATCTTCCAGAGCCTGCCCTCTTAAGGTAGTATTTGTGTCTGGCAGCCTTTTGACTTCTCTGTGACTCTTTCTTAACTTAGGCTCCAAATCTTCCAAGGACAAATTGAAAGTCAAACATTATCTGCAAGTATTTGTTTTAAATTATTTGCCTTATTTGTATCATAGCCACGAACCAGCTCCAACTAATGAGAAAGCAAGTCATTTTCAACGCAGCAGCTTGTAAATCAACATCTCCTTATGATACCTCAGTCTGCACTGATGTTCTGAATAGGAGGCTTTCCCTTCCACACCATCAATTTCCTGCTTCTAAATTATTTTTTTAAGTGATATTGAAGAAAAATAAGGCAGAGGTTGGGGGATCATCTTCACAAGCATTGAGATGACCACATTGTTGTTCTACCCGCTGTTTGAAATGGAAATCTCTTTGAGTGATCTCTGGGTGAGAGAGTGAAGAGGGGTTATAATTTCCTCCTCCGTCATTTATTCTTCGATATTTCAGGGAAGATTTAATCAGGGAGCACTGGACTGGTGCACACATTTTTCTCTTACCCTGGGATCTTTCCGGTGAAAGGGCAGCACTGAATTAAGCATTTAGTATATTCAAAATCTGTGACCCAGAGCTGCTGCCTGAAAGTATCATCAATAATAAGGTTGGAAGCACATTATACTTTGCTGGTACTTCTCTCATTGTGCCTTGGACAATCTTCTTTAGGAGTCATAATTATCCCACTAGGAAAACTGTCCCATTGTCTACTCGTCTTTACTGGCAGGAAGTTTTTCTTGCTCTCTCCGGCTGTATCTTTTCTCAGCAGGGCCCATTAGTTCTCATTTAATTAGTAGCACTTGATATAAATAGTCCTTCTCTTCATTTACGTTGTTTTCATTTAAATAATTACACAGTACAGTGTTCCCACTCCCTACCTGGCAGCAGGGGAACGCCCTTAGGACGGCCACATTCACTCTCTCCTGGAGGCACTGGCCTTCTCTCCAAGTGGGAAATGCAAACCCACCTTGGAGCCTTTACCATCACAGAGGTCACTTCTTTTGTTATTCACAGCTTACAGATGAAGAATATGAGCCTTAGAGGAACCACGTACTTGGATGAGGTGCCAGAGACACCAGGTACAGCTGAATCCAAACCCAGGTCTTTCATCTTCCAGAGCCTGCCCTCTTAAGGTAGTATTTGTGTCTGGCAGCCTTTTGACTTCTCTGTGACTCTTTCTTAACTTAGGCTCCAAATCTTCCAAGGACAAATTGAAAGTCAAACATTATCTGCAAGTATTTGTTTTAAATTATTTGCCTTATTTGTATCATAGCCACGAACCAGCTCCAACTAATGAGAAAGCAAGTCATTTTCAACGCAGCAGCTTGTAAATCAACATCTCCTTATGATACCTCAGTCTGCACTGATGTTCTGAATAGGAGGCTTTCCCTTCCACACCATCAATTTCCTGCTTCTAAATTATTTTTTTAAGTGATATTGAAGAAAAATAAGGCAGAGGTTGGGGGATCATCTTCACAAGCATTGAGATGACCACATTGTTGTTCTACCCGCTGTTTGAAATGGAAATCTCTTTGAGTGATCTCTGGGTGAGAGAGTGAAGAGGGGTTATAATTTCCTCCTCCGTCATTTATTCTTCGATATTTCAGGGAAGATTTAATCAGGGAGCACTGGACTGGTGCACACATTTTTCTCTTACCCTGGGATCTTTCCGGTGAAAGGGCAGCACTGAATTAAGCATTTAGTATATTCAAAATCTGTGACCCAGAGCTGCTGCCTGAAAGTATCATCAATAATAAGGTTGGAAGCACATTATACTTTGCTGGTACTTCTCTCATTGTGCCTTGGACAATCTTCTTTAGGAGTCATAATTATCCCACTAGGAAAACTGTCCCATTGTCTACTCGTCTTTACTGGCAGGAAGTTTTTCTTGCTCTCTCCGGCTGTATCTTTTCTCAGCAGGGCCCATTAGTTCTCATTTAATTAGTAGCACTTGATATAAATAGTCCTTCTCTTCATTTACGTTGTTTTCATTTAAATAATTACACAGTACAGTGTTCCCACTCCCTATAGGCATCAGGTTTGTAGGCTGAGAAGCAGGATTGCAAACCACAGGCTTCCATATATTTTTCAAGCATGACTTCACCTTTTTCATATGAATAAGGCAAATACCTTTGTGCTGATGGTAGACTTTCAGGAACACCAAAAATTATTCAGGTACTAACTTGCTGGCAAGCCCAACAACCCAATGATAGAGTTGTTGACATGTCTAATGAAATGCTTGTTCTGGCCTGGGTCCCAGGCAAGTGCTGAGGGTACAATGGTAAACAAGCTAGCTGCAGGCCTGACCCTCATGGGGCTTACAGTCTAGACTTTAGAGAAGAGACATTGGGAGACAGTGAGATCGTGAGAGGAGGGAGAGCTCCTCAAATATTTATATGCATATGAATTTATCGGGATTTTGTTAAAAGATTCTGGTTCAATAGAACTGAAGGGTTCCTGAGAGTTGGCATTTCTAACAAACTCCCAGGTGATGCTGACATTGCTGGCCCAGGGACCACCCTTTGAGTAGCTAAGGGTTGAAAGAATGGAAATCTACACTTACCTCTATTGTGAAGTGAACCTTTGGTAGTTAGATAGGTTCATTAAAGAAGTGAAGTGCTATCATCTGGCAAATAGAACCCTAATATCCATTCCACCAAGTTGCTGTGGAATAATAAGAAGTCAAATAAGTTGAAAAGTATTTGATAAAATTTTATGTGTTACAGAAATCTATAGTATTATAAGGAAACCATATCCTTGTACTCCATGCATTTTTGAACATACAATGGGGTTAACCAAAATCTAATGTGACATTTCGAACAATAATTACTCCCATGTCTCTTAAACTGGGCTTGTGACACAGGGATATGCAATTCTGAGATCAAGGCAACCGTGTTTCCAGATTATAATGCCTTCTTTAGGAGTCATAATTATCCCACTAGGAAAACTGTCCCATTGTCTACTCGTCTTTACTGGCAGGAAGTTTTTCTTGCTCTCTCCGGCTGTATCTTTTCTCAGCAGGGCCCATTAGTTCTCATTTAATTAGTAGCACTTGATATAAATAGTCCTTCTCTTCATTTACGTTGTTTTCATTTAAATAATTACACAGTACAGTGTTCCCACTCCCTATAGGCATCAGGTTTGTAGGCTGAGAAGCAGGATTGCAAACCACAGGCTTCCATATATTTTTCAAGCATGACTTCACCTTTTTCATATGAATAAGGCAAATACCTTTGTGCTGATGGTAGACTTTCAGGAACACCAAAAATTATTCAGGTACTAACTTGCTTGGCAAGCCCAACAACCCAATGATAGAGTTGTTGACATGTCTAATGAAATGCTTGTTCTGGCCTGGGTCCCAGGCAAGTGCTGAGGGTACAATGGTAAACAAGCTAGCTGCAGGCCTGACCCTCATGGGGCTTACAGTCTAGACTTTAGAGAAGAGACATTGGGAGACAGTGAGATCGTGAGAGGGGGGAGAGCTCCTCAAATATTTATATGCATATGAATTTATCGGGATTTTGTTAAAAGATTCTGGTTCAATAGAACTGAAGGGTTCCTGAGAGTTGGCATTTCTAACAAACTCCCAGGTGATGCTGACATTGCTGGCCCAGGGACCACCCTTTGAGTAGCTAAGGGTTGAAAGAATGGAAATCTACACTTACCTCTATTGTGAAGTGAACCTTTGGTAGTTAGATAGGTTCATTAAAGAAGTGAAGTGCTATCATCTGGCAAATAGAACCCTAATATCCATTCCACCAAGTTGCTGTGGAATAATAAGAAGTCAAATAAGTTGAAAAGTATTTGATAAAATTTTATGTGTTACAGAAATCTATAGTATTATAAGGAAACCATATCCTTGTACTCCATGCATTTTTGAACATACAATGGGGTTAACCAAAATCTAATGTGACATTTCGAACAATAATTACTCCCATGTCTCTTAAACTGGGCTTGTGACACAGGGATATGCAATTCTGAGATCAAGGCAACCGTGTTTCCAGATTATAATGCCTTAGGCAAAGCAATACTTCTGTTCAGTAAAGCACTGGGACACTTTGAATTCACTGTGAGATGCCCATGAGCACCGGGCTCCACCATAAAATGGTGTTTGGATGGGACTTGAAGAATTTTTTGATAGTTTTCCTAAAAAGGACTAGTACACCTCATTAGCTGGGAAATAGTGATACTAGGGGTAATTTAAAACAAATTTTCAAGCTGTGGGTTCTCTGTTAAAAAAGATGGTTAAAGGCAAATGTTTGAGTTTGCAACTCATTAGCTGTATAACCTAAGGCAAGTTACTTAACCTCTCTGAACCTGTTTTCTCAATTGTAAAATGGGCATACCAGTATCTAATTGAGGTTGCTATGAGCATTAAATATGTTATTACATACAAGGCTCCAGGTACCAAGCAAACTAATACCATTGTGTTGAACCTGTGTCACTTTTGTCTGTGGGCTCCCATTTAGATTCAATGCTAAACTCCATGAGAACCAGGGCTATGCTTAACCTTAGTTTTGGTAAACCTGGTGGTCCAGTGGTTTGGATTCAGCATTTTCACTGACAAAGGCTGGGATTCGATCCCTGGCAAGGAAACTAAGATTGCATAAATTGTGTCGTGTGGCCGAACAAACAAAACCCTCGTTCTGAAGAAACTAGTCTGGCTAACGTGAAGGTATATTCAGCTTCCAGAACCATACTTCCATGTGAATAATCACATGAAGACGGAGAAGAAGAAAAAGGGAGCTGTTGTCCCAATGCAGCATTACTGTGCCTTCCTGAGCTAAACACTGTACAAAGACTACCTGTGCCATTAGCCCCACTTTCCAGATAAGGAACCTAAGTTTCACTCATGTCAAGTAACGTGGCCAAAAACTACAATCAGTATGTGAATTTAGCCGCTATTTCCAAGGTCTGGAATTTTTAAAATCGTTTTCTTATACCTTATCTCTGTGATCCTTGCTCAGTGGAGGATGATGTCTCTGCACCCTGTTCCCAGCCCCATTCAGGAGATCGAGCTCTGTGCCCAGAGCACCCTACTAGCAGAGTAAGGTGGAAGACTGGGGCAAAACTGCGGCTTCAGGGCCCACCGGACAGCGTGGAGAATAGCCCATTGATCACTGGCTCATCGTCACCGGTCCCTGGGAAATAGATGGTGAGATCTGTGCCCAAGTTCTGGAAGGCCTCAGTGAGGAGGAAAGGATGCATGACAGAGGCCTCCGCTACCCCCCAGGGTCCTCTGACAGCAGGGTGGCCTTTTGAATGATCCCACCTCGAGGCGAGGCCGTACCAGAATTTTAAACTCTCCTACTGACGTGTCACTGAAGGCAGGGTGCCTGGGGGTGGGGTTAAGGACAGGACCTTGCTGACCTGAGACCAGGACCCAGCTGAGAGCCCTTGAGAGCTGGAGGGATGAGTGCGTCCATTCTAAGTGGTAGAGTCTGGGTGGCAGATTGCGTGGCCCCTGCACGACCTTCACTTCTTGCCCCCTGCTCCCTGCGGGGCATCCTCTCCCAGGCCCAGAGGTTAATGCTACAGGTTGGGAATAGGCAGGTAACCACATCTGTGATGTTGCAAACTGCATTCACTCTCTTTCCTGCCTGGTAAGTTATGTGGTGGAAATGGGAGCTAGGAAGAGAAGCGGAATGGTCCTCAGGCTCTGCTGGCTCAACTGCATTCGCACAGAAGCGCATGGAATCCCAAAGCACCACACACTGGGCATTTTATCTGCATCCCTGGGATTTTCAGTTAAAAAAGATCTTCCCCCTATGGAAGACATAAAAAAATAAAATAAAAAAAGGAACCAGAAAATAGTCTAAAAGCACATTACCAGGAAATTGTTTCTACTGTGTTTATGACTGGCCTTAATGTTTTATGAATATGCTAAAAAAAAATGCTTGGGCATATTTCCTTGGGCACTCTAGTTAATTACTTATTCTGAGTGCTTCTACTCCATTCCTTGCAAAATGTGTTGTGCATTAATTCTGATTATGTACAAAAACCCACCTGCAAGGAAAAACTCTGAATCAGTAATGCTGATAAAATGAGCAGCCCTCCTGGGGCACCACTGAGAAAGAAGATACTGGACAGAATTAGAATCTTGTAGCTAAGGCTATTCATAATGTCATTAACATAAAGGCAATTAAATGAGTTTTTAACCTACAACCCTTTATTGTTATTAATGAACATTAGAAAAACACAGGAGATAAAATTGGTAATTATCTCTGCACCAAGCTATGCAATAATGTGTTTAAATATAAAAACAAAACAAATGATTATTGTTAGTATTTTTCAGTAGCAGAAACCCCAGGAGCAGCTCCGTCATATTTAATCACATGGGCCCACACCAAGAGGGTTAATTAAAAGAGGGCTTTACCTTCTATGTGCCTGGTTATTCAGTTTAATACGGAATCAACAAACACAAATGTAAATTTGCAAGATATCCTGAGCAGTTGTTTCTGCCTTCGGGTTAACCACCTTTACAGAAACACTCACTGATTTCTTCTCCTTCAGGACAGTGGTCTGAGTTTTTCCATTTTGAAAAAAATTACCATATGATGCTTTCAAAGCTCATTCTGAGAACAACTGTATAAATCCAGGCTCATTGCTAAGCTTACTGTTCAGCAAAAATAAGCGTTTGAAAAAGACAGGTAGATTTAAAAAGTAAAGGTAAATGAGCTTTTCAGCACTATCCTATATGCAAAGAGCCTCCAGTTTAATTTCTCTCTTTCGCTATGCAAGCTGCAACAGCCTATAAATAAGCCGTCCTCTACAAGGCCTGTTTAAGAGGACAATGCAGTTAATGTATGGAGAAATACCCCGCATCTAATAATAGCACCCCATTAATTTATTCAGTTTGCATATCTTACAATGTAAAACATTAATATCACATTCCCTTATAACTTGCTCCAAACTGGCTTTGTTTCCAGAGCCCGTTTTTAAGATGGTCTATACCTCTAATTTGTCTTTACAGTGGATTTCTGGGCAGACAACACTACATACGCGTGATCCTTGGAAGCAGATTTTGAATAACTGCCATGTGGTAAAGCTAGTACTTTTTGTGTTCATGTGACTTTTATCATGGACCCGATTTAAGAGAGATTACTTTTGCATTTTTAAAAACATATTAGTATACATATATCTTTTATTGATTTATTTTTAAATTACTTGTTTATTTGGCTGTGCTGGGTCTTAGTTGTGGCATCTAGCTCCCTGACCAGGGGTGGAACTTGCGCCTCACTGCATTGGGAACACAGTCTTAACCACTGGACTACCAGGGAAGTCCCACTTTTGCATTTTTTCTGACAAAAGCATTTTCTAAAATAGAATAACCATCTCAACAACCACTTATATTTGTATACCACTTTACAAAATATTGTTGATAACTTGAGGAGATACTGAGATCAAATTATGACAGTCGAGTTTAGTTTCACTGACCTACCGGGCCTTATACATTTTGTTGCATACACAGAGCTTCTGTACCTACAGGCAAGCCCCTTAGGGGCACAGAGAATTCAGCCTTGCGCCAGGATTAGAGTTTAGAGATGGGAAACACGGGAGAGGAAATTTTGTAAACATTGATTCTGCCACCCAGAGATGCTGGGGGCTCAGAGTTTAAGGTTGAGAAGGAATCCTACAGGGTCAGCTACTCACTGCAATGGAGGCTCATCAAAGTATCCAGGAACAGCATTGAAGAGGTTCGAGAGAAGCCCCCTGATTCTCGCTCAGCTGCGTTTGGGAAGGAAGGAGCCACCATGCGGAGGCAGTGAGCGTGGCACAATAGCAGGCCTCCTGTAATTGCGGCCCCTTTCACCTGGCTCAGCCCACTGTTCCAGCTGCCCAGGGTGCGCTCCCACGTGACCCATCCCCAAGACACACACAAGCTGGCCAGCCCCTTCTACACAGACCAATGGCGGCCTGATAAGTCCACAGCCGACCTTCACCTTTTAGGTACCAAATAACTGTTATCATTGAAAAACAGCCTCTTTGTCTCAGTCTCATTTGGCCACTGTCCTGAGTGGGGGATCAAGTAGCAGCACACGGCCCTTCGTGATCCAGGACAGTCAAGCCCTTAAGCTCAGTGGGCTGAGGGCGCGGCAGAACAGGCCTCATTTGTTACATGAGTCTCTAAGCAAGCAGTGACTTTCCCCTATACGCTGAGAAGAGTTTCTTCTTGCACAGGAAACTGCAGGGTGGGGGGCAGGAGGGGAGAAGCAATCATTAAAATCATCTGCATTTTCAAGTTCCATTCTTCCTGATCCCTCCCAACATGCTGCCCGGCTGGTGCCTCCGCCATGTGGCAGACGCAAGCTCAAGGTCAACCTCCGGCTGTTAGCCAAACAATTGGGAACCACAGCCCACTAAACTTCCCCCTTTCTTGTCGCCCTCCCTGGCTATTAACCACCCCCAGGGCACCCTCAGGGGCCGCAAATTTTCTCCTGGCGCCTCCTCTGACTTGTGGAAATTCTAGAGGCTTGTGAGGTGAATGACGAGCAAGCGCGAGGCCATATGCAGGGTCTTTGATGAGCTGACATCAGACAGCTGAGAGAGGAGGGCCGGTGGCTGGGCGGCTGCTGTACTGTTGACCCTTTGATTTGACGCATTCTGGCGGCCCTGCGTGGCTGCTGCCAGTGGGCCAGCCGGAGAGGAGGTGGCCAAACAGCAGAACAATGCCTCAGACTTTCACAGCTGGAAAAGCATTTTTTAAAGACCTCCAGGAGGCACCAGTTGGTCCTGGCAGCTGACATTTGATCTGGGGAGTGTGGAGCAGCTGATGCCCAAGTAGGCTATCCCAACCCACTCCAACTGCTGGCCTGACTGTGGATCTGCTTGCGCGTTCACCGTCTTGTCCGCACACAGGAGGAAAACGCCTAGGGAGACCAGTGCGCTCCTGCGTTCACCTGGCTCAGCCCACTGTTCCAGCTGCCCAGGGTGCGCCCCACGTGACCCATCCCCAAGACACACACAAGCTGGCCAGCCCCTTCTACACAGACCAATGGCGGCCTGATAAGTCCACAGCCGACCTTCACCTTTTAGGTACCAAATAACTGTTATCATTGAAAAACAGCCTCTTTGTCTCAGTCTCATTTGGCCACTGTCCTGAGTGGGGGATCAAGTAGCAGCACACGGCCCTTCGTGATCCAGGACAGTCAAGCCCTTAAGCTCAGTGGGCTGAGGCGGGGCAGAACAGGCCTCATTTGTTACATGAGTCTCTAAGCAAGCAGTGACTTTCCCCTATACGCTGAGAAGAGTTTCTTCTTGCACAGGAAACTGCAGGGTGGGGGGCAGGAGGGGAGAAGCAATCATTAAAATCATCTGCATTTTCAAGTTCCATTCTTCCTGATCCCTCCCAACATGCTGCCCGGCTGGTGCCTCCGCCATGTGGCAGACGCAAGCTCAAGGTCAACCTCCGGCTGTTAGCCAAACAATTGGGAACCACAGCCCACTAAACTTCCCCCTTTCTTGTCGCCCTCCCTGGCTATTAACCACCCCCAGGGCACCCTCAGGGGCCGCAAATTTTCTCCTGGCGCCTCCTCTGACTTGTGGAAATTCTAGAGGCTTGTGAGGTGAATGACGAGCAAGCGCGAGGCCATATGCAGGGTCTTTGATGAGCTGACATCAGACAGCTGAGAGAGGAGGGCCGGTGGCTGGGCGGCTGCTGTACTGTTGACCCTTTGATTTGACGCATTCTGGCGGCCCTGCGTGGCTGCTGCCAGTGGGCCAGCCGGAGAGGAGGTGGCCAAACAGCAGAACAATGCCTCAGACTTTCACAGCTGGAAAAGCATTTTTTAAAGACCTCCAGGAGGCACCAGTTGGTCCTGGCAGCTGACATTTGATCTGGGGAGTGTGGAGCAGCTGATGCCCAAGTAGGCTATCCCAACCCACTCCAACTGCTGGCCTGACTGTGGATCTGCTTGCGCGTTCACCGTCTTGTCCGCACACAGGAGGAAAACGCCTAGGGGAGAGCTTGGTGCTAAATCTTCTGAAAGCAAAGAGAGAGTCACCCAGGCTTCTCTAGGTTCCAGGTGGTTTCCACTAGGGTCTCGGGTGGGTAGAGGATAAATACTCTCAATAAAAGCTCCCGCAGGAACGAACGATGTCAATGTCACATTTGGAATATTCAAAGAAACAGGAAAATTCTTTGCAAGTGGTTCCATTTGGACAATTTAAGATGGGCTATTCTTCTATCCTCAGGAGGGTAACACACGATCTCTGAAAACTGAACGTCACTTTTTAAGAAATACTAATTGAAAACAGTTTATCTGGAGCCTGCGCAATTTGATCTAAGTCTGATTACAATTTGGAGTGGTGAGTGTTAGGTTTAGAGGGACCATTTCGTTTGTCATCCAAACTATGACAATTTGGAGAGTGAAAAGGGGGCTTATTCGTAATTAACTCCCCAAATTAGCATAACCCGTTCCTGTTCTAGATAAACTGGGGTTTCTGAATCTCCCTATTATTTCATATCAGCCTCACAATATCCTTCTCGGAGAAAAGAGCACAGAAGTCCTGGAAGTTAAATCTTCTTTCTGAAATAAGAGGATGTTGGTCTGATCTCCTCACTCCTATAAGGGAGGGAAATTAAAGGTTTTGAGCCATACAACTTATCACCACAAAGCAAAACAAAACTCACATTGTCGAGTTTTGAAAGGAGCACTGGACCAGGGATCAGGATATGTGTTTTAACCTGCTCTAGCTGCTACTTCTCTGGCTTCACTAGTGGCTCAGATGATAAACAATCTGCCTGCAATGCAGGAGACCTGGGTTTTATTCCTAGGAAATACCCTGGAGAAGGAAATGGCCACCCAGTCCAGTATTCTTGCCTGGAAAATTCCATGGACAGAGTAGCCTGGCAGGCTACAGTTCACGGGGTTACAAGGAGTTGGACACAACTGAGCGACTCTTTCACTAGCTGCTGCTAGTACTATACTAATGCTACTTATTAGCTTTGCTGTCATTATTTCTACATTGTCGACATTTATTGTGTGCCAGATACTGTGTTAATTAAGAACCTGGGCAGAATAGTCTCTATGACACGGAGCAGGAGTTTTCTATATGCCAGCACTAAGCTAAGAAACTTACAGACACAATAACCTGTGATGTGTTATCATCCCATTTTACAGGGGAGGAAACTGGGGCTCTGAATAGTTGTATAGGTCTGACGCAAAGTTCACACTCTTCACCACTCACCATACAGCCAGAGGTGCTGGCCAGGAGCTGCCCGAGATACAGCTCCCTGCTCCCTGCTCGTCCTCTCTCACTTTTAGCTCTTAATTTTATGAAAACTAAAGCATTTTATTCTGTGTCTTCACAGGCCCTCAAACATATAGAAGGTATGGCCAGTGGAAAAGACGGATACTAATTGAAAACAGTTTATCTGGAGCCTGCAATTTGATCTAAGTCTGATTACAATTTGGAGTGGTGAGTGTTAGGTTTAGAGGACCATTTCGTTTGTCATCCAAACTATGACAATTTGGAGAGTGAAAAGGGGGCTTATTCGTAATTAACTCCCCAAATTAGCATAACCCGTTCCTGTTCTAGATAAACTGGGGTTTCTGAATCTCCCTATTATTTCATATCAGCCTCACAATATCCTTCTCGGAGAAAAGAGCACAGAAGTCCTGGAAGTTAAATCTTCTTTCTGAAATAAGAGGATGTTGGTCTGATCTCCTCACTCCTATAAGGGAGGGAAATTAAAGGTTTTGAGCCATACAACTTATCACCACAAAGCAAAACAAAACTCACATTGTCGAGTTTTGAAAGGAGCACTGGACCAGGGATCAGGATATGTGTTTTAACCTGCTCTAGCTGCTACTTCTCTGGCTTCACTAGTGGCTCAGATGATAAACAATCTGCCTGCAATGCAGGAGACCTGGGTTTTATTCCTAGGAAATACCCTGGAGAAGGAAATGGCCACCCAGTCCAGTATTCTTGCCTGGAAAATTCCATGGACAGAGTAGCCTGGCAGGCTACAGTTCACGGGGTTACAAGGAGTTGGACACAACTGAGCGACTCTTTCACTAGCTGCTGCTAGTACTATACTAATGCTACTTATTAGCTTTGCTGTCATTATTTCTACATTGTCGACATTTATTGTGTGCCAGATACTGTGTTAATTAAGAACCTGGGCAGAATAGTCTCTATGACACGGAGCAGGAGTTTTCTATATGCCAGCACTAAGCTAAGAAACTTACAGACACAATAACCTGTGATGTGTTATCATCCCCATTTTACAGGGGAGGAAACTGGGGCTCTGAATAGTTGTATAGGTCTGACGCAAAGTTCACACTCTTCACCACTCACCATACAGCCAGAGGTGCTGGCCAGGAGCTGCCCGAGATACAGCTCCCTGCTCCCTGCTCGTCCTCTCTCACTTTTAGCTCTTATATATTTATATGCACAAATGCATAATATGCATTTTTATTCTGTGTCTTCACAGGCCCTCAAACATATAGAAGGTATGGCCAGTGATGGTGTAGGGAAAAAGATTAATAGACGAGGATGACCAAGATGCTGTATGAACTGTGTCATTATGATTTAAAAATAAATAAGACTCACAGTAACATATTTCTGCCTCTCCATAATGGCAAGATCTCCATTATGTGAGATGTATGCATATATATGTTCCAGATTAACTCTGGACTCAAGAAGAATTGTATCCTGCACATGAAACACTGTTCCTATGATTTACTGAGGTGCCAAAGAGAATATGGATGGGGAGAATCAGAACGGGAGACTCTTGCTCCACAGTTCCCTGGTTTGTGTATCAGTACTCACGTGTGGCTTGTTCTCCCAGTGATTTGAAAAACACTGGATGAATTTAAGACAAATGCCCAGTAGGCAGAGAATTCAGATTTGAATAGATTTATCACTTAATATTACTCCTACAAATGTGCATACAGAACACACCATGTGTGCCTCAGCCTTCTAAGCTCTCAGTTGGTAAAAGAAGTCAGGGATGCTTCATCAGTCCTACTCACTCTCTGGGGGAAAATGGGCAAATTTTGCTGTATTTCTGGTGAAATGCATTCCCTGTGCAATTCTAGAATGCTGGCCTCAGTTTCCTTGAGCAGAAGATGTACCATGTTGCACTGGTCTGGCATTTGAATGTCCTTGTCACACTGTTTCCAGTTTGGTCCTTTAGCTCTTTGTTTCAGTTCCTATCATATAAACATCATGCACATATCTGGGGGAATCATGTGGCATAGTCAGTGTTTTTCTTTGTCAGTAGGTGTATGTGGTGGGGTGCAGGCGTGCGGGTGTGTTCATGCTTGTGTGTACACACATTCAAGTATCTACAAACAGCCGAGAAAAGAAGAGAAGAAAAAGCAAAGGAGAAATGAAATGATATACTCAACCGAATGCAGTTTCAGAGAATAGCAAGGAGAGATAAGAGAGCCTTCTTAAGTGAACAATGCAAAGAAATAGAGGAAAACAATAGAAAGGAAAAGACCTGAGGTCTACTCTACATACATCCAAGGTCATTTCTGAGCCACTATCTTGTGCCAGACTCAGTGCTTTTTTTTTGCTCTTATATATTTATATGCACAAATGCATAATATGCATTTTTATTCTGTGTCTTCACAGGCCCTCAAACATATAGAAGGTATGGCCAGTGATGGTGTAGGGAAAAAGATTAATAGACGAGGATGACCAAGATGCTGTATGAACTGTGTCATTATGATTTAAAAATAAATAAGACTCACAGTAACATATTTCTGCCTCTCCATAATGGCAAGATCTCCATTATGTGAGATGTATGCATATATATGTTCCAGATTAACTCTGGACTCAAGAAGAATTGTATCCTGCACATGAAACACTGTTCCTATGATTTACTGAGGTGCCAAAGAGAATATGGATGGGGAGAATCAGAACGGGAGACTCTTGCTCCACAGTTCCCTGGTTTGTGTATCAGTACTCACGTGTGGCTTGTTCTCCCAGTGATTTGAAAAACACTGGATGAATTTAAGACAAATGCCCAGTAGGCAGAGAATTCAGATTTGAATAGATTTATCACTTAATATTACTCCTACAAATGTGCATACAGAACACACCATGTGTGCCTCAGCCTTCTAAGCTCTCAGTTGGTAAAAGAAGTCAGGGATGCTTCATCAGTCCTACTCACTCTCTGGGGGAAAATGGGCAAATTTTGCTGTATTTCTGGTGAAATGCATTCCCTGTGCAATTCTAGAATGCTGGCCTCAGTTTCCTTGAGCAGAAGATGTACCATGTTGCACTGGTCTGGCATTTGAATGTCCTTGTCACACTGTTTCCAGTTTGGTCCTTTAGCTCTTTGTTTCAGTTCCTATCATATAAACATCATGCACATATCTGGGGGAATCATGTGGCATAGTCAGTGTTTTTCTTTGTCAGTAGGTGTATGTGGTGGGGTGCAGGCGTGCGGGTGTGTTCATGCTTGTGTGTACACACATTCAAGTATCTACAAACAGCCGAGAAAAGAAGAGAAGAAAAAGCAAAGGAGAAATGAAATGATATACTCAACCGAATGCAGTTTCAGAGAATAGCAAGGAGAGATAAGAGAGCCTTCTTAAGTGAACAATGCAAAGAAATAGAGGAAAACAATAGAAAGGAAAAGACCTGAGGTCTACTCTACATACATCCAAGGTCATTTCTGAGCCACTATCTTGTGCCAGACTCAGTGCTAATTGCTGTCAATTCAAAGTAACACAGAGTATATGTTAAAACACAGTGCAGTAGGAGAGGTAAATAATAAACAAGTACTATTAAAACAATAAAAAAGGAACAGCCTGTTTGAGAGACAAATCTGTACAGAAGAGGAGAATGTGCCAGAGAAGGCTTTATTTGAGCTGGAGCTTTCAGAACAAGTTGAAATTTGCTGGTGAATAAGAAGAGAAGGTATTCTAGGAAGAGAAGGGTCCACACAAAAATGTGACAAGGTATGGCATTTCAGGGTGGGGAGTTTAATATGGTGTAGCATAATTCATAGTGCAGTGCATGAAGAAACATGCAGCCAGTAAGAGCAGGAACAAATCTGGAAGGGCTTCGAACATCTCTCCAGGGTCTGAACTTCATTCCATAGGCATATGAAAGGCTAACTCAAATGTGGCAAATCGTCATAAATGGTTATTTAAGTATACCCTAATAAATTAATTGGAAAAGGTTTATTAAAAGTATTGCATATACTATTAAAACTACTGTGTACCTCAGTGTTTTTCAGCTTTGGCACTGCTGACATTTTGGGGCCAGATAGCCCACTGTACCGTGCATTGAATGTTGTTTAGCAGCATCGTTGGCCTCTACCTTCCAGATGTCAGTAGCACCTGCCTCCTGTTGTGATAAACAAAGATGTCTCTTGACATTGCCAAATGTCTGCTGGGGTCAAAACTGCCCCAGTTTAGAACCACTAGTGTATCTGTTGTAATAGGTACTATGCTAGGAAATTCTTCCAGAGAAAAAATGACATTGTAGGCTGAGTTGGAATACACACACACACACACAACTACATACATTATACTATCATTCCTGTGTTTGGAGAATGATATTTCTGCATGTGCTCAATCCACCATCTTGACCTAGAGGTCTGAGCTCATATCCTCATAATGGAACCAAGGGATATATTTGTCAAAGTCCAGAAAAATGAAATCTCTGAAATACCACAGCAGACACAGAATGCAGAGCACCAATTTAGACATTGTTAACGATCCTAAATTAGCGCTGTGCAACGCTAAACTTGGATTGGTTACTGCAAATTAAACAGAACTATTTCATTCATGTTTATGGTCATGTAGGTTAATTAAAAATTTCTCTTTAGAAATACAGCCCCCAAGACTCTATGTAATTTAAATAGAGTCTACATTCATGCAGAGTGAGAATGGCAGTTTCAATATTTAATTCTTGCTTCATAAACTTTGAAGTTTAAAAACACATCCTCCCCAAGTTGTGAACACTATTTATGTTGGAAACAACTCACTAAAGTAAACTTGGAGTTGCTAGGTAACCTGGTGTCCGTGGAAGGTTTCTAGAGAAAATGTATTTAAATCAGATTTCCTGGAGCAGATGGGCAAACTGAAGTGGAAAATAAATTCAAATCATCTGATATTGGCTTTTCATGCTGAAACTTAAAATTTCCTTGCAGTCAAAGCTCACACAGATCTTTTTAACTGTGCAAATCTAAGGTAGCCTTGCTGCAGAGAGTAATACATCTCATTCTCTACATCACAAGGCCACCTGAGCTTTATGAGCTAAATTTCTCTCCAGGAACTGGAGAAGATCTGTGAAGAATGGACATCTCATGAAGAAGAGAGTGTCTTTGAACGGGTCTCCTTTCCTTGCCTCTTTACTGGGCAAAAAACTTTTCCTTGCTAAGTTAAAGGACCTAGCTGGACTGGTCTTCTCTGATGGCTCTTTCAGATCTTAATAACAAAATCAAATCATCAACATGCAACTGAACTGCTGCATAGTGAATCAGCGAAGCTAGAATCTCCCAGTCTTCAATGGTTCAGGCCAAGAACTCTTAGAAATTAGAGGAAGCTGTGAATTGATATAGGGAATATGTATAATAGCATTGCTATGAGTATCACCCACTAATTGAATTGAAAGGCTGAGAATGAATAGAAGTTGCTAGTTATTTCTCAGCAATTTTTTTGTATGAGATTATAGGTATTAGAAAAGGTGGGGTTATAAATTGGGTTCAACTATTAAAAGATAAACTTAGCAATATTTGCCCAGATGCTAAGTGTATACACCATCGGATTCACCAGAATCATCTTTCTGGGAATTTATTGTGGAGATGTACTTTCACAAGTATACAATGACACGTGTGTGTGCGTGCGTGCACTGTGTGTGTTCATA
This sequence comes from Tragulus kanchil, assembly GCA_022376925.1. Lineage (NCBI taxonomy): Eukaryota > Metazoa > Chordata > Mammalia > Artiodactyla > Tragulidae > Tragulus > Tragulus kanchil. The sequence continues at coordinate 53,837,574 of JAIOJX010000032.1, forward strand.
TAGTTGTATCATGGTTTGTAACAGTTATTCATGAGGAATTCTTCAGAAATCTTTCTCTGAAGGAGGAACTTTAGTCGTCCTCTATCATTATTCAAATCTCTATAACCTTTAGGGCTGGTGGATTTGCACAAAAATGATGCAAAAGCTAACTTACCTGAAAGCAAGTAACAAAAGATACCCAAATTCCTGGAAATGAAGCCCCAAAAGTGTCATCACCTCTCATAAACTTTGAAGTTTAAAACACATCCTCCCCAAGTTGTGAACACTATTTATGTTGGAAACAACTCACTAAAGTAAACTTGGAGTTGCTAGGTAACCTGGTGTCCGTGGAAGGTTTCTAGAGAAAATGTATTTAAATCAGATTTCCTGGAGCAGATGGGCAAACTGAAGTGGAAAATAAATTCAAATCATCTGATATTGGCTTTTCATGCTGAAACTTAAAATTTCCTTGCAGTCAAAGCTCACACAGATCTTTTTAACTGTGCAAATCTAAGGTAGCCTTGCTGCAGAGAGTAATACATCTCATTCTCTACATCACAAGGCCACCTGAGCTTTATGAGCTAAATTTCTCTCCAGGAACTGGAGAAGATCTGTGAAGAATGGACATCTCATGAAGAAGAGAGTGTCTTTGAACGGGTCTCCTTTCCTTGCCTCTTTACTGGGCAAAAATCTTTTCCTTGCTAAGTTAAAGGACCTAGCTGGACTGGTCTTCTCTGATGGCTCTTTCAGATCTTAATAACAAAATCAAATCATCAACATGCAACTGAACTGCTGCATAGTGAATCAGCGAAGCTAGAATCTCCCAGTCTTCAATGGTTCAGGCCAAGAACTCTTAGAAATTAGAGGAAGCTGTGAATTGATATAGGGAATATGTATAATAGCATTGCTATGAGTATCACCCACTAATTGAATTGAAAGGCTGAGAATGAATAGAAGTTGCTAGTTATTTCTCAGCAATTTTTTTGTATGAGATTATAGGTATTAGAAAAGGTGGGGGTTATAAATTGGGTTCAACTATTAAAAGATAAACTTAGCAATATTTGCCCAGATGCTAAGTGTATACACCATCGGATTCACCAGAATCATCTTTCTGGGAATTTATTGTGGAGATGTACTTTCACAAGTATACAATGACACGTGTGTGTGCGTGCGTGCACGTGTGTGTGTTCATATAGTTGTATCATGGTTTGTAACAGTTATTCATGAGGAATTCTTCAGAAATCTTTCTCTGAAGGAGGAACTTTAGTCGTCCTCTATCATTATTCAAATCTCTATAACCTTTTAGGGCTGGTGGATTTGCACAAAAATGATGCAAAAGCTAACTTACCTGAAAGCAAGTAACAAAAGATACCCAAATTCCTGGAAATGAAGCCCCAAAGAAGTGTCATCACCTCTCTGACAACACGCTCAGAACACCTAGATGAAATAAGAAAGTGATTCTCAAGCCATAGCATATGTGTCTCTTGTTACCCCACCATGGGAGTTTTCACCACAAGACTCAGAAAGGGGCCCTCCAGGAAGAGGGTGCATGAATATGGGAAGCTGGTGTCAACAAGAATGGCCTGTTAGGAAGTGTACCTCGGAGTAGAGGCTCACACTGAGCAGTTGCTGCCTGGTCGGCACTGTGCTAGGTTCTTCCCCTGCGTTGATTCACTGAATTTCACAGCAAACCCACACAGAAGGCATTTTCTTCCACATTTTCATAGGTGATAAAACTGAAGTCCCAATGGGATTAGTGACTTAAAGGAGGTCTCACAGCTCACGAATGGCAGAACCAAATTCAGGAAGAGGTCTGCCTGATTTCAAAGCCCAGACTGCTTCCTCAGGAGACTCTCTGGAGTGGGATCCATATACTGCTAATGGGAATGTAAACTGATTTCAACTATTAAAAGATAAACTTAGCAGTATTTGTCCAAATGCTAAGTGTATACACCATCAGATGCGGCAAAATCATCTTTCTGGGAATTTACCCTAAAGATGCAGTTTCACAAGTACACAACGATATATATGTGTGTGTGTGTGTGTGTGTGTGTGTGTGTGTGTATAATAGTGTTCGTATCATCAGGGTTTCTAATAGAGAAAAATTGGAAATAGCTTAATTAATAGAGGATTAATAGAGGACTGGTTAGATCATTTATGGTAAAATAAAAGCACACAATCGAATATACTGCACTCGTTAAAATAAGAATGAAGTAAATCTATGCAGAATGAAAAGATACTCTCAGTGTTTTTTTATTTTTTTACTAAATTATTTTTTGGCTGTGTAGCATGTGGGATCCTAGTTCCCCAGCCAAAGATTGAACCCATACTGCCTTCATTGGAAGCATGGAGTCTTAACCACAGGACCACCAGGGAAGTACCATCAATATTGTTTAGTAAGTTGTATAAGAGCACATATTTCTATGTGTGGTGGGGATATAGTTCTCTTTGCAAAAGGGGAAATGTCTAGGAGCACACACAATTTGCATTGTCGATGGTGAACTTCCAAGGAGTGGGAAGAGGGTGGTCTCGGTAGAGTGGGGAGGGAAAGTTTTACTTTTCATTTTGTACCATTCTGATCTGATTTTTTTTTTCTAATAAGCAAGTATTTCTTTCATAATAAGAGAAAAAATTTAAAGAAGGGCCTTTGTGAACTTAGAAAATAATGGAAGGTTTTTATAACACAAAAATGAAGTGGGTCAGGATCTGCTGTAGAATAAAGGGAAGGCAGATGATGATTAAGGAGCTAATGATTGCCAAAGGTCATTTATGTCTCAGTGCTAATTGCCAAGGCAGATTCACAAAGAACTTTAGCAATGGAGAGAGTGCACCTTGAAAGCAGAGACCAAAGAGGAAACTCGTCATGATATTTTGGATAACTTGTCAAACCAAAGTCCAAATACTTTGATAGTCTCGCAACCCTATTCAACGCTTGGAATCATCAACACATTGTTCTGTTCATACAAAGCATGAGCCATAGAAAAGAATCCTGGTAGGCAGTTCAGGTAGGAAGAGACGTCTTTCCCCGCCCTGAAAACTTGGCTGCATCAAACTATCCTATTCCCAGGAGGTGTGAGGGTCGTCAGTGACAGCTGTAGCCCTTTCTGCATGGAAATGTTCTTCCTCCGATGTGGAGGCAGATTGCATTTGCCTGTCTAATCCAGCCATACGCTGGAGAAATGAAAAACGCCCAAGCTACCCATATGTGCTGTAGATTCCAAAAGGAGATGAGTCTACCAACAGGTTTCCTTGCCACTGCTTTTTCTGATAATGTCAACATGGGCACTAGAGTTTCATTAGTTTTCTTTGTTCTAAGGCTAAAAGGAATTTCTGCTGAGTAAATATCTCCAGAATCTCAGAGTACTTTTTGCAGAAGACACAACTGAACTTTTCTGCATAAAATAGGATTTACCTATTTTCTCCTGACTGCTCAGTGCTTCCTGTTCTCATTTGTTCTAGTTAGACTTCCTTTGGCTGTTAAAGCCATCATTTGCACGCTCCCTGAGAATAATAATAATAATAAATATACTCATTAGGGCTTATAATGAGCCAGGTACTGTTTTAAGTGCTTTACACAGATTAATTAATGCAATCCTCTTTATAAATCTATAAAGTAGGTATCATTCTCACTGCTATTGAAAAGATGAGGAAACTGAAGATCAAGGAAGTTAAGAAACTTGTCAAGTCATAGAGTTAGGATTCAATGCAGATCCATCTCACCCCAAAGCACATTTATTTAACCATATGCCATACTACTGGGAAAGAAAATGGTAACCCACTCCAGTATTCTTGCCTAGGAAACCCCATGGACAGAGGAGCCTGGCAGGCTACAGTCCATAGAGTCACAAAAGAGTCAGACACACCTTAGTGACTAAACAACAACAATACTACATCATAATAAAGATGGCAGTCTATCTTATAGGAGGCAGCAAGACAGAAAAATCTCTCAGGACCAAGAGAATCCTTGTCCTCTCAGCTGTCTGGGTATCTCTTTCCTGTCTCTGACTCCTGTTCCTCTCCAAGGAATTCTCAGTTTGTCTCCCTTAGCATGGGTGACTCTTAACCCAGAATACTCAGCCTCTGCTTCAGCCACTCCTCAAGGCTCTAACTCTTTTCCTGCCAACCTGAGTCCACATCGATCTCTTCCTCTGCTAACAACTTTTGCCTTTGTTGGCAGAACCATGCAATTAGCACATATTTCTTAATATTCTATTATCTAATTATCTGAAATACATAATTTAACACATTCTTACAATCATGCCTGCCCCTCCCCATAAAGGCTTTGAGGGTATATCCAGCACCTCTTAGGCTTCATCTCATATCCTCTCAGCTCATCTTTTATTCCAACTTATGAATTGGCATATGGATGGACTTATGAGGAAAGGCATTATGAGTAAGGATTGCTAACTCTCATGTTAATGCCATGAGCATCCTCCACAGTGAATCAATAGGGTCAGCATCCACGTAGAGAGGATTGCCTGTTTTCTGGATATCATGAGCCTCTCCTCATGGTCACTCCAGTATATGTGCAATGGGTTCACAAATGGGCATGACCATGATGGAGTAGGGACTAGCTTTGGATCCCAAAGTAACAACTCCTTATCACCAAAGCTGGTATAGTACCTGCCGTGGCTGAATATCCATCCTGCCACCAATGCAGACTGGCCAAATAAGGCATTATTCTTAAAGAGCATATGCGTGTGTTGTCACTTTAGTCGTGTCCAACTCATAATGACCCCATGAACTGTAGTCCACCAGGCTCCTCTGTCCATGGGATTTCCCAGACAAGAACACTAGAGTGGGTTGCCATGTCCTCCTCCAGGGGGTCTTCCCAACCCAGGATCGAACCCATGTCTCTTACATCTCCTGTATTGCCACGCAGGTTTTATTTATTTATTTATCTTAACCACTAGCGCCACCTGGAAAGCCCATTCTTAAGAAGACTAGGCGTTTACTAGGTGGCACCATGATCACATCAGACCTAATTCTAGTACAGAAATTGGCACCTACTTTGGATATGGCTTTGCCTTCTTTGACTTCAGTGCTGTTGCCAAAAACCAATATCTGAGAAATTATAGAATGTCTTTTTCGCTGATATGGAATCATGACCTCAGGATAGTGAGACCCATGTAATGCTAAGGGGAAGTGTGATAACGGGCATATGACAATGAGACCTAACAATTTATTTCATCCCCCAGAGGTAGCCATCCTGTAGAATAATGGACTTGCTTATTAAAGTCTCAGGGTACCAGTTTGGGCACAACACCCTATAGAGTTAGACTGCATCCTCTAGCATGCAGTATATATACAGACCCAACAGTGCTGTTTCTCTAAAAACTAGAGCATGTGGGTCCAGGAATCAATGGGTGGAAATAGGAGTGCTCCGTTAACACCATCATTCATAGTGACCCACTTGTGCATTTTTTATTAAGGGTAATGGACCCTTATTACTCTGAGGAAGTAGAGTTGCCGCTACACAGTGGAGGTAGCTGGGAAGAAGGAGCACGTCCAGGACTCAGGGATTCTGTGTGTCACATCTTGGTGAGAACTCCATGCCCGATCATCATCAATGGGAATGGTAGCAACCTCAGTTTAAAAGGACAAAAGAAACTCAGGCCCTTTGGCGATGCAGATATAAGTCACCCCAACTAGAAAGCAACGTAGACCAGCTGAGGTTTCGGCAAAGAGTGAGGGAAGTCTAGAATGAGTAGTGGGAGAGGAAAGCAGTAGGTATCGGGGGCTTGCGACCAGCTTTGTGAGGACTAGAGCCCGTTTCATTAACCCCTATATGAATCCATCCTGCCACCAATGCAGACTGGCCAAATGATATTCTTAAAGAGCATATGTGTGTTGTCACTTTAGTCGTGTCCAACTCATAATGACCCCATGAACTGTAGTCCACCAGGCTCCTCTGGCCATGGAATTTCCCAGACAAGAACACTAGAGTGGGTTGCCATGTCCTCCTCCAGGGGGTCTTCCCAACCCAGGATCGAACCCATGTCTCTTACATCTCCTGTATTGCCACGCAGGTTTTATTTATTTATTTATCTTAACCACTAGCGCCACCTGGAAAGCCCATTCTTAAGAAGACTAGGCGTTTACTAGGTGGCACCATGATCACATCAGACCTAATTCTAGTACAGAAATTGGCACCTACTTTGGATATGGCTTTGCCTTCTTTGACTTCAGTGCTGTTGCCAAAAACCAATATCTGAGAAATTATAGAATGTCTTTTTCGCTGATATGGAATCATGACCTCAGGATAGTGAGACCCATGTAATGCTAAGGGGAAGTGTGATAACGGGCATATGACAATGAGACCTAACAATTTATTTCATCCCCCAGAGGTAGCCATCCTGTAGAATAATGGACTTGCTTATTAAAGTCTCAGGGTACCAGTTTGGGCACAACACCCTATAGAGTTAGACTGCATCCTCTAGCATGCAGTATATATACAGACCCAACAGTGCTGTTTCTCTAAAAACTAGAGCATGTGGGTCCAGGAATCAATGGGTGGAAATAGGATTGCTCCCTTAACACCATCATTCATAGTGACCCACTTGTGCATTTTTTATTAAGGGTAATGGACCCTTATTACTCTGAGGAAGTAGAGTTGCCGCTACACAGTGGAGGTAGCTGGGAAGAAGGAGCACGTCCAGGACTCAGGGATTCTGTGTGTCACATCTTGGTGAGAACTCCATGCCCGATCATCATCAATGGGAATGGTAGCAACCTCAGTTTAAAAGGACAAAAGAAACTCAGGCCCTTTGGCGATGCAGATATAAGTCACCCCAACTAGAAAGCAACGTAGACCAGCTGAGGTTTCGGCAAAGAGTGAGGGAAGTCTAGAATGAGTAGTGGGAGAGGAAAGCAGTAGGTATCGGGGGCTTGCGACCAGCTGTAGTGGTGAGGACTAGAGCCCGTTTCATTAACCCCCTATATGAAGTCTTGAAGTCTCTGGGAAGAACAATAAAGCCGAGCAAGGGAACATAGAGCGGGGTGGACTGAAAAGAGGGGCTGGGGAAGCTGTCTCTCATTATGTCACATCTGAACAGAGGCATAAATAAGTAAAGGAGCAAAGCCTATGGGTACAAAGGGAAGAAGATTCCAGGAGAAAAAGCATGCGTGGTGTGTTTTGAGGACGTTTTTGTGATTGGAGTGGGATGAGCAAAGGAGAGTGCAGCAGGAGACGTGGTCAGAAAGGTACTTGGAGCCCAGACCAGGAAAGGCTTAGAAGTGATGACTCTGGGATTTCATTCTGCACCAGATCAGGAAACTCTGAGATGAGATGATGGAGCTTACACTTATGGAGAGCTCTTTGGTGCTCTGTGAATAGGCCATAAGGGGCAAGGATGGGTGCAGGGGGATTAGATATGAAATTTAAGCAAGAGAGTGTTTGGATCTCATTTTAGATGGATTGACTGGGTGTGTAGAGCATTGTTGAATATGAGGTCTTAGAATCAGAGTGACTTACTGTTCCCCAGGGCTGATTTTAAGCTATTCCTGAGCCAAACAAAAACAAATCTCCTACTTCTCACAAATATTTTGTAAGCCCAATGGGTCCAGTAATGAAGGTTCAGATGATGCCTATGATTTTGTGAATAAAACATCTAACTAATCTTTTCTAAGAATTAATAGAAATAACTAGAGCATGGGGTCCAGCGGTTTCTCAGGCCCTTAAAAGGGTATTTCTGGGTAGTTGCCGCTACACAGTGGAGGTAGCTGGGAAGAAGGAGCACGTCCAGGACTCAGGGATTCTGTGTGTCACATCTTGGTGAGAACTCCATGCCCGATCATCATCAATGGGAATGGTAGCAACCTCAGTTTAAAAGGACAAAAGAAACTCAGGCCCTTTGGCGATGCAGATATAAGTCACCCCAACTAGAAAGCAACGTAGACCAGCTGAGGTTTCGGCAAAGAGTGAGGGAAGTCTAGAATGAGTAGTGGGAGAGGAAAGCAGTAGGTATCGGGGGCTTGCGACCAGCTGTAGTGGTGAGGACTAGAGCCCGTTTCATTAACCCCCTATATGAAGTCTTGAAGTCTCTGGGAAGAACAATAAAGCCGAGCAAGGGAACATAGAGCGGGGTGGACTGAAAAGAGGGGCTGGGGAAGCTGTCTCTCATTATGTCACATCTGAACAGAGGCATAAATAAGTAAAGGAGCAAAGCCTATGGGTACAAAGGGAAGAAGATTCCAGGAGAAAAAGCATGCGTGGTGTGTTTTGAGGACGTTTTTGTGATTGGAGTGGGATGAGCAAAGGAGAGTGCAGCAGGAGACGTGGTCAGAAAGGTACTTGGAGCCCAGACCAGGAAAGGCTTAGAAGTGATGACTCTGGGATTTCATTCTGCACCAGATCAGGAAACTCTGAGATGAGATGATGGAGCTTACACTTATGGAGAGCTCTTTGGTGCTCTGTGAATAGGCCATAAGGGGCAAGGATGGGTGCAGGGAGATTAGATATGAAATTTAAGCAAGAGAGTGTTTGGATCTCATTTTAGATGGATTGACTGGGTGTGTAGAGCATTGTTGAATATGAGGTCTTAGAATCAGAGTGACTTACTGTTCCCCAGGGCTGATTTTAAGCTATTCCTGAGCCAAACAAAAACAAATCTCCTACTTCTCACAAATATTTTGTAAGCCCAATGGGTCCAGTAATGAAGGTTCAGATGATGCCTATGATTTTGTGAATAAAACATCTAACTAATCTTTTCTAAGAATTAATAGAAATAATCTCTCTTAAAAAAAAATAAGTTAGGGCTTCCCTGGTGGCCCAGTGGGTAAAGGGTCTGCCTTGCACTGCAAGGGGTGCCAGTTCGATCCCTGGCACAGGAAGATCCCACGTGCATGGAGCGGTTGGACCAGTGTGTCCAATTAGGAGCCAGCACTCTGGAGTGCATGTGCCCAGAGCCAGTGCTCTGCTACAGGAGAGGCCACTGCGATGGAAGGCCCACACAGGCCAAAGAACAAAGATGGATGAAAATAAATAAATAAATGAAAGACCATTAAAAGTGGCCAAAAATTAAAAAAAAAAAAAATTAAAAGAAAAAAAAATGAAATAAGTTGCATGTGGTTCCCAAGATCACTTTAACATAGATACTCTGATCACATGCCAGGAAGTACATGCCTCATTACACATATATTTTCTCTAATTCTCTTAAGCCCTGGGAAATGGGCTTACTCTGCGCAAGTTTACAAATGAAGAAACAGAGACTGAGGGGTGGTACTGAGTAAGTTGCCAGTGGTCATTAGTAAGTTAGGACCAGGCTCTGGATTTAAGTCAAGGGCTGCTTCTGGGGTCCACATTCAACCCAGACGACCCTGAACCACAGAGAACGCTAGGGAGCACTCCCATTCTTTGGTGGCCTATTCTTATTTTCAGGATCTTTAGTTATCTTCTGACTATGAAAAACAACAGATGTTAAGAGGAAGAGCTGATTTTTTAAAGTTTCATTTGCCTGGAAGAAATAATGAAAGCCAAGATCTCCTAAGTTAGAATGGTTTTGTGCCTGGAAACTAATGTGGTCCAATGACAAGAGTGGGTGGGCATTTCACTGTGAGCTCCTTTTATGATGCCTGTTGCAGTTCTCCTGCTGGGTGACTTTTTTTTCCCAGAAAGCCACAGTGCTGCCGTCTTCCTCCTTAAAAAAAATCATTAGTGTAGTTGCATCACAGAAGAAGGAAAAAAGGAGATGTGTGATCTGCCCATGAAAAAGAGTAGTTGCCCTACACGAGCTGAGGCTTTTTCATGTGCTGGCTGTGAGCCTGTCCTCATGCTGGGGTGCAGAAGCTCATTACTGCTCATAGTAACCAAGAAACAGGGCTGGGCAAAGGAGAGAGGGAGCCCAAAGGCCCAGAGTGCGCCCACCAAATTGGACCCTGGAAAGTCTGACACCAGAGCATCTACTAGAAGCGCTCAGCAGCCACTTGCTTTTAACAAAGAAACTCCAGGGATAAAGGGGGTCACCCTGGTAGACTGGAGTATTTGCCAATGGATAGAGGAGTCATGGAGTTGGCGGCCACACAATATAATGGGTGAAAAAGTAGCAGGCACTCATGTGTTCAGCCTGTAAATACCCAGTTTTGATGTTTTATTGCATCTGCAGCTCTCCTAGAAGCATAATGAAGTGCCCACACTCAGTCTTTTGAAGGATTAAACACTGCATCTCCCTTTCACTCCTCCTTTCCACTCTGTCTTCTTGGCCACTCTAGCTGTTTGCCTTGATGAACTTCTGCCACTGGAGTTGGTATGCCCTGCCTAAATGGCATTTCAGCCTGGATGTCCCCAGGTGCCTAGCATCCTTGCCTAGATTAATGTGTCAGTGGCATATGGTGCAAATGGCCTGTCGTTCAGTCTCAGAATCAGTTTAAAATATCTGCCAGGCTGCTGACTTCTTTGGCATAATGCCTCGTGGCCCGAGTGTTCAGGGAAGGAGAGCAACATTGTCTGAAAATGAGTTGGAGTGACTTTTCTCATACAAAAGCAAGATCCTGGCTGCCTGTCTTTCCCCATTTCTCTGCTTCTTCTCCTCCTGGTGTCTGAGCTAATGAAATAAACATACCTACTGTGGCTGAATGCCTACGACAGAGGATAATTTTGCAAACAGCTCTTGTATTGGTTCCTTTTGTGGCCCCAGAGTGTGCTCTTTTTCTGTAAAGAGAAGTACCTAGCTTGTGTTTTTCAGACACTGTTGTATTTGATCCTCTTAAAAGCCCCAGTGTAGGGAGTAGCTCCATTTTGTGGACAAGAAAACTGAGGCTAGGAGACATTTAAAACTGTGACTAAAGCATTCTACAAAAAGTGGCAGAGTAACAAGTCAAACTCAGGTCCATGAAAAGAGTAGTTGCCCTACACGAGCTGAGGCTTTTCATGTGCTGGCTGTGAGCCTGTCCTCATGCTGGGGTGCAGAAGCTCATTACTGCTCATAGTAACCAAGAAACAGGGCTGGGCAAAGGAGAGAGGGAGCCCAAAGGCCCAGAGTGCGCCCACCAAATTGGACCCTGGAAAGTCTGACACCAGAGCATCTACTAGAAGCGCTCAGCAGCCACTTGCTTTTAACAAAGAAACTCCAGGGATAAAGGGGGTCACCCTGGTAGACTGGAGTATTTGCCAATGGATAGAGGAGTCATGGAGTTGGCGGCCACACAATATAATGGGTGAAAAAGTAGCAGGCACTCATGTGTTCAGCCTGTAAATACCCAGTTTTGATGTTTTATTGCATCTGCAGCTCTCCTAGAAGCATAATGAAGTGCCCACACTCAGTCTTTTGAAGGATTAAACACTGCATCTCCCTTTCACTCCTCCTTTCCACTCTGTCTTCTTGGCCACTCTAGCTGTTTGCCTTGATGAACTTCTGCCACTGGAGTTGGTATGCCCTGCCTAAATGGCATTTCAGCCTGGATGTCCCCAGGTGCCTAGCATCCTTGCCTAGATTAATGTGTCAGTGGCATATGGTGCAAATGGCCTGTCGTTCAGTCTCAGAATCAGTTTAAAATATCTGCCAGGCTGCTGACTTCTTTGGCATAATGCCTCGTGGCCCGAGTGTTCAGGGAAGGAGAGCAACATTGTCTGAAAATGAGTTGGAGTGACTTTTCTCATACAAAAGCAAGATCCTGGCTGCCTGTCTTTCCCCATTTCTCTGCTTCTTCTCCTCCTGGTGTCTGAGCTAATGAAATAAACATACCTACTGTGGCTGAATGCCTACGACAGAGGATAATTTTGCAAACAGCTCTTGTATTGGTTCCTTTTGTGGCCCCAGAGTGTGCTCTTTTTCTGTAAAGAGAAGTACCTAGCTTGTGTTTTTCAGACACTGTTGTATTTGATCCTCTTAAAAGCCCCAGTGTAGGGAGTAGCTCCATTTTGTGGACAAGAAAACTGAGGCTAGGAGACATTTAAAACTGTGACTAAAGCATTCTACAAAAAGTGGCAGAGTAACAAGTCAAACTCAGGTCCATCCGACCCCCAAATTCTTTTCACTGTGTTAAGTCCATGCAGAGCTTATTGTGTGAACTGGTGCTCTGCCCATGTCTAAGCCTCTCTGGGGCGGGGGTGACTCTGTACTGCAGTTCAATGGATAGAGCTCACAGTGGCCAGAGGCTCCGTAGGCACTGTCAGCAAGTGCTCCTGGCTTCTTCTTGTACAAACTCCTCGTCATGCTCTTCTCTCCGTGTGTTTAATGGTGGGTCATTGTTACTCTTTAGTTGCCTGATGAGTTTCTTGCACCTAAATCCAAGAGACTAAGCCGATCCTGCTGTCCTTGGGATTATCCGCTCTTGATGAGTGATGACCTCAGGACTGGAGCCAGCTGACCTGAAGGCAGAGAGAGGGGGATGTCAAAGGTTCCTCCAGCTCTATTTGGACTGATGAACCAGAATAATTCTGGCAGCAGGGCTCACGGAATTGGCCTCAACCAGCAATCTTTCTCAATGCTTGTCTTTGAGGTGGTGTTTTGGCAATTTTCACTTACACTCTCTCTTTTCCTCTACGGAAAATCACTCTCTACCACCAGGGTGAGTAGTTATCACAACACCAAACAATTATCACTGAATGGAGGGCACCCACTGGCTACTCACTCCTGCCTTAATGCCCTACTTTGCAAGAAGCTTTCACTTAAAATGCCCCCCAGTTCTTTATACTTTCATTGAAATTCTATACCTGCTTCCAAGTGAAAAGGCCTTGCTCAGTTAATCCCCTCCAGAAAACCTCTTCCAAATCAGTTTATCCCACTGATGGCTTCTTTATTCCAAATTCTTCACAATGGTAATAATAGAATTTTTTAAATGATCTAATTGTTTCCTTGAGTAAGTAATATCATATGACCTGGCATTTAAACATATATGGAGGACACAAGGTGGCTCAGTGGTAAAGAACCCACTGCCAATGCAGCAGACTCAGGTTTGATCCCTGGGTCAGGAAGATCCCCTAGAGAAGGAAATGGCAACCTGCTCCAGTACTCTTGCTTGGGAAATCCCATGAACAGAGGAGCCTGGAAGACTACAGTCCATGGGGTCACAAGAGTCAGACACAAGTTAGCAACTAAACAACAATAACAAGAAAGTACAAATAACAGAGTGAAAAGTTGAGTCTTTTGTCAGCTCCCCAACTCAGAGGCTCTATGGCCAACTCCTTTTGCCTCCTGCTGAGCCTTCCAGAGGTATCTTAATATACAAAGGTATTCATGCTTTTTTTTTTTTTTGGCCATTTCTATTGGTCTTTCATGTATTCATTTTCATCCATCTTTGTTCTTTTGGCCTGCGTGGGCCTCCCATTGCAGTGGCCTCTCTCATTGCAGAGCACTGGCTCTGGGCTCATGAGCTCCAGAGCTCTGGCTCGGTAGTTGGACACATCGGTCCAGTCGATCCGTGGCACATGGGATCTTCCCAGGCCAGGGAATCAAACCGCCCCTTGCACTGGAAGGCGGTGTGTTTACACACTGGACCACCAGGGAAGCCCCTACTCATGCTTTTTTAAAATTCACCAACAATATATGAGACTGATTGTTAGCATGTGTGAGCAGTTATGTAAGACACACTGAGAAATGCCCTTTATATGGATTGTTTTACTGAATCCTCCTCAAAACTTTATGAGATTGGTATTCATACATAGTTTACAAGTAAGGAAATAGAAGCTCAGGAAAGGTAAGTCACTTTGCCCATGATCACAGAGTTATGATGTGGTAGAACTAGAATTCAATCTCAGACTTTCTGCTGAAGAGTCCAAGCCCTTAACCACCATGACATAGGGCTTATGCTTCATGCCTAGATGTTTCATATATACATCAAGTTTTCCAGTTAGATTAAAGGGCACCTTGTAAGAAAAGAAGTGTGGTACAGAGGAAGAAACCTAATTCTGGCTACAGAACTTACTAGCTATGTGACTACCAACAAGTTTCCTAAACTCTGATTTCTTTTCTGTAAGTGGGAAAATGATAACCTCAGAGGGAGGCAGAGGTGTTAGAAGGACTTGGGAAATAAAGAACATAAAGGTTTGATCCCTGGATCAGGAAGATCCCCTAGAGAAGGAAATGGCAACCTGCTCCAGTACTCTTGCTTGGGAAATCCCATGAACAGAGGAGCCTGGAAGACTACAGTCCATGGGGTCACAAGAGTCAGACACAAGTTAGCAACTAAACAACAATAACAAGAAAGTACAAATAACAGAGTGAAAAGTTGAGTCTTTTGTCAGCTCCCCAACTCAGAGGCTCTATGGCCAACTCCTTTTGCCTCCTGCTGAGCCTTCCAGAGGTATCTTAATATACAAAGGTATTCATGCTTTTTTTTTTTTTTGGCCATTTCTATTGGTCTTTCATGTATTCATTTTCATCCATCTTTGTTCTTTTGGCCTGCGTGGGCCTCCCATTGCAGTGGCCTCTCTCATTGCAGAGCACTGGCTCTGGGCTCATGAGCTCCAGAGCTCTGGCTCGGTAGTTGGACACATCGGTCCAGTCGATCCGTGGCACATGGGATCTTCCCAGGCCAGGGAATCAAACCGGCGCCCCTTGCACTGGAAGGCGGTGTGTTTACCCACTGGACCACCAGGGAAGCCCCTACTCATGCTTTTTTAAAATTCACCAACAATATATGAGACTGATTGTTAGCATGTGTGAGCAGTTATGTAAGACACACTGAGAAATGCCCTTTATATGGATTGTTTTACTGAATCCTCCTCAAAACTTTATGAGATTGGTATTCATACATAGTTTACAAGTAAGGAAATAGAAGCTCAGGAAAGGTAAGTCACTTTGCCCATGATCACAGAGTTATGATGTGGTAGAACTAGAATTCAATCTCAGACTTTCTGCTGAAGAGTCCAAGCCCTTAACCACCATGACATAGGGCTTATGCTTCATGCCTAGATGTTTCATATATACATCAAGTTTTCCAGTTAGATTAAAGGGCACCTTGTAAGAAAAGAAGTGTGGTACAGAGGAAGAAACCTAATTCTGGCTACAGAACTTACTAGCTATGTGACTACCAACAAGTTTCCTAAACTCTGATTTCTTTTCTGTAAGTGGGAAAATGATAACCTCAGAGGGAGGCAGAGGTGTTAGAAGGACTTGGGGAAATAAAGAACATAAAGTATCTGGTACATAAGATGTATTCAGAAATGATAGCTACCTTATCAAGAGTCATGTCTTTTTTAAAAAATACATTTACAGTTTCTTTAATTTTTAAAAATTTTAATTGAAGGGTAATTGCTTTACAACATTGTGTTAGTTTCAGCTGTACAACATACATCAGCCATAAGCTTAGAATGCCCCCTCCCTCTTGAGCCTCTTCCCCATCCCCGCACCCCAGTTCACCTCTCTAGGTTGTCACAGAGCACCAGGCTGAACTCCCTGTGTTAAACAGAAACTTCTCACCAGCTTTCTTTTTTCATACGTGACCTATCTGTTTCAATGCTATGCTCACAATTCCCCCACTGTCTCCTTTCCCCGCTGTGTCCACAAGTCTTTTCTCTATGTGAGGTGGATGAACCTAGAGCCTGTCATACAGAGTGAAATAAGTCAGAAAGAGAAAAACAAATATCGTACAGTAATGCATGTATATTGAATCTAGTAAAAGGGTATGGACAAACCTATTTGCGGGGCAGGAATGAACTGCCAGCTTTAACTGTTCTGGGCCCAGCAGGAAGGAAATACCCATGTGATATTTGGTATAGTACTGATCTCGTCTGTGGATGACAGGAAAATCCCACACAGAAGCCCCTAAAATAAATGCAAGGCAACAGGCTCCTACACCTAATGCCCATGGGGCTCTCTGAAAGGGAGAAGTTGGCCATTTGTTGCCTGTTCAAAGAAATGTATGGGGCAGGGCCGGGGGAGGGAGGCTTTGTAGGGAGGGGATATATGTATGCATAGAGCTGCTTCACACTGTTGTACAGCAGAAACTGTCGCAGCATGGTAAAGCAATTATCCTCCAACTTAAACACATAAAAATGTTTAAAAAGAAATATATGGAATAGTATAGAAGACTGACCTGGAGTTCATACGCATTATAAACCTTCTCCAAGACCAGCAAACAGAAATGGAGAGCGGAAGAAAAGATTAAAGAAACACACCTCACAATGTTGTGGGAACATTCTTCCTTCAGGTTCCCTCAGGGTAGCTCCTTCACCTCCTTCCAGTCACCTCCTCAGGGATTTCTCCTGACTGGCAACTTGCTTCCTCTTCCACTTGATTTATAATTTTTTTCCATAACACTTTTTACCTCTATTGTATGACATAACTATCCTGTTTACTGCCTGTGTTTTCATTGTCTGACTGCTCCAGAATGTAGCTCCTGAATGCAGTGGTCTTTGTTTTTTGTTTTTTTTCTTTCACTAAGCTATCCTGGCACATGCTAAGTACTCAATAGACAATTTGTTGGAAGAACACATTTTGAAGATAAGGAAATGGAGGTTATCTGACTCAGAAGACTCAAGACTAGAAGTCAGTTCTGCCTCCCAAATCAGTTGTCTTTCCACCAAATCATCTTTCAGCAAAGAGGGGTACATGTCTAATACGAGGGAATGATTTAGCTGTTGGGAAATCCAGACAAAACTGGAAACCAGTGCATTTAGACAAAATAATTGAACCATAGAAGAGACGGTAGGATAGATGTGGGCGGTTGTGTTGATTTTTTTTTACTTCAAAATTTTGTTTAAGTACCTGAGACTTTGCTGTCAGTTTATCTAGTGAAATAAGATTCATGATCAATGTGTGGAAACGGAAATTTCAGACCTCATTATACACAAACTGAAGATTATTCCTTTGCTGTCACTGCGGCATTTGACACACCGGTGAAAACAAAAGGCAATCTGTCTCAGACGCCCCTTTTAGCTCTGACAGATGTGGAAATGCATGAGTCTGGGGTGCTAATTTTTGGCTGGATGTTAAATGTGAGCATGTCCGGAGGCGCCGCTGGAGAAGCTGCCACTCAGCTCATGGTGTAGGGCTGAAGTCCTACAGAGGCCCTGAATTTCCAGCCAGGACACCCTCCTCCAGCCCTACTTCCTTTTCTTTTTAAAACTGGAACTCTAACTACGACCTGAAACACAGAGCTTTTTGTTATTTTTAAATTTTTATTTACTTACTTTGGGCCACACCACGCGACATGCAGGATTAGCTCCCCAACCAGGAACTGAGCCTGTGCCCCTGCATTGGGAACACAGTCTTAACCATGGAGGATCAGACAAGTTCCCTCAGGGTAGCTCCTTCACCTCCTTCCAGTCACCTCCTCAGGGATTTCTCCTGACTGGCAACTTGCTTCCTCTTCCACTTGATTTATAATTTTTTTCCATAACACTTTTTACCTCTATTGTATGACATAACTATCCTGTTTACTGCCTGTGTTTTCATTGTCTGACTGCTCCAGAATGTAGCTCCTGAATGCAGTGGTCTTTGTTTTTTGTTTTTTTTCTTTCACTAAGCTATCCTGGCACATGCTAAGTACTCAATAGACAATTTGTTGGAAGAACACATTTTGAAGATAAGGAAATGGAGGTTATCTGACTCAGAAGACTCAAGACTAGAAGTCAGTTCTGCCTCCCAAATCAGTTGTCTTTCCACCAAATCATCTTTCAGCAAAGAGGGGTACATGTCTAATACGAGGGAATGATTTAGCTGTTGGGAAATCCAGACAAAACTGGAAACCAGTGCATTTAGACAAAATAATTGAACCATAGAAGAGACGGTAGGATAGATGTGGGCGGTTGTGTTGATTTTTTTTTACTTCAAAATTTTGTTTAAGTACCTGAGACTTTGCTGTCAGTTTATCTAGTGAAATAAGATTCATGATCAATGTGTGGAAACGGAAATTTCAGACCTCATTATACACAAACTGAAGATTATTCCTTTGCTGTCACTGCGGCATTTGACACACCGGTGAAAACAAAAGGCAATCTGTCTCAGACGCCCCTTTTAGCTCTGACAGATGTGGAAATGCATGAGTCTGGGGTGCTAATTTTTGGCTGGATGTTAAATGTGAGCATGTCCGGAGGCGCCGCTGGAGAAGCTGCCACTCAGCTCATGGTGTAGGGCTGAAGTCCTACAGAGGCCCTGAATTTCCAGCCAGGACACCCTCCTCCAGCCCTACTTCCTTTTCTTTTTAAAACTGGAACTCTAACTACGACCTGAAACACAGAGCTTTTTGTTATTTTTAAATTTTTATTTACTTACTTTGGGCCACACCACGCGACATGCAGGATTAGCTCCCCAACCAGGAACTGAGCCTGTGCCCCTGCATTGGGAACACAGTCTTAACCATGGAGGATCAGACAAGTTCTCCCTCAGAGGCCCGCTGTCTGTTCCAGGCTGACCTTCCACCGGACCTATTGAGTACATCCCCTCATCTCATCACTTACTTCCTCCTCTTGAATCTTAAGACTGTCTTTTCCCCACAGCATGTGGATATGCCCAAATCTCTGGAAACCTTCCAATCATCTCTTGAATTGGTTAGTTATCAATGGATGTGTAATAAAGCACCCTAAAACAGTGGCTTAAAATAACAAGCAGGTTTTTTTTCTTCACAAGCTGATGAGCCATCTGGGCGATTCTGTTGATCTGGACAAGGCTGGTCTTCATCTGAGCCTGATATACCGTATATCCTCCATGAGTGTGCAGTCAGCAGGTGGGCTGGTGGGGGCAGGCTAATCAAGGATGATCTTACTCACAGGCCTGGGAAATAGCAGGCTACTAGATATGGGGAAGTGGTGACTGCTCCACTGATCGCTTTTCCAGCAAGTTAGCTCAGGCTTGGTCTCATGATAGCCTTGCTGGATTTTAAGACAGAGAGAGCAGAAGTACACGGGCTTCTGAAACTGGAAGAATATCACTTCTGCCTCATTTTATGGGCAAAAGCAAACCATAGGCTAGCCCTGAAGCAAAGAATAGACTCTACTTCTTGATCAGAGGAGCCACAGTCACATCACAGAGGGTGTGAATTCAGGGAAGGACAAAGCATGAGGGTAAGTTTTACAATCAATCTATTCTGTCATCATCCTTAAGCTTCTGCCCATATGTCTTTTTTCCTTCACAGCCAAACTTCTAGACAAGGTTGCTGCCATGTTAGCATTTTAGAGCATTTAGAGCATTTTAGAACTAGTCACTTCTCAACCAAGATGACCTGACCTTATTACCACCATCCGCGTTTTGATGGAACTGTTCCCTTTAAAGATAATGATGTCTCCAACTATGTGAAGTAGAATAGTTTCCGTAAGACCTTCCTTCCATTTGTCCTCCTTGCATGCTGCATCAAGAAGGTGTGTGGACACAGTGAACTCATGGATAAACAGACAGAGCATAGACATAGGGACATTGTGGGGAAGAAACAGGGAGGGGGAAGCATGGAGGGAGTAACATGGAAACCTATACTGTCATGTGTGGAAAAGATAGCTATTGCCACTGTGCTAAGGGAATAGGAGTGCTCACAATGGCTTGGGGCAATGGTCTGGAGGGGTGGGATGGGGGAACTGGGGGTGGGGACCGTGAATATGCATATGACTGATCTGGGAACATACATGTCTGTGAACAACAAAACTCTGTAAAACCTTTAAAATAAAGAATTAAAAAAAAAAACCCACAGTAAATACTAAATATTCTGTTCAAAAAAGAAGGTGTGTGGAGGGGCTTCCCTGGTGGCCCAGTGGGTAAGCACACTGCCTTGCAGTGCAAGGGGCACTGGTTCGATCTCTGGCCTGGGAAGATCCCACGTGCTGTGGAGCGGCTGGATGGATGTGTCCAACTACCAAGCCGGAGCTCTGGAGCGCATGCGCCCAGAGCCGGTGCTACTCACAGGCCTGGGAAATAGCAGGCTACTAGATATGGGGAAGTGGTGACTGCTCCACTGATCGCTTTTCCAGCAAGTTAGCTCAGGCTTGGTCTCATGATAGCCTTGCTGGATTTTAAGACAGAGAGAGCAGAAGTACACGGGCTTCTGAAACTGGAAGAATATCACTTCTGCCTCATTTTATGGGCAAAAGCAAACCATAGGCTAGCCCTGAAGCAAAGAATAGACTCTACTTCTTGATCAGAGGAGCCACAGTCACATCACAGAGGGTGTGAATTCAGGGAAGGACAAAGCATGAGGGTAAGTTTTACAATCAATCTATTCTGTCATCATCCTTAAGCTTCTGCCCATATGTCTTTTTTCCTTCACAGCCAAACTTCTAGACAAGGTTGCTGCCATGTTAGCATTTTAGAGCATTTAGAGCATTTTAGAACTAGTCACTTCTCAACCAAGATGACCTGACCTTATTACCACCATCCGCGTTTTGATGGAACTGTTCCCTTTAAAGATAATGATGTCTCCAACTATGTGAAGTAGAATAGTTTCCGTAAGACCTTCCTTCCATTTGTCCTCCTTGCATGCTGCATCAAGAAGGTGTGTGGACACAGTGAACTCATGGATAAACAGACAGAGCATAGACATAGGGACATTGTGGGGAAGAAACAGGGAGGGGGAAGCATGGAGGGAGTAACATGGAAACCTATACTGTCATGTGTGGAAAAGATAGCTATTGCCACTGTGCTAAGGGAATAGGAGTGCTCACAATGGCTTGGGGCAATGGTCTGGAGGGGTGGGATGGGGGAACTGGGGGGGTGGGGACCGTGAATATGCATATGACTGATCTGGGAACATACATGTCTGTGAACAACAAAACTCTGTAAAACCTTTAAAATAAAGAATTAAAAAAAAAAACCCACAGTAAATACTAAATATTCTGTTCAAAAAAGAAGGTGTGTGGAGGGGCTTCCCTGGTGGCCCAGTGGGTAAGCACACTGCCTTGCAGTGCAAGGGGCACTGGTTCGATCTCTGGCCTGGGAAGATCCCACGTGCTGTGGAGCGGCTGGATGGATGTGTCCAACTACCAAGCCGGAGCTCTGGAGCGCATGCGCCCAGAGCCGGTGCTCTGCAACAACAGAAGCCACTGCGATGGGAGGCCCACACGGGTCAAAGAACAAATATGGATGAAAATAGATAAATGAAAGATCAATAGAAGTGGCCCGCCTGCTTCCCCCTCCCTCCCCAACCTGGTGCCCCCAACAGCAAAAAAAAAAAAAGTGTGTGGAGTATGTTGGACTATCTTTACTTTCATATAGAAGGCAAAATAGAAAAATAGCCTATCTCATTTTTTCTCTGTCTCATTTTTCTGTTGTTTCATTTTTTATTCTTTTTTTATTTTTTTTCTTCTCATGCTAAACTGTTTCTGAAATCTAATGCAATTAGGTGGATACCACCTACATACGTTTTCATTCTAATTTGTCTGTTGACCTCCAGGAATAATATATCAGTGTCTATTGGATATTGCCACCAGCTCCTCGAGTGCTACATATGTTTAAAATGGAGCTTTCATCCAATAGATAATTCTGTCCTCACTTTTTCCATTAACAAGTTTTCTATTCTTCCAACTCACTGAGTTAGAAACTGAAGACTTTCCTTAACTCTTTCAGTTTTGGGTTCCCTACAACTCAAAATACTAAGACCCATCAATTCTATCTCCGAGAATCCCTCAGACACATCCTCTTCTTCATTGCTCACCACTGCTGCCTGAGTTCAGGTTGTCATCCTCTACTACCCAGGCCAATGCTGGAGACTTTCATCAGCTCTCCCGACCCCTTTTGCTGCCAGAGAGTTTTCTGAAACAGAAATCTAACTGTGTTAATTCTTTGCTTCATACACTTCCATTGGCTCATTTCTGCCAAGATAAAATCTAAATTTTTCATACTAGTTAGTGATGATTGATTGCAAGGAAAAAAGAGACAGAAAAAAAGAAAGAAATGTCTTCTATCTATCTCATTTAAGAAGAAGATTTATTAGAAAGCAGATATGGACTTCAATTGATTATAATGTCAATGTAGTTTCATCCTTGGTTAGAAATGTATCACTGTGTTGTTGATAATGTTGACAATGAAGATGCTAGGTTGTGTGGAGGCAGGAAGTAAATGGGAACTGTATTACCTCTTGATTTTGTTGTGAACTTAAAACTGCTCTAAAAACATAAGTTACTAAGAAAAGAAATGGACAAAGAAACAAAGAAATGTTCACAAGACAAGAAGCCACTGCAATGGGAGGCCCACACGGGTCAAAGAACAAATATGGATGAAAATAGATAAATGAAAGATCAATAGAAGTGGCCCGCCTGCTTCCCCCTCCCTCCCCAACCTGGTGCCCCCAACAGCAAAAAAAAAAAAAGTGTGTGGAGTATGTTGGACTATCTTTACTTTCATATAGAAGGCAAAATAGAAAAATAGCCTATCTCATTTTTTCTCTGTCTCATTTTTCTGTTGTTTCATTTTTTATTCTTTTTTTATTTTTTTTCTTCTCATGCTAAACTGTTTCTGAAATCTAATGCAATTAGGTGGATACCACCTACATACGTTTTCATTCTAATTTGTCTGTTGACCTCCAGGAATAATATATCAGTGTCTATTGGATATTGCCACCAGCTCCTCGAGTGCTACATATGTTTAAAATGGAGCTTTCATCCAATAGATAATTCTGTCCTCACTTTTTCCATTAACAAGTTTTCTATTCTTCCAACTCACTGAGTTAGAAACTGAAGACTTTCCTTAACTCTTTCAGTTTTGGGTTCCCTACAACTCAAAATACTAAGACCCATCAATTCTATCTCCGAGAATCCCTCAGACACATCCTCTTCTTCATTGCTCACCACTGCTGCCTGAGTTCAGGTTGTCATCCTCTACTACCCAGGCCAATGCTGGAGACTTTCATCAGCTCTCCCGACCCCTTTTGCTGCCAGAGAGTTTTCTGAAACAGAAATCTAACTGTGTTAATTCTTTGCTTCATACACTTCCATTGGCTCATTTCTGCCAAGATAAAATCTAAATTTTTCATACTAGTTAGTGATGATTGATTGCAAGGAAAAAAGAGACAGAAAAAAAGAAAGAAATGTCTTCTATCTATCTCATTTAAGAAGAAGATTTATTAGAAAGCAGATATGGACTTCAATTGATTATAATGTCAATGTAGTTTCATCCTTGGTTAGAAATGTATCACTGTGTTGTTGATAATGTTGACAATGAAGATGCTAGGTTGTGTGGAGGCAGGAAGTAAATGGGAACTGTATTACCTCTTGATTTTGTTGTGAACTTAAAACTGCTCTAAAAACATAAGTTACTAAGAAAAGAAATGGACAAAGAAACAAAGAAATGTTCACAAGACAAGAAGCAGAGTAAGGCATCGGGGGATTATTGTGGACCATGTCTTGTGTTTGCAGGCTCCTCTCTCACTGCCTTCAGGATCTCATCTTTTCTTTCAGTGACTTGGCCCCAATTCTCCTACAGATCCCCACCATCCCCTTACTATCCTCCTACGTGTTCTTCAATGCACATGACCCCCCACCCAGCACTCTTAATCCAAGTCTCTCTAACCTTCTACCTACCTATTCTCTTAGAATATATTCATGAGAAAGAAATTCTGATTAGGTTAGCTCATGGATCAAGAAAGGTTATATGGACAAAACAATACAGCCTGAGTTCACATATTTGGAGGACCTGCACAGAGGAATGTTCTCAACAAAGACAGTGTGGGCTAGGCAGGTAACTCAGACAGGTCCACCGGACTCCTCAGTAAGGCCACCCAGTTCTTCTCCCACTGCAGTGCACTACTCACTCCACCTGCAGAGAATTACTGTCCATTTCCTAAACACATCATGCTCTTTTTCAGACAGTATTTCCAATATGGGCAATAATCTCTTCCTTCTTAACTTCCTGTAAATCTCCTCTTTATTCTTTCATAAGCAGTTTGAATGTCATTTCCTCTATGAAGCCCATTCTGGCCCCTGTTAGTTGCTCTGTTCTCTAGGAAGGCTAAGCATTTTGCACATAGCTCTGATAGACTATATATCACCCCACATTGAAATTATTCACCCCCCTGCTAGATTATGAGCTTTTTTCTTTTAAAATTATTTTTATTGGCAGGCATATTACCATTATCTGAGATATGGTTGGGCTCACAGTTAGAGATCAAAAAATATGTTGAATGGATGAAGATGTAAGTGACCAGAGTCACTAAATCAGCAGTTCTCAAAGTGGCTCCTGGATCAGCAACATCAGCATCATCTAAGAACTTGTTAGAAATGCAAATTTCTGGGCCACATCATAGACCTAATGAATCAAAAACTCTGAGAATAGGAGTGGTAGGCAGAATACTGGTCCTCCCCAAAGATATTCACATCTTAACCCATGAAACTTCTGAATATCTTACACTATATAGCAAAGGGGAATTGAAGCTGAAGATGGAATTAAGATTGCTTGTCATCTGATTTTAAAATAAAGAGGCTAACTTAGACTCTCCCTGTAGGACCAGCATTAATCACAAGAGTCTTTAAATGGGGAAGAAGGAGACAAAAGAGTCAGAACCGAGAGATATTATTACGAGAAAGACTTGACCAGCCATTACTGGCTTTGAGGATGAAGCTGGACTCTAGCCAAGGAATGTACACAGCCTCTAGAAGCTAGAAAGAAAGCTCTTCTCCCCAAGAACCTCCAGAAAGGAATTCAGCCCTGCTGAAACCTTGGTTTTTGCCTAGTCTTTACCAAAATTCAGAAGATCCATTTTGGACTTCTGAATTCCACAACTATAAGACATTTGAAAAATTGAATTTAAACCACAATACCAGTCTTGGGCAGGTTATAGGCCACCAAAACAATACAGCCTGAGTTCACATATTTGGAGGACCTGCACAGAGGAATGTTCTCAACAAAGACAGTGTGGGCTAGGCAGGTAACTCAGACAGGTCCACCGGACTCCTCAGTAAGGCCACCCAGTTCTTCTCCCACTGCAGTGCACTACTCACTCCACCTGCAGAGAATTACTGTCCATTTCCTAAACACATCATGCTCTTTTTCAGACAGTATTTCCAATATGGGCAATAATCTCTTCCTTCTTAACTTCCTGTAAATCTCCTCTTTATTCTTTCATAAGCAGTTTGAATGTCATTTCCTCTATGAAGCCCATTCTGGCCCCTGTTAGTTGCTCTGTTCTCTAGGAAGGCTAAGCATTTTGCACATAGCTCTGATAGACTATATATCACCCCACATTGAAATTATTCACCCCCCTGCTAGATTATGAGCTTTTTTCTTTTAAAATTATTTTTATTGGCAGGCATATTACCATTATCTGAGATATGGTTGGGCTCACAGTTAGAGATCAAAAAATATGTTGAATGGATGAAGATGTAAGTGACCAGAGTCACTAAATCAGCAGTTCTCAAAGTGGCTCCTGGATCAGCAACATCAGCATCATCTAAGAACTTGTTAGAAATGCAAATTTCTGGGCCACATCATAGACCTAATGAATCAAAAACTCTGAGAATAGGAGTGGTAGGCAGAATACTGGTCCTCCCCAAAGATATTCACATCTTAACCCATGAAACTTCTGAATATCTTACACTATATAGCAAAGGGGAATTGAAGCTGAAGATGGAATTAAGATTGCTTGTCATCTGATTTTAAAATAAAGAGGCTAACTTAGACTCTCCCTGTAGGACCAGCATTAATCACAAGAGTCTTTAAATGGGGAAGAAGGAGACAAAAGAGTCAGAACCGAGAGATATTATTACGAGAAAGACTTGACCAGCCATTACTGGCTTTGAGGATGAAGCTGGACTCTAGCCAAGGAATGTACACAGCCTCTAGAAGCTAGAAAGAAAGCTCTTCTCCCCAAGAACCTCCAGAAAGGAATTCAGCCCTGCTGAAACCTTGGTTTTTGCCTAGTCTTTACCAAAATTCAGAAGATCCATTTTGGACTTCTGAATTCCACAACTATAAGACATTTGAGTTGATTTAAACCACTAAGTTTATGATAATTTGTTATAACTCAATTGGAAACTAATGCAATAGGGTCCAGCCATTGTCTTGGGCAGACTCTAGAAATTCTTAAGAATATACTGTGTCTTAGGGTATAAAGCAATTCTCAAACCCCAGATAAGCTCTTGAGACCTAGAATCCGTCCTCCAGTGATTAGGAATTTGTAACTCACCGCCAGCCGCTTCAGCAGAGTTCTACCCGCAAGCAAAAAGCTGCTAGGAAATAAGAAAAGCCCTAATGGCAACATTCCAACCTTATCTGCTTACTTTCCTAAGAGCAAATTAGCTTAATTCTTGACCAGAGTAACCTGCTCCGGTCTAGCTCAAGTTGTAGGCTCACATAGAAGCCAGGAGCAGCATTTTTCTTTTAATTTCTTAGGATTGTAAGTAGAAGCAGAAGTAAAGTATATGCAGCCGTGTCTGAGGTTTTTCCTTTAAAAAGAGGAGAGTAAATTGGGCAGAAGCTTCCTCACAAAACTCAGTTGCATCTGAGGTGAGGTTGAAGCTCCCAGCTCTGGGGTAAGATCTTTCTCTTTGCATTTCGATTGAATTCTGTTTAATTCTGTTCAATTCTTTTTTTTAATTAATTAATTAATTTATTTATTTGAGGAGGGTGGGGTGGGGAGGGAGTGGAGTAGGCGGGCTACTTCTATTGGTCTTTCATTTGTCCATTTTCATCCATCTTTGTTCTTCGGCCCGTGTGGGCCTCCCATCAGGCGGCCTCTGTTGTCGCAGAGCACCGGCTCTGGGCGCATACGCTCCAGAGCTCCGGCTTGGTAATTGGACACATCAGTCCAGCCGCTCCGCGGCACATGGGATCTTCCCAGGCCAGGGATCGAACCGGCGCCCCTTGCACTGCAAGGCGGTGATCTTACCCACTGGACCACCAGGGAAGCCCTAATTCTGTTTAATTCTGATTATTTGTGCTTGCCTAATAAACCCACTCTTGGTTTAACAATACTTGAGACCACGATACTTTATTGTTGAGGTCCGAGGCTCACACCCTGAGGGGACCACCCCGTGTTTGCAAAAAGGTCTCTGAGCTATTCAATATAGTATCTCTTAGTGAGAGCTAGTGAGAATAGTAATCAGAGTAAGCTCCGACACGGCACCCGTGACACCATCTGTGTTTCATGAGTCTTCCAGGCAATGATGAAGTTTCCTCCCACTCACACACCTAGTACTGGTCTACTACACTCCTCTTACTTTCCTGTATTTGCTTGTTTGACTATGTTTACTGTTCATCATTACATTCCAGCTCCTAGCCCAGAGCTGTCACTCAGTCACAGTGGTAGCTAATACTCATTGAGAATGTCTATGTGTAAAGTGCTGTTATAACTCAGTCCTCATGAAGTGAAGTAAAAGTTGCTCATTCATATCTGACTCGTTGGTACCCATGGATGAGCCATGGAATTCTGCAGGCAAGAGCACTGGAATGGGTAGCCTTTCCCTTCTCCAAGTGATCTTCCTAACCCAGGGACCGAACTCAGGTCTCTCATATTGCAGGAGGATTCCTTACCATCTGAGCCACCAGGGAAGCCCAAGAATATTGGAGTGGGTAGCCTATCCTTTCTCCAGGGGATCTTCCTGACCAAGGAATTAAACCAGGGTCTCCTGCCTTGCAGGCACATTCTTTATCAGCTGAGCTACATGCACAGTCCATAGTAACCCTATAAAGTAAGTACTATTACTATTCCATATTTTATAGATGAGAAAACAGATACACAGAGAAGAAAATCAATATTCCCAAGGCTTCCCAGCTTGTAAATGGCAAAGCCAGGATTTAAATAAAGCTCAGTCTCACTCCAGAGTCCGTGCTCTGACCTATGCTGTGTGGTCTCCAGGCAGGTACACTATGTAACTGATTGGTAAATGGATTGACTAATCAATGGACAATAAACAGTAAGTCTCACCTGGGGACTTCTAAAGGTTGTGTGGGAAGCAGTGGTAGATTTCTAAATGGCTGTCATCCAACTGTTGATTCTGTGGAGAGGAGAAGACATGTTCTTCACTTGGGTGCATGAAGGACAGAGTACTGAAAAGTCTCTTGAGACTGAAAGGGAACTTGGCTGGCTAAAGGGGACCAAGCATGAGACTGTAGAGGGTGCTCCTTGAGTAGGGACTGTGGCTTCCAGGAATGAGGGAATTAAAAGTAACAGGAGAGGCAAGACTAGACCTGCCTTTTCACCTCATAATTACTGGTATCCAGCCTAGACTGGGACCTCAGCCCAGAGCCTGAATTATCAACATGTGTTTGTTGAACAAAAGAGAATTTCAGTGTTAGATTCTTCTAAGATCTTCTGGCCTTTGTTTCAAAGTGTTCAAAGAAGACCTCTGATTAAATTCATCAGACCTCCCAGCTGTGATGTGTATGATGTGAAGGGCAAGGTTGAGCCAAAAGTCAATGAATTGGAGGACATGGGATCATAGAGGATGTAAGTAGAAGAGGTTTTGGTAAGTGTTCAAGACTTGGTGTCCAAGGAATGTGGCCACTCCCCATTAGGGATGAGGGGGCCTAGTTGAGGAAGGAGACTCTAGTATTAATTTACTGCCCTCTGTGTCAGGCATGGAGCTCAATGTTTTTCCCTGTTTGAACACATGAAGCAAAGTGTCCCAATATATGGACAGAGCACAGGAAAATGAAATCAAGGGAAGAAAATATGCAGAGCCCCTGTGCTGGCAGACAGGGGCAGAGCTCTGTCCCCAGGGAAACATGGTCAATCTGTCAGGCTGGGGCTATGGGTAAGGCTCCACGACCTTGAGGATCTAGACAGATGTCAGAAACAGAAGCTTGGATTGAGTTCTGTTACTGAGGCATGGAGAGGGGATGATGGAAGGCAAGGGATGGAATTATATTTGGGGGATAACAGAAGCCAGTGCAGACTGATGAGCCACTGCTTTTAGCAAAGGAAGAGGCAGAGTTAAAGTAGGTGGTGGTGGTAGGAAAACTCCTTATTGAAGAAAGAAGGCCTGGTGTGGAGGTCAGGAGGAGAGAAGAGCTGAGTTATGCAGGTGCAGTGCATAACGAGTCCTTAGTATACTCATGAGTTTCATTCATAACTCATCCCAAGGACAGTGAGGAGGTTCTGTTCCTCACCTGCAGGTGGGGATGTGCCCTAGAATACATCACTTGCACAGACCAAGTCAGGAGGAAATAGAGGCCCATGGAATAAAACAGGCAAATGAAAAATCTGCACACACATCTTCTTTTCTCTTGACCAGGGAAATTCAGGCAAGTAACATATGAAAGGAATCTAAAGCAAACAGAATGGCATCAAGCGTTTCCCCATATTGATGTCATATGACTCCACTGCCTCCAGAACCATTTTGGTTGTGCTAAGACCATGCCCACAGTGCCTCATTAAAACTTCCTTAACGGGAGCTCTACCACCCATGAAAGGTATTTTCTTCTCCCTTTCTGTGAAATCACCTCAGCTGTCTCTGAAGAGAGACTCTCAAAGAAACATTGACATATAATTAGTATTGTTTCTTTCTCGTTTTCCTACTTTGTTATACACTTTAGTGATATTCCACCATGCCAAGAGTTCCCTGCATGGAAAAACCATAGAGGATGTAAGTAGAAGAGGTTTTGGTAAAAACCAAAGGGGAGGGGGGCCTAGTTGAGGAAGGAGACTCTAGTATTAATTTACTGCCCTCTGTGTCAGGCATGGAGCTCAATGTTTTTCCCTGTTTGAACACATGAAGCAAAGTGTCCCAATATATGGACAGAGCACAGGAAAATGAAATCAAGGGAAGAAAATATGCAGAGCCCCTGTGCTGGCAGACAGGGGCAGAGCTCTGTCCCCAGGGAAACATGGTCAATCTGTCAGGCTGGGGCTATGGGTAAGGCTCCACGACCTTGAGGATCTAGACAGATGTCAGAAACAGAAGCTTGGATTGAGTTCTGTTACTGAGGCATGGAGAGGGGATGATGGAAGGCAAGGGATGGAATTATATTTGGGGGATAACAGAAGCCAGTGCAGACTGATGAGCCACTGCTTTTAGCAAAGGAAGAGGCAGAGTTAAAGTAGGTGGTGGTGGTAGGAAAACTCCTTATTGAAGAAAGAAGGCCTGGTGTGGAGGTCAGGAGGAGAGAAGAGCTGAGTTATGCAGGTGCAGTGCATAACGAGTCCTTAGTATACTCATGAGTTTCATTCATAACTCATCCCAAGGACAGTGAGGAGGTTCTGTTCCTCACCTGCAGGTGGGGATGTGCCCTAGAATACATCACTTGCACAGACCAAGTCAGGAGGAAATAGAGGCCCATGGAATAAAACAGGCAAATGAAAAATCTGCACACACATCTTCTTTTCTCTTGACCAGGGAAATTCAGGCAAGTAACATATGAAAGGAATCTAAAGCAAACAGAATGGCATCAAGCGTTTCCCCATATTGATGTCATATGACTCCACTGCCTCCAGAACCATTTTGGTTGTGCTAAGACCATGCCCACAGTGCCTCATTAAAACTTCCTTAACGGGAGCTCTACCACCCATGAAAGGTATTTTCTTCTCCCTTTCTGTGAAATCACCTCAGCTGTCTCTGAAGAGAGACTCTCAAAGAAACATTGACATATAATTAGTATTGTTTCTTTCTCGTTTTCCTACTTTGTTATACACTTTAGTGATATTCCACCATGCCAAGAGTTCCCTGCATGGAAAAACCAGCCCCTGACCTCAGGTTTTGTTTATTCCATTTTCTCCTCCCTCAGACTCAGCCAGAAGAAATTTTCCAGAAAGTAGAATTTGAAACCCATCAAGCTTCACTCCAGCACTTTGACCTCCCAGATGCCCTTTTACTGTGGATTATTTTAGTGTCAGTGCCTCTGTCCAAGAAGCCAGGAGAGAGGATTTTTCTATTCACAGAGAATTGGAATCAACTGGCCTAAAAGCCTTAGTCTTAGAAGATCTGAGAGATGGTGGTCTGAGCACTACACAGCCATGTAGTGGCCTTTTTCTCTCCTAACTGGCATATAAGTTGTCACAGGCTTTCTGCATTGTGACATCTTCATTGGAAGGACTAATGCTGAAGCTCCAATACTTTGGCCATCTGATATGAAGAGCTGACTCACTGGAAAAGACCCTGATGCTGGGAAAGATAGAGGCAGGAGAAGGGGGCAACAGAGGATGAGATGGTTGGATGGGATCACTGACTCAATGGATGTGAGTTTAAGCAAAATCCAGGGAATACTGAAGGGCAGGGAGCCTGGTGTGCTACAGGCATGGGGTAGCAAAGAGTTGGACATGACTTAGCGACTAAACAACAATCTTGTTTTCCTTACTAAAATAAATTTGTTCATTTGGAATTATCTTCCCATTATAGTGACAGTGCTATCAGAGCCCCCTTTACAATCATACTGTCTGGGCAATATTCCTATGTTTATATTGATTCTTTGTGCATTATCTGACTCTAAGTCACCTAAGAAAGTGAGTATCTACACGGAGTCTATCTCAAGGGTACTTGTGAAAATACATTCAGCCTGTCCTACTTCTTCTCAGCTATCTGCCTTTGATATGTGTCTCTCTTCTAGCAGATTTTTTGTAAGGCAAGGACTCTTTCTGGGGGTATTCTTTGCATCCTTTTTTTAAAAAAAGGTGTATCATCAGTGAGCATCAACTATAATGAGGCATTTTTAGTAGGGTTTGATAATGTCAGAACTAGGTAATGGTGGCCTCTGAGCTGAGATCCTGCCAGCTGAATTTTATTAACCCAAGTCAGGGTGCCAGGTTAGACTTCAAAGAAACATTGACATATAATTAGTATTGTTTCTTTCTCGTTTTCCTACTTTGTTATCCCTTTAGTGATATTCCACCATGCCAAGAGTTCCTGCATGGAAACACCAGCCCCTGACCTCAGGTTTTGTTTATTCCATTTTCTCCTCCCTCAGACTCAGCCAGAAGAAATTTTCCAGAAAGTAGAATTTGAAACCCATCAAGCTTCACTCCAGCACTTTGACCTCCCAGATGCCCTTTTACTGTGGATTATTTTAGTGTCAGTGCCTCTGTCCAAGAAGCCAGGAGAGAGGATTTTTCTATTCACAGAGAATTGGAATCAACTGGCCTAAAAGCCTTAGTCTTAGAAGATCTGAGAGATGGTGGTCTGAGCACTACACAGCCATGTAGTGGCCTTTTTCTCTCCTAACTGGCATATAAGTTGTCACAGGCTTTCTGCATTGTGACATCTTCATTGGAAGGACTAATGCTGAAGCTCCAATACTTTGGCCATCTGATATGAAGAGCTGACTCACTGGAAAAGACCCTGATGCTGGGAAAGATAGAGGCAGGAGAAGGGGGCAACAGAGGATGAGATGGTTGGATGGGATCACTGACTCAATGGATGTGAGTTTAAGCAAAATCCAGGGAATACTGAAGGGCAGGGAGCCTGGTGTGCTACAGGCATGGGGTAGCAAAGAGTTGGACATGACTTAGCGACTAAACAACAATCTTGTTTTCCTTACTAAAATAAATTTGTTCATTTGGAATTATCTTCCCATTATAGTGACAGTGCTATCAGAGCCCCCTTTACAATCATACTGTCTGGGCAATATTCCTATGTTTATATTGATTCTTTGTGCATTATCTGACTCTAAGTCACCTAAGAAAGTGAGTATCTACACGGAGTCTATCTCAAGGGTACTTGTGAAAATACATTCAGCCTGTCCTACTTCTTCTCAGCTATCTGCCTTTGATATGTGTCTCTCTTCTAGCAGATTTTTTGTAAGGCAAGGACTCTTTCTGGGGGTATTCTTTGCATCCTTTTTTTAAAAAAAGGTGTATCATCAGTGAGCATCAACTATAATGAGGCATTTTTAGTAGGGTTTGATAATGTCAGAACTAGGTAATGGTGGCCTCTGAGCTGAGATCCTGCCAGCTGAATTTTATTAACCCAAGTCAGGGTGCTAAGCTGATTTTCAGACTTGATTGACAGAACCCTTTCAGCATAAACCCTGGAAAACTATTAGGAGGCAAGAATCCCATTGAGGCACTCTGTCTATAATAGTTTTAATGCAGAAATGCATTTGATCAGCAGCATGCTGAGCTCATATCATTTCCAGAGTGAGTAGCAATATGGTTCCAATGTCATTTACCACAACCAATTATGGTACATCCTGACAACATTTAAAACAGAACTGGATTCAGAAAAATGCACTCTCAAGACTGTGGTCTGAGAGGCAAAAAGCCAGAATTTTCTGTGGATCTCATTTCGTCTCTTTTTCATTACAATAATAAGCTGAAGAAGAAGAAAGGGGAAAAACACTTTGGGGACAAGAGGTAGGAGAAAAGCATAAAAGCAAGAGAGGACAGCAATTCGATGACCTGTCCTTCTGTCCTCTTTTCTACTGCTGCACAATTTCTCCACCAGGCAAGAGTCAGTCTTTTTAAGCAACAGATTCACTTCTCAAAATCAGAGAATAGGTTCCTCAGTCCTACTCACCATTCTTAGCCTCCACAAAAGGCACTACTTCTAATAAGCAGCAACTCCTGTGATATAAAACATCAGCTTTAAAGCCAATGCTGTGTTCAGAAGGTTCTACTCCAGTAGCGATATTGCTGATCTGTGGACTGACAGAGAGGTGTTTTCTAGATATTTCACATCTTCAAAAGATGAGACAGTCATTGCTATCTTCTGACTCAACCAGTTATAAGTCTCACTGAGATGGTACACTTCAACCAAAATCAGAGCCCCTTTACAATCATACTGTCTGGGCAATATTCCTATGTTTATATTGATTCTTTGTGCATTATCTGACTCTAAGTCACCTAAGAAAGTGAGTATCTACACGGAGTCTATCTCAAGGGTACTTGTGAAAATACATTCAGCCTGTCCTACTTCTTCTCAGCTATCTGCCTTTGATATGTGTCTCTCTTCTAGCAGATTTTTTGTAAGGCAAGGACTCTTTCTGGGGGTATTCTTTGCATCCTTTTTTTAAAAAAAGGTGTATCATCAGTGAGCATCAACTATAATGAGGCATTTTTAGTAGGGTTTGATAATGTCAGAACTAGGTAATGGTGGCCTCTGAGCTGAGATCCTGCCAGCTGAATTTTATTAACCCAAGTCAGGGTGCTAAGCTGATTTTCAGACTTGATTGACAGAACCCTTTCAGCATAAACCCTGGAAAACTATTAGGAGGCAAGAATCCCATTGAGGCACTCTGTCTATAATAGTTTTAATGCAGAAATGCATTTGATCAGCAGCATGCTGAGCTCATATCATTTCCAGAGTGAGTAGCAATATGGTTCCAATGTCATTTACCACAACCAATTATGGTACATCCTGACAACATTTAAAACAGAACTGGATTCAGAAAATGCACTCTCAAGACTGTGGTCTGAGAGGCAAAAAGCCAGAATTTTCTGTGGATCTCATTTCGTCTCTTTTTCATTACAATAATAAGCTGAAGAAGAAGAAAGGGGAAAAACACTTTGGGGACAAGAGGTAGGAGAAAAGCATAAAAGCAAGAGAGGACAGCAATTCGATGACCTGTCCTTCTGTCCTCTTTTCTACTGCTGCACAATTTCTCCACCAGGCAAGAGTCAGTCTTTTTAAGCAACAGATTCACTTCTCAAAATCAGAGAATAGGTTCCTCAGTCCTACTCACCATTCTTAGCCTCCACAAAAGGCACTACTTCTAATAAGCAGCAACTCCTGTGATATAAAACATCAGCTTTAAAGCCAATGCTGTGTTCAGAAGGTTCTACTCCAGTAGCGATATTGGCTGATCTGTGGACTGACAGAGAGGTGTTTTCTAGATATTTCACATCTTCAAAAGATGAGACAGTCATTGCTATCTTCTGACTCAACCAGTTATAAGTCTCACTGAGATGGTACACTTCTAGTACTTGTCCAAGAAAGCAAATATCAAATACTTTTCTTTTTCTATTATTTTGTTTGTTGTTTGTCTGTTTAAATAACTCTGTTGAAAAATTTAGACTTCCCTAGTGCCTCAGTGGTAAAGAATCTGCCTATGATGCAGGAGATGTGGGTACGATCCCTGGGTCAGGAAGATCCCCTGCAGAAGGAAATGGCAACCCACTCCAGTTATTTTTGCCTGGGAAATCCCATGGACAGAAGAGCCTGATGGGCTACAGTCCATGGGGTTGTAAAGAGTCAGACATGGTGCTTCCCTGGTGGTCCAGTGGGTAAAGAGTCCACCTTGCAGTGCAAGGGGCACCGGTTTGATCCCAGGCCCAGAAAGATCCCATGTGCCACAGAGCAGCTGGACCAGTATGTCCAACTATAAGCCAGCGCTCTGGAGCGCATGCGCCCAGAGACAGTGCTCTGCAACGAGAGAGGCCACTGTGATGGGAGGCCCACACATGCCAAAGAATAAAGATGGATGAAAATAATAAATAACTAATAAAAAGCTTGTGGCAGGAAGTTTAAAAAATTTTAAAAAAAGAGTCACACATGATTTAATGAGTAAACAACAACAATAATATGCTGGAAACATTTTCCATGTCAATAAACACGAATCTACATCATACATTCAAAGCTACAGAATATTACTATAAATTATTTTACCTAATCCTCTTCTGGTGAATATGTAGGCACCCTCTTTTGTCCTTCTTTTAAATAACACTGTAAGAACATCCCTGCTATACACCAATGGTCCTCAAACTTCAATGTGACAAAGAATCGTCTAGGGTATTCTTATGATGTCACTTCAATGAGACTCCTGTGTTTTTTATAAAAAAAATCAGTCTTTAAAGCCAATGATAGGTTCCTCAGTCCTACTCACCATTCTTAGCCTCCACAAAAGGCACTACTTCTAATAAGCAGCAACTCCTGTGATATAAAACATCAGCTTTAAAGCCAATGCTGTGTTCAGAAGGTTCTACTCCAGTAGCGATATTGACTGATCTGTGGACTGACAGAGAGGTGTTTTCTAGATATTTCACATCTTCAAAAGATGAGACAGTCATTGCTATCTTCTGACTCAACCAGTTATAAGTCTCACTGAGATGGTACACTTCTAGTACTTGTCCAAGAAAGCAAATATCAAATACTTTTCTTTTTCTATTATTTTGTTTGTTGTTTGTCTGTTTAAATAACTCTGTTGAAAAATTTAGACTTCCCTAGTGCCTCAGTGGTAAAGAATCTGCCTATGATGCAGGAGATGTGGGTACGATCCCTGGGTCAGGAAGATCCCCTGCAGAAGGAAATGGCAACCCACTCCAGTTATTTTTGCCTGGGAAATCCCATGGACAGAAGAGCCTGATGGGCTACAGTCCATGGGGTTGTAAAGAGTCAGACATGGTGCTTCCCTGGTGGTCCAGTGGGTAAAGAGTCCACCTTGCAGTGCAAGGGGCACCGGTTTGATCCCAGGCCCAGAAAGATCCCATGTGCCACAGAGCAGCTGGACCAGTATGTCCAACTATAAGCCAGCGCTCTGGAGCGCATGCGCCCAGAGACAGTGCTCTGCAACGAGAGAGGCCACTGTGATGGGAGGCCCACACATGCCAAAGAATAAAGATGGATGAAAATAATAAATAACTAATAAAAAGCTTGTGGCAGGAAGTTTAAAAAATTTTAAAAAAAGAGTCACACATGATTTAATGAGTAAACAACAACAATAATATGCTGGAAACATTTTTCCATGTCAATAAACACGAATCTACATCATACATTCAAAGCTACAGAATATTACTATAAATTATTTTACCTAATCCTCTTCTGGTGAATATGTAGGCACCCCTCTTTTTGTCCTTCTTTTAAATAACACTGTAAGAACATCCCTGCTATACACCAATGGTCCTCAAACTTCAATGTGACAAAGAATTGTCTAGGGTATTCTAGATGTACACACGCATAGGCCTCACGTCTAGAGACTCAGCTTCAATGAGAAAGGTGTAAGACCCAGGAATCCACATCTTACATGATCATACAGGTGATACTGATGCTGGTAGTCCTCAAACCACACTTTGAGTAATAGACACCTTTAGAAACTTGTCTGATGATTTCTTTAGAATAAAGGTCTAGAAGTGAGTTGTCTATTTTGTCAAAGGCTACACTGTTTCACTAGAGTAGGAAATGCCACCTACTCCAGTATTCTCGCCTGGAAAATTCCATGAACAGAGGAGCTTGGGGGGCTACAGGAGCCATAGGGCTGCAAAGAATCAGACATGACTGAGCAACAGAGCACACTGTTTCAATAACTTATCTCATCTGTAGTTATCTTGTAGGCAAAATAAGATCAAGTCATAAAGGTAAGTACATGCTCTAAGGTAGGAAGCATGTTTGGGGTATGGGTGAATAGAGTGGCTCTGCCCAGGAGTCCTCAGAATCAGCCCTCCAGGCATCTGTAGGAAACCTAAATCGTCCTTAAGCAACTCTTTGTCTCTTCTACTGAAACCTGGCAATAGCAGAGTTGAAAAGGAATGGAGGGAAGACACAAGGTAAGGATAATTTCAGTACCCTGGCTGGAGAGGTAGCTTTAGTTTTGGAGACTGGGGGGTGCCTGCCACTGCCATTTGCAGAGGAAACAACTGCCAAAGAGGGTTCACCAACTGAGACAGTTATATCCCCAAGCTCCAGGTAAAAAAGACAGTGCTCTGCAACGAAGAGGCCACTGTGATGGGAGGCCCACAGGCCAAAGAATAAAGATGGATGAAAATAATAAATAACTAATAAAAGCTTGTGGCAGGAAGTTTAAAAATTTTAAAAAGAGTCACACATGATTTAATGAGTAAACAACAACAATAATATGCTGGAAACATTTTCCATGTCAATAAACACGAATCTACATCATACATTCAAAGCTACAGAATATTACTATAAATTATTTTACCTAATCCTCTTCTGGTGAATATGTAGGCACCCCTCTTTTTGTCCTTCTTTTAAATAACACTGTAAGAACATCCCTGCTATACACCAATGGTCCTCAAACTTCAATGTGACAAAGAATTGTCTAGGGTATTCTAGATGTACACACGCATAGGCCTCACGTCTAGAGACTCAGCTTCAATGAGAAAGGTGTAAGACCCAGGAATCCACATCTTACATGATCATACAGGTGATACTGATGCTGGTAGTCCTCAAACCACACTTTGAGTAATAGACACCTTTAGAAACTTGTCTGATGATTTCTTTAGAATAAAGGTCTAGAAGTGAGTTGTCTATTTTGTCAAAGGCTACACTGTTTCACTAGAGTAGGAAATGCCACCTACTCCAGTATTCTCGCCTGGAAAATTCCATGAACAGAGGAGCTTGGGGGGCTACAGGAGCCATAGGGCTGCAAAGAATCAGACATGACTGAGCAACAGAGCACACTGTTTCAATAACTTATCTCATCTGTAGTTATCTTGTAGGCAAAATAAGATCAAGTCATAAAGGTAAGTACATGCTCTAAGGTAGGAAGCATGTTTGGGGTATGGGTGAATAGAGTGGCTCTGCCCAGGAGTCCTCAGAATCAGCCCTCCAGGCATCTGTAGGAAACCTAAATCGTCCTTAAGCAACTCTTTGTCTCTTCTACTGAAACCTGGCAATAGCAGAGTTGAAAAGGAATGGAGGGAAGACACAAGGTAAGGATAATTTCAGTACCCTGGCTGGAGAGGTAGCTTTAGTTTTGGAGACTGGGGGGTGCCTGCCACTGCCATTTGCAGAGGAAACAACTGCCAAAGAGGGTTCACCAACTGAGACAGTTATATCCCCAAGCTCCACTGGTACAAAATTCACAACTGCCCAGAATCCTATATCCAACCCAGGTTTTCTAGGCATTTGAGAGCTTAGACTAAGAAAGAATTCAGGTCTGACTCCATGGCCATGATAAGAGCAGTCATAAGTAAGAACACACACTCACACAAACACACATATGCATTCCCCTGCTTACAGTCTCCAAACTTCAGAAGGAGAAGATTTTCAACTATAAGCTTCACCTAAAAACAATTTTGTACAAGGCCACAAAGTATGAAAGTTGATCATGCAAGCATTCAGTTTGAATCATATAAGGAAAAAATGTCGTCCTCTTTTTCTTTTTCGTTTGATAAATATTATTAAAGTAGAATATATATTCGGTAAAATATTCAGGCCATAAATTTATAAACTCAATATATTTTGACAAAGGGAACACATTGGTATAAAGAAATGAAGAAATGCCTCAATCCCAGATACTTCCTAGTAATATAATACATGTACTCTTTCAAAATTCTTTCTGACTGGATTTTATAGACCATTAGTTTCACTCCTCACGTCATGTACAGCAAAGCCTCAATACTGAAGCACAGAAATACCCTCCAAAGAAAGTGAAAAGCACATAGTTTAAAAATGGTAGTGGCCATTTGTACCATTAAAATTAGATACCTTCTAGGGGCTTCCCTGGTGGTCCAGTGGGTAAGGACACCGCCTTGCAGTGCAAGGGGCGCTAGTTCGAGCCCTGGCCTGGGAAGATCCCACATGCCGTGGAGCTGCTGGACTGATGTGTCCAATTACTGAGCCGGAGCTCTGGAACGCATGCGCCCAGAGCCAGTGCTCTGAAACGACAGACACCACCGCGATGGGAGGCTCACAGGAGCCAAAGAACAAAGACGGATGAAAATAGAGAAATGAAAGACCAATAGAAGTGGTCCGCCTGCTCCCCTCCCTCCCCACCCCACCCCTCCAAAATAAATAAAATAAAATAAACCTTTAAAAAAAAAAATTAGATACCTTCTTCTACATGGAGACCAGTGGAATCTCCAGGGCCCTCATGCTTATATATAGTATCTAATAAGTTTCCTAAAGGGCTTCACAGATAGTGCTAGTGGTAAATAAGAGACATGGGTTCAATCCCTGGGTTAGGAAGATACCCTGGAGGAGGGCACAACAACCCACTACAGTATTCTTGCCTGGAGAATACCGTGGACAGAGGAGCCTGGCAAGCCACAGACCACAGAGTCACAAAGAGTAGCACACAGCTGAAGTGTCTTAGCACACACTCATGCACAAAGCATAAAGATCTTCAAAGGCTACTCCTGGCGCTTCAGGGTGGCTCAGTGGGAAAGAATCCACCTGCCAATGCAGGAGACCCGGATTCAGTCCCTGACATGGGAAGAGCCCACTTGCCGCAGAACAACTAAGTCTGTGTGCCACAACTGTTGAGCCTGTGCACTAGGGCCCAGGAGCCACAACTACTAAGCCCATAGGCTGCAGCTGTGGAAGCCCCCGCACCCTGGAGCCCGCACTCTGCAACAAGAGAAGTCACAGCAATGAGAAGCCCACACACTGCAACTGGAGGTAGCTCCCACTTGCCATAACTAGAGAAAAGCTCTCACAGCAACAAAGATCCAGCACAGCAAAAAATAAGTAATAAATACAATCATTGAAAAAAGAGAAAGGCTGCTCCCTGGTGTGCATAACAGACAACTTGACAAGCAGTGTAATGCAGTGAAAAAAAAATAGATTAGCTTTGGAAATACACAGAACTAAGTTTGAATAGAATCATCTTTACTTATTAGCTTGTACTAGCTTCATGAAACCATGGGATTTCTCTCAGTTACTTCTACACCTGTAAAATGGGAGAAATATCTCATTTACACCTCATTTAATGGGGTTATTATGAAAATTAAATACAATCACAAATATGAAGTAGTTGGCACATAATAGGTGCTCTTTAAGCATTCATTCACTTTCTCTCTTTAGAGACCAAACTCTGATTGTTCATTGCCATTGTTGTTCAATCACCCAGTCGTGTCCAACTCTTTGTGACCCCGTGGACTGCAGCACACCAGGCTTCCCTGTCCCCCACCATCTCCTGAAGTTTGCCCAGGTTCATGTCCATTGCATTGGTGATGCCATCCAACCATCTCATCCAATTAAGTCCAGTCTATTATGTATACGCAACCCAAATAAATATATTTTCCTTTTCTTTTTAATAAATACATTTTCAATATCAACTAGTTGCACCACTAACTAGCAAGTTTAAAATCACTCGAAAACCAGGTTTGTGATCCAAGGGAATTTTAAATTGTTGACAGTCTTTTTCAGAACAGAGAAATGTCACCGTTCATCCTTTGGAAACCCATGTGGCTTCTTGTCCCTCACATTTCCCACCATGCTGGCCTACCTGTTTATTTATTAATGATTTCCATCATGAAGCCATTGTTATCTCAGCTTCTCATGATGGCCTAAGAGCACACAAAATCATTCTTTTCCAGCAAGAGCACAAATATCCAAATGCCTGTGGTTCCAGCGACACTGCAGTTTTATTAAGAGCCAGCATGCCAATCTGTTTACAGTGGCCTTTATGGCTAGACACGAGCATGAGCGTGTAACTACTGCGTGACTTCTGCATTGTCATCAGATTACATATTAAAATCACTGACAGATTGCTAATGAGCTGATGTTGGAATTACAGAGTAGTCTGTTATCATTTGTCCATTCACAGTTTCCTCACCAGCCCATCTGTGCTCGGAACAGAGCCACCACGGAGCACGCAGGCTGGGACGGTTTCTCCATTTACACCTTTTGCCTTCAGAGGCTTCTGGGAAAGCCCATCCCTAATTAAAGATTTTAACAAGCATATTGCCAGCTTTCTAACACTGTTATTAAACTGCTCTCTTTGTTAGAAAAGGTGCTGTTTGTCAGCAGTTTGTAGATTTAGATATTTAGTGTGTATGTCTGTAGGCTGCAAAATATTTGTGTTTTTAGAATAATTCAATTAGTGTGTTATGCATGTATGTACCTGCATGCACAATAAATATAGCACACAAAATATCAAAATTCTATATAGTGATCCAGAGTCACAAAGACAAAGAAACATGGTATATTTTTATAAATACACAGACTTCTCTATAGAACAATGTAGAATTAAATATTCTAAGATTGGAACTGTTAAAAAAGATCAGGTTGAGGTTAAGGCTCTGACAACTTAAGGCTAGGGCAAAAATACCTTTTGCTTGAAATATGTGCATACTAAGATGTACTGAAAAAGAATCTGATTTCTTTAGTGGAATATTCCTAGTGAAGAGTACATGTATTTCCTTTTACTAAAGGTTCAGCTGCTGGAACTGTGGTTCTCAATCAGTGTGGGTGTGGCAGGGGCTGAGTAGGGAAGAGGGCACAGAGTCAGCAGGGGAGCTTTTTCAACACCCTCTCCCATCGCCAGCATCACATTCGGACACTGTCACCGTTCATCCTTTGGAAACCCATGTGGCTTCTTGTCCCTCACATTTCCCACCATGCTGGCCTACCTGTTTATTTATTAATGATTTCCATCATGAAGCCATTGTTATCTCAGCTTCTCATGATGGCCTAAGAGCACACAAAATCATTCTTTTCCAGCAAGAGCACAAATATCCAAATGCCTGTGGTTCCAGCGACACTGCAGTTTTATTAAGAGCCAGCATGCCAATCTGTTTACAGTGGCCTTTATGGCTAGACACGAGCATGAGCGTGTAACTACTGCGTGACTTCTGCATTGTCATCAGATTACATATTAAAATCACTGACAGATTGCTAATGAGCTGATGTTGGAATTACAGAGTAGTCTGTTATCATTTGTCCATTCACAGTTTCCTCACCAGCCCATCTGTGCTCGGAACAGAGCCACCACGAGCACGCAGGCTGGGACGGTTTCTCCATTTACACCTTTTGCCTTCAGAGGCTTCTGGGAAAGCCCATCCCTAATTAAAGATTTTAACAAGCATATTGCCAGCTTTCTAACACTGTTATTAAACTGCTCTCTTTGTTAGAAAAGGTGCTGTTTGTCAGCAGTTTGTAGATTTAGATATTTAGTGTGTATGTCTGTAGGCTGCAAAATATTTGTGTTTTAGAATAATTCAATTAGTGTGTTATGCATGTATGTACCTGCATGCACAATAAATATAGCACACAAAATATCAAAATTCTATATAGTGATCCAGAGTCACAAAGACAAAGAAACATGGTATATTTTTATAAATACACAGACTTCTCTATAGAACAATGTAGAATTAAATATTCTAAGATTGGAACTGTTAAAAAAGATCAGGTTGAGGTTAAGGCTCTGACAACTTAAGGCTAGGGCAAAAATACCTTTTGCTTGAAATATGTGCATACTAAGATGTACTGAAAAAGAATCTGATTTCTTTAGTGGAATATTCCTAGTGAAGAGTACATGTATTTCCTTTTACTAAAGGTTCAGCTGCTGGAACTGTGGTTCTCAATCAGTGTGGGTGTGGCAGGGGCTGAGTAGGGAAGAGGGCACAGAGTCAGCAGGGGAGCTTTTTCAACACCCTCTCCCATCGCCAGCATCACATTCGGACACTCCCTCATTATACCCAGTTGAGAACTGCTGCTTTAGAGCTCGGAGAGTAGAAGAGAGATGCAAGACTGAGAGCGTGCTGCCCCAGGAAAAGGCTCTCAGATCATTGGTCTTAGAACTGTTTTCACTCTCTCCAGGGGGAGAAAACACTGTGAGCTAGGAAGGCAGTGGGGGGGAAAAACCCCAAACAAACAAGGACTATATGGGGGGAATGGGGCTTCCCAGGTCCCAAGTGGCTTAGTAGGTAAAGAATCTTCCTGCAGTGCAGGAGATGCAGGAGAAGGGAGTGGGGGGGAGCGGCTAGGGAATGGGGAAGTGTCAGGAAGATCCCCCTAGAGGAGGGTATGGCAACCCACTCCAGTATTCTTGCCTAGAAAATCCCACGGACAGAGGAGCCTGGTGGGCTACCATCTATAGAGTCACAAAGAGTTGGACATGACTGAAGCAATTGAACCTGCACATCTAGGGAATCCTGAATAGACTACTTTGGTTAGAACAGAAGTTTGTGATGGGACCCTGAGAAAGCAAGGTTTCAAGGTAAAAAACCACTCTGTCAAGACTAGGTCTAGGTTTCATTATGTCTTTTTTGTTGTTAATCAGTTTATTTGTTTTTTCCCTTTTACATGGACCTTATTTTTACAGCAGTTTTATGTTCATAACAAATTTGAGCAGAAGGTAAAGCGTTCTCATATACTTGTGTCCACTCTCACACATAGCTTCTAACACTATCAATATCTCCCACTAGAGAGGTACATTTGTTATAATTGATAAGTCAGCCACTTTGCCATGCCAGCTGATGAACCTACATTAGCACACCATTATCACCCAAAGTCCATAGTTGACATTAGGGTGCACTCTCAGTCTTCTACATTCTATGAAGAAGTGAAGTGAAATTCACTCTAGTTGTGTCTGCAGTGTGTGTTTGCAGTCCCATGGGCTGTAGTCCACCAGGCTCTTTTGTCCGTGGAATTCTACAGGCAAGAATACTGGAATGGGTAGCATTCCTTTCTCCAGGGGATCTTCTCCAGGGGATATTCTCAACACAGGGATTGAACCCAGGTCTCCCATATGGCAGGAGAATTTTCTTACCCATCTGAGCCATCAGGGAAGCCCTATGGGTTTTGACAAATGTATAATAATATGTATCCACCATTATAGGAGCAACACAGAGTAGTTTCATTGCCTTAAAAACCCTTTGTGCTTCACCTATTCACTCCACCTTCCCTGCAAGCCCTGGCAACCACTGATCTTTTTTACTGTCTTCAAAGTTTCACCTTCTCCAGAACATCATGCACTTGAAATCATACAGCACATAGCATTTTCAGACTGGTTTTTTTCACTTAGTAACATGTATTTAAGGTTCCACTATGTCTTTCCTTGCTTGATAAATCACTTTTTAATGTTGAGTGATAGTCCATTGTCTGGATATATCACAGTTTATCTATTCACCTACTGAAGGACATCTTGGATGCTTGTTTTTGCAGTTCCTGTGAACAGATTTTATGTGAACAAGTTTTTAATTACTTTGGATAAATACCAACA
Source organism: Tragulus kanchil (assembly GCA_022376925.1). NCBI lineage: Eukaryota > Metazoa > Chordata > Mammalia > Artiodactyla > Tragulidae > Tragulus > Tragulus kanchil. The sequence goes on from JAIOJX010000032.1 coordinate 53,882,120, forward strand.
AGTGTGTTTGTTAGATCATATGGTAAGAGTTATGCTTAGTTCTGTAAGAAACTACCAAACTATCTTCAAAGCAGCTGTACCATTTTGCATTCTCACCAGCAAGGAATGCAAACTTTTGTTGCTCCATAACATGGTAGCATTGGGTGTTATCAGTGTTCTGGGCATTCTGATAAGTAGGTATGTGTTGTTAATCAGTTTATTTGTTTTTTCCCTTTTACATGGACCTTATTTTTACAGCAGTTTTATGTTCATAACAAATTTGAGCAGAAGGTAAAGCGTTCTCATATACTTGTGTCCACTCTCACACATAGCTTCTAACACTATCAATATCTCCCACTAGAGAGGTACATTTGTTATAATTGATAAGTCAGCCACTTTGCCATGCCAGCTGATGAACCTACATTAGCACACCATTATCACCCAAAGTCCATAGTTGACATTAGGGTGCACTCTCAGTCTTCTACATTCTATGAAGAAGTGAAGTGAAATTCACTCTAGTTGTGTCTGCAGTGTGTGTTTGCAGTCCCATGGGCTGTAGTCCACCAGGCTCTTTTGTCCGTGGAATTCTACAGGCAAGAATACTGGAATGGGTAGCATTCCTTTCTCCAGGGGATCTTCTCCAGGGGATATTCTCAACACAGGGATTGAACCCAGGTCTCCCATATGGCAGGAGAATTTTCTTACCCATCTGAGCCATCAGGGAAGCCCTATGGGTTTTGACAAATGTATAATAATATGTATCCACCATTATAGGAGCAACACAGAGTAGTTTCATTGCCTTAAAAACCCTTTGTGCTTCACCTATTCACTCCACCTTCCCTGCAAGCCCTGGCAACCACTGATCTTTTTTACTGTCTTCAAAGTTTCACCTTCTCCAGAACATCATGCACTTGAAATCATACAGCACATAGCATTTTCAGACTGGTTTTTTTCACTTAGTAACATGTATTTAAGGTTCCACTATGTCTTTCCTTGCTTGATAAATCACTTTTTAATGTTGAGTGATAGTCCATTGTCTGGATATATCACAGTTTATCTATTCACCTACTGAAGGACATCTTGGATGCTTGTTTTTGCAGTTCCTGTGAACAGATTTTATGTGAACAAGTTTTTAATTACTTTGGATAAATACCAACAAGTGTGTTTGTTAGATCATATGGTAAGAGTTATGCTTAGTTCTGTAAGAAACTACCAAACTATCTTCAAAGCAGCTGTACCATTTTGCATTCTCACCAGCAAGGAATGCAAACTTTTGTTGCTCCATAACATGGTAGCATTGGGTGTTATCAGTGTTCTGGGCATTCTGATAAGTAGGTAATGGCATACTACGGTTGTTTAATTTGCATTTCTCTAACAATATATGATGTGGAGCATCTATCATATACTCATTTTCCATCTGTATATCTTCTTTGACAAGGTGTCTGTTAAAGTCTTTAGTGCATTTTTTTTTAATTTGTCCTCTTTTATTGGTTTTATATTTGTTTCCTTTCATACATCTTTATTCTTTGGCTTGTGTGGACCTCCCATTGCAGTGGCCTCTCTTGTTGCAGAGCATTGGCTCTGGGCACATGCACCCCAGAGCACAGGCTCGTAATTGGACACACCAGTCCAGCCGCTCCATGGCACGTGGGATCTTCCCAGGCTAGGGATTGAACCAGTGCCCCTTGCACTGCAAAGCAGTGTCCTTACCCACTGGAGCACCAGGGAAGCCCTGGTCCATTTTTAATTGAGTTATTTTCTTATTGTTGAAATCTATAAGTTCTTTATATATTTTGGACAACAATCCTTTTATCAGATACATCTATTGCAAATATTTTTTTCCCCGTGTGAGACTTCTTATTCTTTTGACATTGTTTTTCATAGACCAAAGGTGTTATTTTTTAAATTTTAATGAAATCCAGCTTAAAATTTTTCTCTCATGTATCATGACACTGACTTTGTATCTAAATCCAAGGTCATCTAGATTTTCTTCTATTGTTATCTTCTAGGAGTTTTATAGCTTGTTTTTAACATTTATGTTTGTGACACCATAGCATTTTGGAATCATACAGCACATAGCATTTTCAGACTGGTTTTTCACTTAGTAACATGTATTTAAGGTTCCACTATGTCTTTCCTTGCTTGATAAATCACTTTTTAATGTTGAGTGATAGTCCATTGTCTGGATATATCACAGTTTATCTATTCACCTACTGAAGGACATCTTGGATGCTTGTTTTTGCAGTTCCTGTGAACAGATTTTATGTGAACAAGTTTTTAATTACTTTGGATAAATACCAACAAGTGTGTTTGTTAGATCATATGGTAAGAGTTATGCTTAGTTCTGTAAGAAACTACCAAACTATCTTCAAAGCAGCTGTACCATTTTGCATTCTCACCAGCAAGGAATGCAAACTTTTGTTGCTCCATAACATGGTAGCATTGGGTGTTATCAGTGTTCTGGGCATTCTGATAAGTAGGTAATGGCATACTACGGTTGTTTAATTTGCATTTCTCTAACAATATATGATGTGGAGCATCTATCATATACTCATTTTCCATCTGTATATCTTCTTTGACAAGGTGTCTGTTAAAGTCTTTAGTGCATTTTTTTTTAATTTGTCCTCTTTTATTGGTTTTATATTTGTTTCCTTTCATACATCTTTATTCTTTGGCTTGTGTGGACCTCCCATTGCAGTGGCCTCTCTTGTTGCAGAGCATTGGCTCTGGGCACATGCACCCCAGAGCACAGGCTCGTAATTGGACACACCAGTCCAGCCGCTCCATGGCACGTGGGATCTTCCCAGGCTAGGGATTGAACCAGTGCCCCTTGCACTGCAAAGCAGTGTCCTTACCCACTGGAGCACCAGGGAAGCCCTGGTCCATTTTTAATTGAGTTATTTTCTTATTGTTGAAATCTATAAGTTCTTTATATATTTTGGACAACAATCCTTTTATCAGATACATCTATTGCAAATATTTTTTCCCAGTGTGAGACTTCTTATTCTTTTGACATTGTTTTTCATAGACCAAAGGTGTTATTTTTTAAATTTTAATGAAATCCAGCTTAAAATTTTTCTCTCATGTATCATGACACTGACTTTGTATCTAAATCCAAGGTCATCTAGATTTTCTTCTATTGTTATCTTCTAGGAGTTTTATAGCTTGTTTTTAACATTTATGTTTGTGACCTATTTTGAGTTAATTTTTGTGGAGGGAAAGTCTGTGTCTAGATTTATTTATTTTTTGCATGTGGATGTTCACTTGTTCCAGCACCACTTGTTGAAAAAAAACTACCTTTTCTTTATTGCATAGCCTTTACTCCTCTGCCAAAGATCAATTCACTATGTTTGTAGGATCTATTTCTGGACTTGACTATTTATTTGTCTATTCTTTCATCAGTACCATCCTGTCTTGATTCCTGTAGTTCATAGTGAGTCTTGAAGTTGGAAAGTGTTAGTTCTCCAACTTTGTTATTCTCCTTTAATACTGTGATGGCTATTCTTTTTTTTTTTTTTTTTTTTAAAGATTTATTTATTTATTTTTGGGTGGGGGTCGGGGAGGGAGGGGAGCAGGCGGGCCACTTCTATTGGTCTTTCATTTGTCTATTTTCATCCGTCTTTGTTCTTTGGCTCCTGTGGGCCTCCCATCGCGGTGGTGTCTGTCGTTGCTGAGCGCCGGCTCTGGGCGCATGCGCTCCAGAGCTCCGGCTCAGTAATTGGACACATCAGTCCAGCAGCTCCGCGGCACGTGGGATCTTCCCAGGCCAGGGCTCGAACCGGCACCCCTTGCACTGCAAGGCGGTGTCCTTACCCACTGGACCACCAGGGGAAGCCCTGTGATGGCTATTCTTTATGGAGGTCTTTAGCGTCTCCGTATCAACCTTAGAATCTGTTTGTAAATATCCACAAAATAACTTGCTAGAATTTTTATTGAGATTGCATTGAATCTACAGATGAAGTTTAAAAGAACTATCTTGACAAGATTGAATCTTTCTATCTGTGACATGGAATAGCCATCTACGAACTGGATTCTTCTTTGATATCTTTCTTCACACTCTTGTAGCTTTCCTCATATAGATTGTATACATATTTGTTAGATTCACACTTAAATATCTCATTTCATTTTGGGGGTGCTATTTGGTAGTGTATTTTTTTGGCCTCTTTTATTGGTTTTTTACTTATTTATTTTCATCCATCTTTATTCTTTGGCCTGTGTGTCTCTCCCATTGCAGCGGCCTCTCTGGTTGCAGAGCACCGTCTCTGGGTGCATGCACTCCAGAGTGCTGGCTCCTAATTGGACACACTGGTCCAGTCACTCTGTGGCATGTGGGATCTTCCCAGGCCAGGGATCGAACCGGTGTCCATTGCACTGCAAGGTGGACTCTTTACCCACTGGACCACCAGGTAAGCCCTGTAGTGTAATTTTGTTTCAAATTGCATTTGTTCATTGTTGGTATATAAGAAATTAATTTAGTTATATGCTAACCTTGAACCCTGCAACCTTAATAAACTAAGCATTAGTTTCAGGAGGTTTTCTTTTTGTCAGTTCTTTCAGAATTTCTACACGGATGGTAGTGTCTTCTGTGAACAAAGACAGTTTTATTTCTTCCTTCCCAATCTGTACACCTTTTAGTTCCTATTCTTGTCTTATTGGATTAGCCAGAATTTTCAGTACCATGTTGAAAAGGAGTGATGAGAGGAGACATCCTTGCCTTGTTCCTGACCTTCACAGAAAAGTTTCAAGTTTCTCATCATTACATATGATATTAGCTGTAGAGTTTTTTGTAAATGTTCATTATTCAGTTGAGGAAATTCCCTTTATTTCTAGTTTTCTGAAAGTTTTTTAAAAATACATCATGAATAGGCATTGTGTTTTGCCACATGCTTTTTCTGCATTTATTCATATGATCATGTGATTTTTCTTATTTAGCTTATTGATATATGGATTACCTTAGCTGATATTTGAATGTTGAACCAGCCTTGCATGCCTGGGATAAATCCTACTTGGTCATGGTATATGATTCTTTTAATACATTGTTGGATTCTATTTGCTAATACTTCACTGAGGATTTTCACATCCATGTTTATGAGTAATCTTGGTCTGTAGGGTTTTTTTCTTATAATGTCTTTATTTGGCTTGAATATTGGGATAATGCTGGCCTCACAGAATGAGTTTAGTGGTATCTTCTCTCCTTCTATCTTCTGGAAAATATTGTAGAGCACTGGTATAATTTCTTCCTTAAATGTTTGGTAGAACTCACCAATGAACCCATCGAGGCCTGATGTTTCTCTTTTAGAAGGTGATTAATTATTGATCCAACTGATATATTCCAATTCAGACATCTTAAAAGATGTTGTCTTTTAAGGACTTGGTCCATTTCTTCTAGGTTATTGAATTTGTGGGTGTGGAGCTTTTCTTAGTATTCCTTCAACATCCTTGTAATGTCCATGGGATATACAGTTATTCCCTCTCTATCATTTTTAATACTAGTAATTTGTGTTTTCTCTCTTTTTGTCTTATTCAGTCTGACTTACTGATTTTTTCAAAGAAAGAGCTTTGGGCTTTGTTGGCTTTCTCTACTGATTTCCTATTTTCAATTTCTAATGGAGCTATCAAAAAAGAATCACTAGGCTGATTAACTGATTGGTATGTTGGTTTTAAGTTCCTGCGTGATGAATTTTGGAGCCTAGGTAGCTGACAATTCTGCTGTCTTGGCTGGCTGTCTTCTGATTTAAGGCGATCGAGGCCAGGACAACTAGGGTGACCTGAATTCAATCAATGGGTCTTTCGTCTCCAACAGGCTGACCTGGAGATTCTTCCTTGTGGCTATGGTAGAGAACAAGAGTGCAAACAAGAATGTGAAGCATTTCTTCAGGCTTCTGCCTATGTGACATCAGTTATCATCCTGTTGGTCAAAGAAAGTCATACTTGCTCAGTTTCTGAGCTCAGTTTTTGAGAAAATGGATTCTACCTCTTGATAGGGGAACTGCAAAGTGGCATGGTAAAGGACAAGGATACTGAGAGGAAAAAGAACGGTGCCATAAATGCTATCAGTTTACGACACCTGGATTAAAATCCTAGCTCCTCTTGCCATGTGACCATGAGCAAATTTCCTGAAAACTGGCACAAATACAGTCCTTAGCTTAACATGTTTTTTGTATGAAATAAAATGACCCATGTAAAATACTTAGCAGGACACCCATGCCACATAAGTAAATAAACCTGAAGGCACTGGGCTGCCTTTGTGGTGTGTTTGTACTAAGGGTTATGCCGATGGGAGAGAAAAGACCCAACCATATTTGGAAGGGACAATAAAGGATCAGTCTTTACCAAGAGATGTCCCTAGGCCTGGGTAATTAGGACAACAGTGTCCCCAGTGGCTCAGCAGTAAAAATCTGACTGCCATGCATAAGACGTGGGTTCGAGCCCTCAGTAGGGAAGACCCCATGGAGGAGGAAATGGCAACCCATACAAGCATTTGTGCCTGGGAAATCCCATAGATAGAAGAGCCTGGAGGGCTACAGATCACAAGTTCACAAGGAGTCCGACATGACTGAGCACGTATGCATGCATGCACACACGCCTTTGATAGAAGCAGAAGAATCAGTTGCTGGCTTGAGGACAGATGGCTAGATATCCATGCCACCTGGATCTCTAGTGAAGTCTCTGGGAATTTCATGAAAGGGATGTGGTGACAGAATGTTCAATGACAGCTCAGCATGGCACAAAACACAGTATATAACAATTAACCAAGCCAAAAGTTTCATTTGGAAAATCTGCTACTGCTTACCATTTCTTCTGTATTAGGAATGATCATTCTGAGGAAAATTTGGAAGCAAGACTTCTCATTAGTTTGATTTCAAAGACAGACATTCATTTGGGCACCTGTGGTAATACACGTGGCCATAGCCCCAGGAGAGGTAACTGTCTGTACATTGACAGTACAACCTGGGTTGCGAGGTGTCATAGGTCAGGATGATGGAGGGATTTTTACCCAATCTCATGGCTCTAGTTTTTATACACAACTGACAGTGTTCACTTGCACTATAACTTCAAGCACTAACTCCAAGGAAGACTCTTATAGGCTATTAGTTTAAGCAATTGCCAGCCAAACAAAATAGTAAATTTCCCATGTATGGAATGGTTTAGTTCAGCACGACTAGGATAAATAATGAAGGCATTTGTTTATGCCTACTTACAACATTCCTTGTAGGCAAAAAAGGGAAGAAAACATCATTCTAAGCCTGAGAAGGCAGCCAGGGGAGGCTCATCAAAAAATATGCATTTTCTTTTGTAGTCAAAGAGTGTGAGTTTGCTCTGCTTCACCTCCTGGCCTGGGCTTCTCTGATATCCTTGTAATTTAAATGAGAAAGTCATTCTGGAATTCATCATATTTCAAAGAAGTGACCCTTTTTGGATGTTGAAAGGATCCCCGGTGTTTGGGTTCACTCCTGGGTGAGGTGGTGTCACAGAGTTCTTTCCATGTCATCCGGAGAAAAAGACCTTGGAAAGTCTAAACAGAAGTTGTTTACCTTGTCTTCTTGCTTGTTGTGCAAATGGGCCTCAGCTTTGGAAAGGAGACAAGTACATTTCAGGCTCAGTCTAAGTCAAAATTCACCTCTGCTGTCAGTCAAACTCTGAGGGGAAAAAAGGTTTTTATTAATTCTTGGAGTGGCCTGACTTCCACCCTGAACTCTGTGGCTAAGGAATCTGTAGCATCCTATAAATTGAACCCAAGCTAATTAGGCTCAGTTTCAAAGGACAACTTGGTTGAGACACTTTACTCTCTATTCTTTCTCCTGAGGAACTGGTCTCTCTGAGTTCCAGCATTTACACCTTGCCCCCCAGAAAGGAACTCCTAGTCCTCCTGGGAGTAGAATCACTCAAGCAACCATGCCCATCACAGAATTGTATTTTAGGCTGCATTCTGACATAGATTTCCAATCCATTCTGAATTGTATACATCTTTACCCCATCCTAGAATTGCCCTATCCATAGGTCAGGATGCCCCAGGAGAGGTAACTGTCTGTACATTGACAGTACAACCTGGGTTGCGAGGTGTCATAGGTCAGGATGATGGAGGGATTTTTACCCAATCTCATGGCTCTAGTTTTTATACACAACTGACAGTGTTCACTTGCACTATAACTTCAAGCACTAACTCCAAGGAAGACTCTTATAGGCTATTAGTTTAAGCAATTGCCAGCCAAACAAAATAGTAAATTTCCCATGTATGGAATGGTTTAGTTCAGCACGACTAGGATAAATAATGAAGGCATTTGTTTATGCCTACTTACAACATTCCTTGTAGGCAAAAAAGGGAAGAAAACATCATTCTAAGCCTGAGAAGGCAGCCAGGGGAGGCTCATCAAAAAATATGCATTTTCTTTTGTAGTCAAAGAGTGTGAGTTTGCTCTGCTTCACCTCCTGGCCTGGGCTTCTCTGATATCCTTGTAATTTAAATGAGAAAGTCATTCTGGAATTCATCATATTTCAAAGAAGTGACCCTTTTTGGATGTTGAAAGGATCCCCGGTGTTTGGGTTCACTCCTGGGTGAGGTGGTGTCACAGAGTTCTTTCCATGTCATCCGGAGAAAAAGACCTTGGAAAGTCTAAACAGAAGTTGTTTACCTTGTCTTCTTGCTTGTTGTGCAAATGGGCCTCAGCTTTGGAAAGGAGACAAGTACATTTCAGGCTCAGTCTAAGTCAAAATTCACCTCTGCTGTCAGTCAAACTCTGAGGGGAAAAAAGGTTTTTATTAATTCTTGGAGTGGCCTGACTTCCACCCTGAACTCTGTGGCTAAGGAATCTGTAGCATCCTATAAATTGAACCCAAGCTAATTAGGCTCAGTTTCAAAGGACAACTTGGTTGAGACACTTTACTCTCTATTCTTTCTCCTGAGGAACTGGTCTCTCTGAGTTCCAGCATTTACACCTTGCCCCCCAGAAAGGAACTCCTAGTCCTCCTGGGAGTAGAATCACTCAAGCAACCATGCCCATCACAGAATTGTATTTTAGGCTGCATTCTGACATAGATTTCCAATCCATTCTGAATTGTATACATCTTTACCCTATCCTAGAATTACTACTTTTCTAACATCCCCATCAACCCAAACCAGGTGATGTTTATTGGGAAAAGTCTGACTGGAGTCACCCTCCAGACAACCCTATTAAGGAAGACCCCCCCCTTCAGATGGTAAAGAATTTGCCTGCAATGAGGGAGACCTATGTTTGATCCCTGGGTTGGGAAGATTCCCTGGATAAGGAAATGGCAATCTACTCTAGTATTCTTGTCTGGTATGAATTCCATGTACAGAAGAGCTTGGTGAGTTACAGTCCATGGGGTTGCAAAGAGTTGGACACGACTGAATAACTAACACTTCCCCTCTCCATTTAGGATTTATGTTCTAATGACTGGCTTGTGTCTTTGTGGCTCAGAGCTTTCTGTACTTCTTCAGCTGCTCAACTGGAAATGTTCTCTTCCCCTTTTACCTGCCAAATTAGGTTTGAAGAGAAGGTGCCTGGTTCTTGACTCCTCAGAAGGTGTTAAGTACCTCCACTGCTAGGAATCCAGCTAAAGACATTAACACCTACCTCCTGGCTCAGGAGTGGGTGTTAATGTTCTCCTCCTCACTGCCAGGACATTTTTCATCCGGGGCCTTTCTTCCAGCCAACTCTCAGCCAGTGCCAGGGCCAGAGAAAGTCTGCCCTGGCAGTGACAAGCTTCAGTTGGTGAGAACAAAAACAACAAGTCCATCTTTTTAATCACTTCTAAAGCACCTTGAAGAGGAAGATGGTTCTGAAGAGCAAGAATAAAAAGATCATAGAAAACACAAGCTTTAATCTGCACAGTATTTCTAATTTACTAAAGCAATTTCACACACAAAAGAAACCACCTAAATCTTTTACTAATGGTTTACTTAACATATGTTAATTCTTACCAAAACCCAGAGAAGCAAGTATTGTTACTATAATTTTACAAACAACTTCTCAGGAAAGAAAGGAAAATAGTGGGGACCACGCATGCTGATCTCTGTTAGGCTGCCAAATTCTTGCCCTAAAACCACAGCTCCCTGCTGGATTGCTAATTCGGACAATAACTTTGTGAGCATGGTAGGTGCTATTTTATATACCAGAAACTAGGGGCATTTTTGACAAATAACAAAAAGTTAAAGACTTTAAACAGAGCCTGAAAACAAAAGTTAAAGACTTTAAACTCAATTGAGCTGAATTCCAGACTAATATACTTTCTACCAGAGCGCATTGCCAATGATCCCCCAACAGCTTGGTACTAACAATGCTTTTCCCAAGATTTCACCATCCATGTATTCTTTCAGACAACATATACTTACTGAAGTCTTACCATGTGCCAAACACTGCATTATATGTGAAAGATTTAAAAAATAAAGAATCAGATAGAACTTCCCTGGTGACTCAATGGGGGAGAGTCCACCTGCCAGTGCAGGGGACATGGGTTTGATCCCTGGTCTGGGAGGATTCCATGTGCTGCAGAGCAGTTCATGAGCCACCGCTACTGAGCCTGTGCTCTAGAGCCTGGGAGCCAAAGGTGCTGAGCCTGTGAGCCAAGGCTCCTGAGGCCCCTGTGCCACAGAGCCCATGCTCTGACAGAGGCTAGGCCACCAGTGGGATGCCCTCCCACCACACTGGGGAGTAGCCCAAGCAGCAATGAAGATCCAGTGCAGCCAAAAATGCATAAATAAATGATTATATGTATATATAATATGATTCTTGCCCTCAAGTTATCTACCTCCAGTTAGAAGGATAGGTAGGTACAAAGGCAACACTAACACGTCAAAGAACTAATCATCGCCATTTCAAAGGCTGAAAGGATGGCAATAAAGTTTGAAGAGGAAGATGGTTCTGAAGAGCAAGAATAAAAAGATCATAGAAAACACAAGCTTTAATCTGCACAGTATTTCTAATTTACTAAAGCAATTTCACACACAAAAGAAACCACCTAAATCTTTTACTAATGGTTTACTTAACATATGTTAATTCTTACCAAAACCCAGAGAAGCAAGTATTGTTACTATAATTTTACAAACAACTTCTCAGGAAAGAAAGGAAAATAGTGGGGACCACGCATGCTGATCTCTGTTAGGCTGCCAAATTCTTGCCCTAAAACCACAGCTCCCTGCTGGATTGCTAATTCGGACAATAACTTTGTGAGCATGGTAGGTGCTATTTTATATACCAGAAACTAGGGGCATTTTTGACAAATAACAAAAAGTTAAAGACTTTAAACAGAGCCTGAAAAACAAAAAGTTAAAGACTTTAAACTCAATTGAGCTGAATTCCAGACTAATATACTTTCTACCAGAGCGCATTGCCAATGATCCCCCAACAGCTTGGTACTAACAATGCTTTTCCCAAGATTTCACCATCCATGTATTCTTTCAGACAACATATACTTACTGAAGTCTTACCATGTGCCAAACACTGCATTATATGTGAAAGATTTAAAAAATAAAGAATCAGATAGAACTTCCCTGGTGACTCAATGGGGGAGAGTCCACCTGCCAGTGCAGGGGACATGGGTTTGATCCCTGGTCTGGGAGGATTCCATGTGCTGCAGAGCAGTTCATGAGCCACCGCTACTGAGCCTGTGCTCTAGAGCCTGGGAGCCAAAGGTGCTGAGCCTGTGAGCCAAGGCTCCTGAGGCCCCTGTGCCACAGAGCCCATGCTCTGACAGAGGCTAGGCCACCAGTGGGATGCCCTCCCACCACACTGGGGAGTAGCCCAAGCAGCAATGAAGATCCAGTGCAGCCAAAAATGCATAAATAAATGATTATATGTATATATAATATGATTCTTGCCCTCAAGTTATCTACCTCCAGTTAGAAGGATAGGTAGGTACAAAGGCAACACTAACACGTCAAAGAACTAATCATCGCCATTTCAAAGGCTGAAAGGATGGCAATAAAGTTTGAAGGAGGTTGAGATACTGTCTCTAAGGAGAGTACATGATTATCTGAGTTTGCAGAGCGAACTTATTCACTAAGCTGATCTTGATACTCCAGCAATTTACTGAAAACCCAGGAAGATTTCTATATCTATGAAGCGCTAAGATATTTTTCCACAAAGAAAGAGAAGCCTTTAAATAGAATTTTGGTCAAACCACTCATACTGTGGGTAAACAAATAGTTGATGAAGAAAAGTTTCTTACTATAGAAGTAGTGAAGTTAAAAATTGGTAATGAAGGGCTTCCCTGGTGGTCCAGTGGGTAAAGAGCCCACCTTGCAGTGCAAGGTGCACTGGTTCGATCCCTGGCCCGGGAAGATCCCACATGCCATAGAGCAGCTGGACCAATGTGTCTGATTACAAGCCAGCACTCTAGAGCACATATGCCCAGAGCCAGTGCTCTGCAACAAGAGAGGCCACTACAATGGGAGGCTCACACATGCCAAAAGAATAAAGATGGATGAAAATAAATAAATAAATAAATAATAGAAAACTCTATAAAAAAAACCTGCTAATGAAATGATAGAATCATCACCATTTTGCAATTCTCAGTAAAATAATGGATTTAAACTATACTACTCAATAATTGCTAACATCACAAAAAGAGAAACATAAAAAACAGACATTATGTGCCTCCTGATAGAACATAATATCATCTATAAAGCAGTCTTGCTAGAAATCCAAATCTGAATTGAACTGAATTTTAGATTTAACAAGTGACTCATAGGAAATACAGGGGAAGGAGGAATACGGTAAATGGTACTAACAAGGATACAACTAGTAATGTTCAGTAGATGGACAAATGAATGTGTTTCTATAACAAATAATTTACAAAGGGGGAAAAGTGGGAAGAGGAGCCTATAGATTAAGAAATGTAAGTGACCACTCAAATAATAGGTAAACCTGCTCTGGATCCTGATTCAAACAAATGAAGTATAATTATAAAGTAAATAAAATTATAAGTAATTCGAGAAATCTCAACACTGACTTGATAGTTGATAGCATTAGGGAAATGTTAAATTTTTTAGGTGTAACAACAGTATTGCGATTAAGTTTTTTTTTATTAAATATAATTTTTAAAATTTTGGCCTCTTTTATTGGTTTTTTACTTATTTATTTTCATCCATCTTTATTCTCTGGCCTGTGTGGGTCTCCCATTGTAGTGGCCTCTCTCGCGGCAGAGCACCGGTTCTGGGCGCATGTGCTCCAGGGCATTGGCTCTCAACTGGACACACCGGTCCCGCTGTTCCATGGCACGTGGGATCCTCCTGGGCCAGGGATCGAACCAGTGCCTCTTGCAAGGTGAACTCTTCACCCACTGGACCACCAGGGAAGCCCATGATTAACTTATTTAAAAAGTATCCTTTAAAAATAATTTTATGAGGAGCACGGGTTCTAAGTCATGTGGGCTTCAGTAATTGTACTTTCTGGCTCTGGAGCACAGGCTCAATAGTGATGGTGCATGGCTTAGCTGTTCCGCAGGATTTGGGATCTTCCCGGACCTGAGATCAAACGTGTGTCTCCTGCATTATCAGGCAGATTCTTTACCATCGAGCCAGCATGGAAGTCCAAAAACTGTCCTTATGTTTTAAGGATACATATTACAAAAACTTAGGCTGACTAGCCCATGAGTATGGTATAGTTAGAAATACTAAGCGCTCTGAGCCTTGGACATGACGCTTACCCAAGTGTCCCGCCAACTTTGATCACTTGAATTATCTATTACGTGGTCATTTAAAAGAGAAACATAAAAACAGACATTTGCCTGATAGAACATAATATCATCTATAAAGCAGTCTTGCTAGAAATCCAAATCTGAATTGAACTGAATTTTAGATTTAACAAGTGACTCATAGGAAATACAGGGGAAGGAGGAATACGGTAAATGGTACTAACAAGGATACAACTAGTAATGTTCAGTAGATGGACAAATGAATGTGTTTCTATAACAAATAATTTACAAAGGGGGAAAAGTGGGAAGAGGAGCCTATAGATTAAGAAATGTAAGTGACCACTCAAATAATAGGTAAACCTGCTCTGGATCCTGATTCAAACAAATGAAGTATAATTATAAAGTAAATAAAATTATAAGTAATTCGAGAAATCTCAACACTGACTTGATAGTTGATAGCATTAGGGAAATGTTAAATTTTTTAGGTGTAACAACAGTATTGCGATTAAGTTTTTTTTTATTAAATATAATTTTTAAAATTTTGGCCTCTTTTATTGGTTTTTTACTTATTTATTTTCATCCATCTTTATTCTCTGGCCTGTGTGGGTCTCCCATTGTAGTGGCCTCTCTCGCGGCAGAGCACCGGTTCTGGGCGCATGTGCTCCAGGGCATTGGCTCTCAACTGGACACACCGGTCCCGCTGTTCCATGGCACGTGGGATCCTCCTGGGCCAGGGATCGAACCAGTGCCTCTTGCAAGGTGAACTCTTCACCCACTGGACCACCAGGGAAGCCCATGATTAACTTATTTAAAAAGTATCCTTTAAAAATAATTTTATGAGGAGCACGGGTTCTAAGTCATGTGGGCTTCAGTAATTGTACTTTCTGGCTCTGGAGCACAGGCTCAATAGTGATGGTGCATGGCTTAGCTGTTCCGCAGGATTTGGGATCTTCCCGGACCTGAGATCAAACGTGTGTCTCCTGCATTATCAGGCAGATTCTTTACCATCGAGCCAGCATGGAAGTCCAAAAACTGTCCTTATGTTTTAAGGATACATATTACAAAAACTTAGGCTGACTAGCCCATGAGTATGGTATAGTTAGAAATACTAAGCGCTCTGAGCCTTGGACATGACGCTTACCCAAGTGTCCCGCCAACTTTGATCACTTGAATTATCTATTACGTGGTCATTTAAAAATCCCAATAAACCAACCAACCAAAACTTTTAACTTGCTTTTCCGCCATCCTTTGGATTTAAACGTTTTTGGGAAATGAAATGATCGTATGTAACCTTTTAAATTTTAATTCCATATGTATATTTTCCAATAAACTAATAAAAGTAATAATCATTTTCTAAAAAGTAAGACAAAATAGTTACATACTATATGCTTCAGGAAAACTTGCTACTTTGGGGGAAGTCACTTAAAATTATTTTTATAATGAAAAATTCCTTCATAAAGTAGGGAGTTAAGTTTGCCTATAATTTTGGTTTGGAATATCCTGTATTTCCTTCAAGTGGGGCTCCTTAGGGACCAAGAACATCCATGTCCTGCCCACCAGCTGTCCTCCACTGGAAGACCAGAGGGTTCTTGATACCACCCCTAATTCTTCCAGATATATCCCTGGAGTGTTTGAATTGGAAATTTCCCAGTCTATTCCATTTGCCCAGTAGCTGGAATACAGGCCCTGCCAGGGCTGGGTCTTTCAGAGAGACTCCTTAATTTGGCATGAAGCCCCCCAGCCAAAAGCAAGTGCTCACAGGACAATAGAACTATAGTACTTCACTGCAATGCACTCTGCATCCTTCAGCACTCAAGGGGGTAACCTTAATGAGCACAAAATATTCATCTCTAATAAGAATATGCTGTCATAATCACCCTCCATGTGATAAATATCCTAGAGGTTTTCTCTTTGTTAGGTTAATGCTTTTCCACAAGATAATTTAACCAGTTCTCTAAAAAATAATCACACGTTATCAGGCCCTAATATAGTAATATGATGCTTTTTTTTAATGTTTTGAATTTTGCCTTAAACAAATCCCATCCAAATAAATGCTCCTTTTAGCTGGCACCAAAGGGATCTTCCGGACCTGAGATCAAACGTGTGTCTCCTGCATTATCAGGCAGATTCTTTACCATCGAGCCAGCATGGAAGTCCAAAAACTGTCCTTATGTTTTAAGGATACATATTACAAAAACTTAGGCTGACTAGCCCATGAGTATGGTATAGTTAGAAATACTAAGCGCTCTGAGCCTTGGACATGACGCTTACCCAAGTGTCCCGCCAACTTTGATCACTTGAATTATCTATTACGTGGTCATTTAAAAATCCCAATAAACCAACCAACCAAAACTTTTAACTTGCTTTTCCGCCATCCTTTGGATTTAAACGTTTTTGGGAAATGAAATGATCGTATGTAACCTTTTAAATTTTAATTCCATATGTATATTTTCCGATAAACTAATAAAAGTAATAATCATTTTCAAAAAAGTAAGACAAAATAGTTACATACTATATGCTTCAGGAAAACTTGCTACTTTGGGGAAGTCACTTAAAATTATTTTTATAATGAAAAATTCCTTCATAAAGTAGGGAGTTAAGTTTGCCTATAATTTTGGTTTGGAATATCCTGTATTTCCTTCAAGTGGGGCTCCTTAGGGACCAAGAACATCCATGTCCTGCCCACCAGCTGTCCTCCACTGGAAGACCAGAGGGTTCTTGATACCACCCCTAATTCTTCCAGATATATCCCTGGAGTGTTTGAATTGGAAATTTCCCAGTCTATTCCATTTGCCCAGTAGCTGGAATACAGGCCCTGCCAGGGCTGGGTCTTTCAGAGAGACTCCTTAATTTGGCATGAAGCCCCCCAGCCAAAAGCAAGTGCTCACAGGACAATAGAACTATAGTACTTCACTGCAATGCACTCTGCATCCTTCAGCACTCAAGGGGGTAACCTTAATGAGCACAAAATATTCATCTCTAATAAGAATATGCTGTCATAATCACCCTCCATGTGATAAATATCCTAGAGGTTTTCTCTTTGTTAGGTTAATGCTTTTCCACAAGATAATTTAACCAGTTCTCTAAAAAATAATCACACGTTATCAGGCCCTAATATAGTAATATGATGCTTTTTTTTAATGTTTTGAATTTTGCCTTAAACAAATCCCATCCAAATAAATGCTCCCTTTTTTAGCTGGCACCAAAGCTTGTGTTGTTCATTGTAATCAAGCTCCCAGTTGGCTAACTCCTCATCTAACAGTATGTCTTCTGATTTCATTTGAGCAAAATTTACCATCCACAAGCAAAGACAGAAAATGTGTGAATGTCTAAAGCTTATGTAAATTAAGAGGCCATGCATGCTGGTCCTAAAAATAGTAGATAATTACAGGCATTTCTTCCCCATACAATAATTATAGGCCTCCTGTCATCTTTTCTAGCCTGTATAAGGTCACAGTAGTATTATACAAAATTTACAGTATATAACAAGTTAAAAACACAATAATTAGCAACTGTGCATCTTTGGAAACCAGTGATGAATGTTCACAGTAAAAAATTTTTTAAAAAAGAGCATTATTTGTTTTATGTGGACAGTACACACTTAAATTTAATCATCAACTCCTGCTACCCAATAGGCAATGTTCTCTCACTATTATAATGCTATTTGCCAAGTTCATAGTACACCCTTGGGCTGAATTCATCCTTAACGAAGAGACAGGAAACCAAATCTCTCACCGTCATCTCAACCGGGTGCACCATATTATTTTAAATTTAATAATTTTGTTGAACATATTGAATAATAATGAGCAAGCTTAGAAACAGTGCCAAGGATTATTTTGACCATTATGATCAACATCTGATTCAGGGGGAAAAAAAATCCTCTCACTAAATTATGTGGGTAGTTCAGAGGCTTGCTTATTCAATACATGGTGTGGGGATATTTTCCTTACGCTTGTTTATATCATTCATCAAGGGAAGGAAAAGTTGTGGATATGCTTTGGCAGAAAAAAAAACATTTTAACAAAAAAGGATTTATCCTTAGTTTCTGATTATCCATTATAATGGGAACAAAGAGGCACAGAAAACACAGAATGACAGAATAGAACTATCATTTCTATTTTGCTTAAGGAAAAAGCCAGAGAAACACGCACTCTTGTTCCACCTTTCCCAGGTTTGTTGTGCTGTCAAAAGTGGTTTAGAATGATTTAGCAAGATGGGGCAAAAGAAGGTTCTAGAGATCAGAAGCCCCTCAAATGTCTGTGTCATTTGGTTTGCTCAGCTGTTTCACATCTATGACAATGAAGGCTTCTTTCCCCCTTTGCCATGCTAGGATCCAAGAGGACCACGACATACTGGAACTCTCACCTCTAGGGTTGTACCCTTTCAGAAGCAGTGCAGTTCCAAAGACCAGAATGCCAGGGGGAATTGAGGAACAACCTACATTGCTTTGTGTAAGAACCTGATTAACTAAGTGATCATCTCAACCATTCCCCTCTTGTTTTCACAGCTGATGGCAGAATCCTATGCATGGGGATTAAGGGTTCTGGAGTCAGACTTTCCTGGCTACTCTTTATTAGTACGATGAGTTTCAGTGTAACCTATCTATGCCTCAGCTTTCAAATCTATAAAATGGGAAAGCAATAGTTGCAAGCATTAAGAGAATATATACAATATCTATATAATCATTATGTGATTAAATGTTCCCTTCACTGAAAATTGCTGTGGAAATCAAACAGACTTCAAAAATAATGTATAATATGCCTTGGGATTAAGGTTGCAAGCTTTGGGATCACATCATTCAACAACAGACAAATCTCTGTCTGCCCCTAGGATTTCCTTTCTGAGTTGCAGGCTGGCCCATCCAGTGTCCTAATGGACATCTCTGGATCTCTCAGGCTCTGCCACCACACCTGAACTCATCATCTTCCTCCACAAAGCTGCCTCTCTTGCTCCCCAATTTTAAATGAGTAATACCACCAGAGTTCATACTTAGGCCTCATTTCCCTAAATCCTGATGTTCAACCTGTTAACAGAGAAGACCTTAACTGGCTCCCAGCATATATTTCTCCTTTCCCTCTTCTCAAAAGTCTCCATTTCCATTTAGTAAACCACATGGTTTCAGGAAAGCTGACCCGACAGCTCCAGGAGCAGACTCATGACTTAGGCCAAGTCAGTCAGAGCCTTCCATCCTCATAGCCCCATTAATTGGTTCTGAAATGTGCACGAGACCTAAGCTGGTCCAATCAGAGTGAGACTTGAGACATTTGCTGGAAATGCTGGAAGAAATATACTCTGCTTCCCAAACAGGATGTAAAAGAAGCACATAGCCTTGGAACTGCTAGAAGTCACCTTGGGAACATGAGGGTAGTCCCTTTATGCTAAAGTATATACGGCAGAAGGTAAAATCAGTTGATGGGAAGCCAATCTCAGCAGATGCAGGGGAATTGAGGAACAACCTTTTTACATTGACTTTTTTGTGTAAAGAACCACGACATACTGGAACTCTCACCTCTAGGGTTGTACCCTTTCAAGGTGATTAAAAATCCTTCAACCAATTCCCTTTCTTGTTTTCCCCCCCACAGCTGATGGCAGAATCCTATGCATGGGGATTAAGGGTTCTGGAGTCAGACTTTCCTGGCTACTCTTTATTAGTACGATGAGTTTCAGTGTAACCTATCTATGCCTCAGCTTTCAAATCTATAAAATGGGAAAGCAATAGTTGCAAGCATTAAGAGAATATATACAATATCTATATAATCATTATGTGATTAAATGTTCCCTTCACTGAAAATTGCTGTGGAAATCAAACAGACTTCAAAAATAATGTATAATATGCCTTGGGATTAAGGTTGCAAGCTTTGGGATCACATCATTCAACAACAGACAAATCTCTGTCTGCCCCTAGGATTTCCTTTCTGAGTTGCAGGCTGGCCCATCCAGTGTCCTAATGGACATCTCTGGATCTCTCAGGCTCTGCCACCACACCTGAACTCATCATCTTCCTCCACAAAGCTGCCTCTCTTGCTCCCCAATTTTAAATGAGTAATACCACCAGAGTTCATACTTAGGCCTCATTTCCCTAAATCCTGATGTTCAACCTGTTAACAGAGAAGACCTTAACTGGCTCCCAGCATATATTTCTCCTTTCCCTCTTCTCAAAAGTCTCCATTTCCATTTAGTAAACCACATGGTTTCAGGAAAGCTGACCCGACAGCTCCAGGAGCAGACTCATGACTTAGGCCAAGTCAGTCAGAGCCTTCCATCCTCATAGCCCCATTAATTGGTTCTGAAATGTGCACGAGACCTAAGCTGGTCCAATCAGAGTGAGACTTGAGACATTTGCTGGAAATGCTGGAAGAAATATACTCTGCTTCCCAAACAGGATGTAAAAGAAGCACATAGCCTTGGAACTGCTAGAAGTCACCTTGGGAACATGAGGGTAGTCCCTTTATGCTAAAGTATATACGGCAGAAGGTAAAATCAGTTGATGGGAAGCCAATCTCAGAGAGTCTTCACTGAGTTTTGCCTGAACCCAGCCCTACTTCTGCCTGCAGTTACAAAAGCCAATAAACTCGTTCTACTTTCTCAGTCAGTTTCTATTATTTGAAGTTGAAAGCATCCCAAATGATCCAATCAAAAGGTTTATCTTTTGAGATTTCCTTGGCCATCCAGTGGTTAAGGCTCTGCACTTCCAATGCAGGGTTGGCTGATAGGATCCCTTGTCAGGGAACTAAAATCTTGCATGCTGCATGGTATAGCCAAAAAAAAAAAAAAAAAAAAGTCTACTTCTTAAAAAGTTCTTGAATCTATTCACTTCTTTCTATCTCTACCCCTCTCATCTAAATTATCATTATTTTCTAACTAGATTATTGTAACAGCCTCCTAATTCATCTTCCTGCTTTTTCAGTTGTTCCCCTTCCCACTCTATTCTCCATAAGCAATTAGAGTGATCTTTTAAAAAATTCAAATGAGATTAAATCACTTCCCTGCTTAAAGTCCTTTAATAACTTGTTACTGAGATCAGGATAAAGTCCATTCCCTAGCAAAATCAACTAGATCCATGTGATTTGGTCCCTAAACTTCCTAAACATCTTCATCTTACATCAGTCTCCCTGGGTGTCACAGTCCAGGCACAATAGCATTACTGCAGCTCCTTGAAGATGCAGCATGCTCTTTTCTGCCTTAGGTCTTTCGTACATGCCTTTCCATCTGCCTAGGACAGACTTTTCCAGCCTATGACTATGAATCGCCCCAAACACTCTCCTGCTTATATCGCCCTTTGCATCTCAAAGGTGTTCCTCACAGAAGCCTACAATTCCCCTACATCACGTTTCCATTCTCCTCTGTCTCTCCTTCATAGTGTGCCCACACTCCTATTTACTTATTTAACTGGTTTTTCTATGTGTTTCCTTCAAAGGTATATCATCACCATCCACCCCAAATAGGCCTGGAACATAGCAGGTACTCAATAAACACATTAACAAAATAATTCTATATCACTATTTAGCATTATAACCCCAAGCAACCTATTTAACCTCCTTGAACGTCTGTTTCTTCATGTTTAAAAGGTGCAAAATTCCACGTGAGAAGCCCTTGGGAAAACTTTGAGTTTTGGGCCTGAATCCCAGCCCCCTACTTCTGCCTGCAGTTACAAAAGCCAATAAACTCGTTCTACTTTCTCAGTCAGTTTCTATTATTTGAAGTTGAAAGCATCCCAAATGATCCAATCAAAAGGTTTATCTTTTGAGATTTCCTTGGCCATCCAGTGGTTAAGGCTCTGCACTTCCAATGCAGGGTTGGCTGATAGGATCCCTTGTCAGGGAACTAAAATCTTGCATGCTGCATGGTATAGCCAAAAAAAAAAAAAAAAAAAAGTCTACTTCTTAAAAAGTTCTTGAATCTATTCACTTCTTTCTATCTCTACCCCTCTCATCTAAATTATCATTATTTTCTAACTAGATTATTGTAACAGCCTCCTAATTCATCTTCCTGCTTTTTCAGTTGTTCCCCTTCCCACTCTATTCTCCATAAGCAATTAGAGTGATCTTTTAAAAAATTCAAATGAGATTAAATCACTTCCCTGCTTAAAGTCCTTTAATAACTTGTTACTGAGATCAGGATAAAGTCCATTCCCTAGCAAAATCAACTAGATCCATGTGATTTGGTCCCTAAACTTCCTAAACATCTTCATCTTACATCAGTCTCCCTGGGTGTCACAGTCCAGGCACAATAGCATTACTGCAGCTCCTTGAAGATGCAGCATGCTCTTTTCTGCCTTAGGTCTTTCGTACATGCCTTTCCATCTGCCTAGGACAGACTTTTCCAGCCTATGACTATGAATCGCCCCAAACACTCTCCTGCTTATATCGCCCTTTGCATCTCAAAGGTGTTCCTCACAGAAGCCTACAATTCCCCTACATCACGTTTCCATTCTCCTCTGTCTCTCCTTCATAGTGTGCCCACACTCCTATTTACTTATTTAACTGGTTTTTCTATGTGTTTCCTTCAAAGGTATATCATCACCATCCACCCCAAATAGGCCTGGAACATAGCAGGTACTCAATAAACACATTAACAAAATAATTCTATATCACTATTTAGCATTATAACCCCAAGCAACCTATTTAACCTCCTTGAACGTCTGTTTCTTCATGTTTAAAAGGTGCAAATGATAATATCCACGTGAGAAAGCTGTTTAAATTTGGGCACATAGCAAACGTTTCTTAAGTTTCTGGTAAGTAGTATATCCCAAGTCAAGGATCTCTCTAGATCTCAAGAGGTGAAAAAGAAGCCTAGGAATCATGTGCTTTATAGTCTACACTTCCAATAAAACTACAGTGAGAGGGTGCACATCCACTGTGAGAGGCTTCTTGAAAAGGCCCTGAAGACAACCATGCTATTCAAAGGAGCTGAAAGAAGGGACTTACCTGGTGGTCCAGTGGTTAAGACTCCACATTCCCAATGTGGAGGCCCAGGGTTCAATTCATGGTCAGGAAACTAGATCCCACACATGACAACAAAGACCTGGGGCAGTCATATTTAAAAAAAGACTTGAAAGAATTCCTAAACAAAATGCTAGGTAAAAACTTCAGAAGGAACTAATTGGCAAACTGTCTTGCTTACATTTCCAAATAAATGGCAAGAATGACTAGTTTCTGTTCTCTATGACATGGCCTTAAAACGTGAAGGCTCAATTTCAGCCCTGAGCAATGACTATCCAATTTTCAAGTCACCATTAAATATACCACGGATCCTCCCCATGCAATCAGTTGTATGCTTGAACTCTTGCCTCATACTGAGCACTGCATTAAGAAATGTATCTACATTGTCTTCTTTCATCTAATCCTAAACTCTATATAATAGGTCTTATGATTTACAATTTGTACATGAGAAAACTGAGGCCTCATTTCTCTGAATTCAGCACTAAATCTTTCTTCATTGCATTTCTGACTTGTGATTGGATTTCACTTTCTTATTCTCTTATCATCCTCACCAGATTGTAAGTTCCTTGAGGGCCATGTGTTTGCACCCTTGGGACTTGTTTCATTTTGGCCATGTTTAACTTGGATGCTTATTTCTGCTTATCATGCAATCCCCCCCTTTTTCTCTCCTTCCCATAGTGTGCCCACACTCCTATTTACTTATTTAACTGGTTTTTCTATGTGTTTCCTTCAAAGGTATATCATCACCATCCACCCCAAATAGGCCTGGAACATAGCAGGTACTCAATAAACACATTAACAAAATAATTCTATATCACTATTTAGCATTATAACCCCAAGCAACCTATTTAACCTCCTTGAACGTCTGTTTCTTCATGTTTAAAAGGTGCAAATGATAATATCCACGTGAGAAAGCTGTTTAAATTTGGGCACATAGCAAACGTTTCTTAAGTTTCTGGTAAGTAGTATATCCCAAGTCAAGGATCTCTCTAGATCTCAAGAGGTGAAAAAGAAGCCTAGGAATCATGTGCTTTATAGTCTACACTTCCAATAAAACTACAGTGAGAGGGTGCACATCCACTGTGAGAGGCTTCTTGAAAAGGCCCTGAAGACAACCATGCTATTCAAAGGAGCTGAAAGAAGGGACTTACCTGGTGGTCCAGTGGTTAAGACTCCACATTCCCAATGTGGAGGCCCAGGGTTCAATTCATGGTCAGGAAACTAGATCCCACACATGACAACAAAGACCTGGGGCAGTCATATTTAAAAAAAGACTTGAAAGAATTCCTAAACAAAATGCTAGGTAAAAACTTCAGAAGGAACTAATTGGCAAACTGTCTTGCTTACATTTCCAAATAAATGGCAAGAATGACTAGTTTCTGTTCTCTATGACATGGCCTTAAAACGTGAAGGCTCAATTTCAGCCCTGAGCAATGACTATCCAATTTTCAAGTCACCATTAAATATACCACGGATCCTCCCCATGCAATCAGTTGTATGCTTGAACTCTTGCCTCATACTGAGCACTGCATTAAGAAATGTATCTACATTGTCTTCTTTCATCTAATCCTAAACTCTATATAATAGGTCTTATGATTTACAATTTGTACATGAGAAAACTGAGGCCTCATTTCTCTCTGAATTCAGCACTAAATCTTTCTTCATTGCATTTCTGACTTGTGATTGGATTTTTCACTTTCTTATTCTCTTATCATCCTCACCAGATTGTAAGTTCCTTGAGGGCAGACACCTTATGTGTTTGCACCCTTTTTGCAAGAGCCCAGATTAGTTTCTGTAGCATGTTTGTCATTTATGGTTCAATCCTTATTTGTTGGATAAACAAGTGAATGGATGCTTATTTGATGAAGCAAAGAGGATAATTTGGTGCTTGAAATATAACAATACAAAGTCAAACTAAACATGCAAACAGAATCAGCCCACTTGGTATTTCAATATCTGGGAACTGACGGGAAACATGCCAACAGTCCATTAAAGAGTCGGCATTGAGTGTATACAGACCTGCTTTCCCTCTAGTCCTAAACGAACGGCTGTTTTGATGTCTGCAGAGCATGCTCTATGGAACCACAGGGCCCTCATTCATATTAGAAGTGAGAGTGAGTTCTAAACTCAACTTGGATGGGAAAAACATGTTCTTTTCACTTAATGATATAATATTTTATCAGCTACATAAAGAAATGAAATATATGTGTTCATTTGCTATTTGAGGGGCTTTTTTGACGTGTATGCAGGAGCTATGTCAGCCACTAACTGGTGATCCTTGCTTGACACTCTTTCCCAAGAGCATTGCATAGATAAACATGCTCTATTTGAACAAGACCAATGACAGCAAAATTGCTTGCTTGTCTCTAAAAAGACTCTAATAATGTGCACCAAGGGAGCAGCTCATGGTCTGACCGAATTTTTTCCTCCAGTGTAAACCATAAAATCCATTTCAATAGCCAGAACAGAGGAGTTTAAAGTGCATCCCTAGTTAATTATATCCAAAGATTAATAATAAAATCAACTATTAAATTTTAGAACTTCCTCTTTAAAGTATTAAATATTTGGCAACTGCATTGCAGTTAAATTTCTCTCCCAACAATACTTCCCCTGGCTTGGCTGGCCTATGCAAAGAATACTTATGGGAACTCTTTCAGTGTGCTAGACAGAGAATGTATTTTTCCTGTGAAGAGATATTTCGGATAAACCCTTTGTTTCTGTCAGATGTATGTGGCTGGTTAAGTGACCAATAGCTCAACAGGAACATTCACTTCATAAGAGGATATAACTTAGTCACAAATCCTCTATAATAATTGACAGGGCATGACAAAAAACATTGTTAAACCTAAGCCAAAAGGTTGTCTGAGCCTTAATCCAAGGTATTTGGGGCCTTGACTCAGTTGCCTCAGCAGGTTTCAAGATTAGGGCAGACACCTTATGTGTTTGCACCCTTTTTGCAAGAGCCCAGATTAGTTTCTGTAGCATGTTTGTCATTTATGGTTCAATCCTTATTTGTTGGATAAACAAGTGAATGGATGCTTATTTGATGAAGCAAAGAGGATAATTTGGTGCTTGAAATATAACAATACAAAGTCAAACTAAACATGCAAACAGAATCAGCCCACTTGGTATTTCAATATCTGGGAACTGACGGGAAACATGCCAACAGTCCATTAAAGAGTCGGCATTGAGTGTATACAGACCTGCTTTCCCTCTAGTCCTAAACGAACGGCTGTTTTGATGTCTGCAGAGCATGCTCTATGGAACCACAGGGCCCTCATTCATATTAGAAGTGAGAGTGAGTTCTAAACTCAACTTGGATGGGAAAAACATGTTCTTTTCACTTAATGATATAATATTTTATCAGCTACATAAAGAAATGAAATATATGTGTTCATTTGCTATTTGAGGGGCTTTTTTGACGTGTATGCAGGAGCTATGTCAGCCACTAACTGGTGATCCTTGCTTGACACTCTTTCCCAAGAGCATTGCATAGATAAACATGCTCTATTTGAACAAGACCAATGACAGCAAAATTGCTTGCTTGTCTCTAAAAAGACTCTAATAATGTGCACCAAGGGAGCAGCTCATGGTCTGACCGAATTTTTTCCTCCAGTGTAAACCATAAAATCCATTTCAATAGCCAGAACAGAGGAGTTTAAAGTGCATCCCTAGTTAATTATATCCAAAGATTAATAATAAAATCAACTATTAAATTTTAGAACTTCCTCTTTAAAGTATTAAATATTTGGCAACTGCATTGCAGTTAAATTTCTCTCCCAACAATACTTCCCCTGGCTTGGCTGGCCTATGCAAAGAATACTTATGGGAACTCTTTCAGTGTGCTAGACAGAGAATGTATTTTTCC
Source organism: Tragulus kanchil (assembly GCA_022376925.1). Lineage (NCBI taxonomy): Eukaryota > Metazoa > Chordata > Mammalia > Artiodactyla > Tragulidae > Tragulus > Tragulus kanchil. The sequence goes on from JAIOJX010000032.1 coordinate 53,908,565, forward strand.
TGTGAAGAGATATTTCGGATAAACCCTTTGTTTCTGTCAGATGTATGTGGCTGGTTAAGTGACCAATAGCTCAACAGGAACATTCACTTCATAAGAGGATATAACTTAGTCACAAATCCTCTATAATAATTGACAGGGCATGACAAAAAACATTGTTAAACCTAAGCCAAAAGGTTGTCTGAGCCTTAATCCAAGGTATTTGGGGCCTTGACTCAGTTGCCTCAGCAGGTTTCAAGATTCAGGCATTTTCTGGCTTTTAAAACTTGGCCCTTGATAATGTCAGTCCACCCCAATGGGGAAGACACTTGCTGCTGGCTGAAGCACGTGTCTGCACTAGCCTGGGATGAAAGAACCGGTTCTGTGGAAATCATCCAGGAAGCAGTGGCTTTGGCTTCTAGCACACAGTTTGATGAGGAAGCTAGGATTCTGATCCCTTTGGTAACTTCACTCTCAGATATAAGAAGGATTAAGCAGCTCCGTGGAAGAGAGTTCAGAACTTGATCTTTCGAGGCCGAAGGCAGTGGTTGTTGACATTCTTGTAGGTCCATGCCATTTGCTTCCTTCACTTTCCCAACAGAAAAGCTGACTGTCTCTGTGAATAACGTGGAGAGTGAGCATTCCTTCCGAAAGAGGCCCTAGAATATGTAGACCACATTAAAGTCAGCCTTCTAGCATCTTAAGAAACCTGGAGGAGGCTGGAAAACTGAGTGCTGTCTTTAAGGACAGAGATTACATTCTGGGGACATCCTGCTGGGCTGCTTTAGACTCTAGCTGTATCTGCAAGCTCTCTGAATTGTGGACCAGATAATGGACTTAACTTACATCACAGGAAGCCCACCTGGAAATAACAGAAGCGAACAGCAAACAAAAGCCTCCAAAACAGGGGGAAACAGGTGCCATGGGTAGGATCCTCACAGTGGACACCTGTCCTGTGGCCTCACTTGCCTGCCCCTCCAAGGCCAGATGCAAACACACGTCAGAGCACATCCATGGGAGAAACAAGGTGGCCTTCAGCCCAATAGCCCCTGTAGGGAGAAGGGGACAGGTACTGCTGCACCCTCCCAGATACTAGACGCAGTGTTTAAGGGTATTTCCAGAGGCAGAGAGCGAAAGCGGACAGCCCTTTGTAGGGCTTCACTCCGGAGCCAGATGTTCAATCTAAACAAAATCTAAAAGGGACTCATGGTTTTAATTAGTCTCTTGTTTTACAAAGAAAGTAAGTTAATGAGATACTGTTACACCAGGACAATTTTTTGAAAAAAGAAAGGAAAGGAATTTGGCCTTAATGTCTCAGCTTAAATTCTCAATTAAAAATTTGCTAAGAGCACATCTTCCTAGTGATGGTGCTAGTGATAAAGAATGTGCCTGCTAATGCAGGAGACATAAGAGATGAGTGTTAGATCCTTGAGTTGAGGAGATCCCCTGGAGTAGGAAATGGCAAACCACTCTAGTATTCTTGCCTGGGAAATCCCATGGACAGAGGAGCCTGGTGGGCTATAGTCCATGGGGGTCACAAAGAGTCAGGCATGACTGAGTGCGCACACACACACACACACAAACAAGAGCATAACAGATGTTCAGTGTGAAAATATAATGACAAATAAGATGTAAGTAGTTGCGATGATAAGACAGTGGAGAGATTCTCATATTCACAAATAAATGCCATTCAGTTGTGACTGGTACAATAACAGGGATAGATACAGGTAGGGCAATTAGAAGAGAGTGGCACTTCAATTTAGGAGCTCATGAAGGTTTTACTGAGGAGGAGTCATTGAAACTGACTTTGAGGCATTCCCTGGTAGTCCAGTGGATAAGAATTCACCTGGCAACTCAGGGAACACAGGTTTAATCCCTGGTCTGGGGAGATTCCACACGCTGTGGGGCAACTAAGTCCAACTAATGACTACTAACAACTACTGAGCCCACATGCTGCAACTACTGAAACCCACTTGCCCTAGAGCCTGTGCTCTGCAATAAGAAAAGACCCTACAACAAGAGAAGGCCCCACAACAATAAGCCTGGGCACCATAACTAGAGAGTAGTCCCCACATGCTGCCACTAGAGAAAGCCCGTGCACAACAAAGACCCAACACAACGAAAAAATAAACAAAAATTAAAAAATAAACCAACCTTGACAGGATATGTAGCCATTTACCAGGTGGACACAGGATAGGGTAGACAGTGTTCCACGAAGAAATAACTCAGACAATGTCTAGTGTAATCAGGCGATCATGGACCCAGAAGCAGTTCAATCTGGGTGGACTGAGTCTGAGGGCACCTGTCAATGTGTACCTGCACACGTGGGGTTTTCTGTGAGATGCCAGATTTGGAAAGGGAAAGGCTGAAGGAGTTGGATCATGAAAAAGATCCTGTATTCCAAACTAAGTAGTTTGGACTTGATTCTATAAGTAGCATGGTGTCATGAAATATTTTAAATGCTATAAATCAAACTGGGCTGTAGATAGATCATTAGGAAAACAGCAAGCTAACACATGGGTTGCCAGGCACCAAACCTGGATGAACAGGCCCACTGAGAAGCTATATATTCATTCATCCACATATTTATTGAGCACCAGTGATGCACCAAGCACCTTGCAGAGGCACCTGTGATTACACTGGTGTTGGGGATTAAGGTAAGAAAGACTTGGAGCATGTCCAGAACTTCCTGCATGAACAGTAGGAGGTGAAAAATGTAGTATGCCTAGGTGATTTTGGTTCTCTTTCTATATCCTGTTTGGGTCCAGAGGCAAGTTCTTCCCCATCTGCCCTCATCCTCATCCTCATCATATAACAAACTTGCTCTCGGGAAGTCTAATTAATAAGCCCTATGACTTCTCCCAGGAGCATACGTCTTGAAGCAGTAATCAGAAGTCTTGAGACACTGGACTAAGTCCAAGTGGATAAGAATCCCCTAATGGACGTTTAATCCCTGGTCTGGGGAGATTCCACACGCTGTGGGGCAACTAAGTCCAACTAATGACTACTAACAACTACTGAGCCCACATGCTGCAACTACTGAAACCCACTTGCCCTAGAGCCTGTGCTCTGCAATAAGAAAAGACCCTACAACAAGAGAAGGCCCCACAACAATAAGCCTGGGCACCATAACTAGAGAGTAGTCCCCACATGCTGCCACTAGAGAAAGCCCGTGCACAACAAAGACCCAACACAACGAAAAAATAAACAAAAATTAAAAAATAAACCAACCTTGACAGGATATGTAGCCATTTACCAGGTGGACACAGGATAGGGTAGACAGTGTTCCACGAAGAAATAACTCAGACAATGTCTAGTGTAATCAGGCGATCATGGACCCAGAAGCAGTTCAATCTGGGTGGACTGAGTCTGAGGGCACCTGTCAATGTGTACCTGCACACGTGGGGTTTTCTGTGAGATGCCAGATTTGGAAAGGGAAAGGCTGAAGGAGTTGGATCATGAAAAAGATCCTGTATTCCAAACTAAGTAGTTTGGACTTGATTCTATAAGTAGCATGGTGTCATGAAATATTTTAAATGCTATAAATCAAACTGGGCTGTAGATAGATCATTAGGAAAACAGCAAGCTAACACATGGGTTGCCAGGCACCAAACCTGGATGAACAGGCCCACTGAGAAGCTATATATTCATTCATCCACATATTTATTGAGCACCAGTGATGCACCAAGCACCTTGCAGAGGCACCTGTGATTACACTGGTGTTGGGGATTAAGGTAAGAAAGACTTGGAGCATGTCCAGAACTTCCTGCATGAACAGTAGGAGGTGAAAAATGTAGTATGCCTAGGTGATTTTGGTTCTCTTTCTATATCCTGTTTGGGTCCAGAGGCAAGTTCTTCCCCATCTGCCCTCATCCTCATCCTCATCATATAACAAACTTGCTCTCGGGAAGTCTAATTAATAAGCCCTATGACTTCTCCCAGGAGCATACGTCTTGAAGCAGTAATCAGAAGTCTTGAGACACTGGAAGGAAGTCATGATGGCACATTTCCAGGAACTGGGTAGGAAGGTACTTTTTATCAGAATCCCTGCCATTAAGAGGGCATCCTGCGCTTCCCTGGTGGTCCAATGGGTGGAAAGTCTGCCTTGCAGTGCAAGGTGCACCGATTCGATCCCTGGCCTGGGAAGATCTCACATGCTCTGGACTGGCTGGTCCAGTGTGTCCAATTACGAGCCAGCGCTCTGGAGCACGTGTACACAGAGCTGATGTTCTGCAATGGGAGAGGCCACTGCAATGGGAGGCCCATAAAAGCCAAAGAATAAAGATGGATGAAAATAGGGCTTCCCCTGGTGGTTCAGTGGGTAAGGACACCGCCTTGCAGTGCAAGGGGCGCCGGTTCGATCCCTGGCCTGGGAAGATCCCACGTGCCACAGAGCGGCTGGACTGATGTGTCCAATTACCGAGCCGGAGCTCTGCGTCAACAGAGGCCACTGCGAAGGGAGGCCCACAGGAGCCAAAGAACAAAGATGGATGAAAATAGATAAATGAGAGACCAATAGAAATGGCCCGCCCGTCCCTCTCCCTCCCCACCCCACCCCCAAAAGATAAATAAATAAAAAATAAATGTTTAAAAAAAAAGATGGATGAAAATAAATAAATAAATAAAGGAGGCCAAAATGAAAACAAACAAACAAAAGTAGGGCATCTTCTCTATGCCTCAGGACAATGTTGGGTCCCAGGCAAAGCAGAAAATAATTAGCCTGATGCCCCTCACTTCCTGGGTGCAGTCTCCCAGGTTCCAGACTTCCTCTCTCTTGCCCCAAGTACCCAGTGTGCACACACTCATACACACACAGTAGTCATGCAGGGGTCTTATCCTAAGAAAAAGACTTTTCCATCACAAGATTAAACATCTCTGCCAGGAAGGACAATTTACTTCATGAAGGCACAGTCTGGAAACCTTTCAACTGTCTCATTATAGAGGTAGATCCATGCTACTTGCTGAGATGGCAAATTGCTCTTCCTGGAGTGAAAATGACCTTAGGATTTGAAGAGTCCTTCCTCTCTACCCCCAAATCTCTCCTTGTCCTCTCCCACCTTTCTCCTCCCCACCACTCTCTCAGCTTCTCCCAGATATAAGCCCTTTCTTCACCTGTGTTCTAAATATCTATAGGGACTGACATTTACACCTTCAGGAATTTCTTTTTAATTTTTTTCTTTCATTCACTTTCTTATTCTCTTTTTCAGTCTTTCTTTTCTCTCTTGCTTTGGTGTTCCAGTTCTTGCTCTCCATGGATCCTTCCCTTCTATCTGCACCTTTTGCCTTCCTTTCAAACCTGGCATCCCCTCAAGTTCCTATCGCATCAGCTGTGTTCTGTCCCTTACCTCCCGTATCTTCTCTATGACCTCCATGCAATCCTGATCTGACCCAATGACTATCCTCACCAACCCCAGCTGTCCTGAAACTGCTTCTTTCAAGGCTGCTGCTGACCTTCCTCTTGCCGGATTCAACTACAGCTCCCCATGGTCTCTTGTAGGTGAGAACAGAATGCAGTTTAAGACACTGGGAATTTTCCATCTTACCATATTAACCAGATAGGTAATATCTGTAAAGCACTTAATGGCTCATACCTATTCTGTCATCTGAAAAATGGGCACAATAATGATCCCAAATCTTTTTATAATGCTAGATAAAATGAGAGGTAAATGGGCTTTGTAAACTATACACTACACTTCAGCTATCAGTCGTTATAATAGTCATGCTTGCTTTGTCTAGTAACTGACTTTGCTGACCACTACCACTCAGTCCTTCTTGAAGTTCTCCCAGCCTGAGCTTCCACTGAACAACCCTTCATTTCCTGACCTCTGACCCTCCTTCTTTGACTCCTTCATCTCTTTCCCAACAGGCCACTAAAAGCAACAATACCATCCATTTTGTCCCCAGTCTGTCTCTGCATTCTCATCTTCTCCCATAACTTTGACTGTCCCTTACATACAGATCTTCAGCTCTACCCTAATATCTCTCTAGAAATCTTGACTTGAACTGACCAACCCCAAATGACAAAAACTGAACCATTTTCTTACTGGCTTCTCTGTTTCTCTTGAAATTACCATCATGATTCTGCATATATATCTGCCAAGATTGGAGATCAAACATTTATGTCCTCTGGGTTTCTTCTAAGTTTAAGTAGTGAAATAGACAGTCGACACCTGGATCTATTGTTGTATATTCAATAACTCCCAAACTGAAGGTTTCATTCAATAATTAGTTCAGTTCTGTGTATTGTTCTGCTGGTCTCAGATGAACTCATATGTGTCTATAATCATCTACTGGTTAGCTAGGCCACTTGACTTCTGGGGTTGGCTGACTCTTAGTAGTGGAAAGGGAGGTACTAAGCCACATGTCTGTCACAGTCTAGCTGGCTAGTCTGGGCTCATTCACAGGGCTGCTCAGGTTTCCAAATGCTGCCAGAGAGCGAGCTCTGGTACCCAAGCATTTTTTAAGTCTCTGTCTGTCACATGTTTGCTACTGCCTCATTGGGCAAAGCATATCACACAACCGAACTCATAATCAACAAGCACAGTCACACTGGGCATCTAATGCAGACACATTTCAATTTCTTTGGCTCTCGATGGAAAACTTCCTACACAGAGAATTCACCAGGAAGCTCCATTAAAGGTCTCTGTGTGCACGCATGCCAAACTGCTTCAGTCTTGTATGACTCTGTGGCTCTGTGGACTGTAGCCCACCCTGCTACCTCATCCTATTCTGCCAAAGGGCCAATAAAAAAGCTAGATAAAATGAGAGGTAAATGGGCTTTGTAAACTATACACTACACTTCAGCTATCAGTCGTTATAATAGTCATGCTTGCTTTGTCTAGTAACTGACTTTGCTGACCACTACCACTCAGTCCTTCTTGAAGTTCTCCCAGCCTGAGCTTCCACTGAACAACCCTTCATTTCCTGACCTCTGACCCTCCTTCTTTGACTCCTTCATCTCTTTCCCAACAGGCCACTAAAAGCAACAATACCATCCATTTTGTCCCCAGTCTGTCTCTGCATTCTCATCTTCTCCCATAACTTTGACTGTCCCTTACATACAGATCTTCAGCTCTACCCTAATATCTCTCTAGAAATCTTGACTTGAACTGACCAACCCCAAATGACAAAAACTGAACCATTTTCTTACTGGCTTCTCTGTTTCTCTTGAAATTACCATCATGATTCTGCATATATATCTGCCAAGATTGGAGATCAAACATTTATGTCCTCTGGGTTTCTTCTAAGTTTAAGTAGTGAAATAGACAGTCGACACCTGGATCTATTGTTGTATATTCAATAACTCCCAAACTGAAGGTTTCATTCAATAATTAGTTCAGTTCTGTGTATTGTTCTGCTGGTCTCAGATGAACTCATATGTGTCTATAATCATCTACTGGTTAGCTAGGCCACTTGACTTCTGGGGTTGGCTGACTCTTAGTAGTGGAAAGGGAGGTACTAAGCCACATGTCTGTCACAGTCTAGCTGGCTAGTCTGGGCTCATTCACAGGGCTGCTCAGGTTTCCAAATGCTGCCAGAGAGCGAGCTCTGGTACCCAAGCATTTTTTAAGTCTCTGTCTGTCACATGTTTGCTACTGCCTCATTGGGCAAAGCATATCACACAACCGAACTCATAATCAACAAGCACAGTCACACTGGGCATCTAATGCAGACACATTTCAATTTCTTTGGCTCTCGATGGAAAACTTCCTACACAGAGAATTCACCAGGAAGCTCCATTAAAGGTCTCTGTGTGCACGCATGCCAAACTGCTTCAGTCTTGTATGACTCTGTGGCTCTGTGGACTGTAGCCCACCCTGCTCCTCTGTCCATAGGATTCTCCAGCCAAGAATAATGGAGTGGATTGCCATTTCCTCCTCCAGAGGATCTTCCCAATCCAGGGACTGAACCTGTCCTAGTCTCTTGCGTTGGCAGGCAGGCTCTTTACCACTAGTGCCACCTGGAAAGCCCATTAAAGGTTTCTCTCTGTAATCACATAGATGGTTAAAAAATTTTAAAAAGTCTGTGTGTTAAGTGCTCAGTTGTGTCCAACTCTTTGCAACTCCATGAACTACAGCCCACCAGGCTCCTCTGTCCATGGGATTTCTCAGGCAAGAATACTGCAGTGGGTTGCCATTTCCTTCTCCAGGGGATCTTCCTGACCCAGGGAAGAAACCCGGGTTTTCCACACTGCTGGCAGTACCCCTAGAGTCTCCAAGCAAGCCTTAATAGTCTCTAATGAATGCTAATTCAGTCCATGTTCACTCATCCCCTTCTGAAATCTTTGTTCAAGTCGTATCACTGCTTGCTAGATGTTCCAATTGTCTAAAAGTCACTTCCTGGCTTTCCCTCATTGCATGTTATTAAATCCTAATACCCCACAAATTAGAGAGAAGACCTGAGGGGCTACAGCCAGGCCTCTCATCAAAGGCATCTCATCCCCAAACATGAAGGCTCAACCCAGGGCTGAACCCACTCCAAGTAGGCAGAGTCCCAAGGTTACTTCAAAAGCCATGCAGACATGACTAGCTAAGGCCTGAGCCAAGCCACAGCACACAGATAAGTTACACATTTAGACTGTTTTGTCTATGTTCCCTGAGGGTCATACTGTGTAAAGGCTGGGCCTTGGAGAAGAGTGGGCAAGGTCTGCCTTGCACACAGGAGAAGAGGATACAGTCCCTGACCAAGACATCCCATCACTGTGGTGCCACTGACGACCTCCATGGGCACTGTGAGATGAGAATGCTCTTGATAATCGACCAGAGCTGTCAAGGTAGGCCTCAGGAGAAATGAAAGCCTTGAAATAATTTTTCAGAGAAGAGAAGTTTCCAGGTGAAACAAGAGCATAAAAGGAGAGGTAAGAATAGAGAACAGTAAGCTTGGTTTGACTGGAATAAATGGCACCATTGGCAAGCAAGGGCAGGAGATAGGCTGCATAAATAATATGGACCAGATATAGATGCTATGCCTGCCTGCATTACAGAGTCTTAGTTTAATAAGGAATCTTCTTATGTCGAGAGAGAGATGAAAGTGCTCTGTGAGGAAGATTAAGTTGGTGATAATGAATTACAAGATACTGAATTAAAGAAGAAATGAAAGCAGGAATATTAGGAAACTATTAGAGCAATCTAGAAGTAGTCCAGAGAAGTGAGGACAAAGACCAGAAAGAAGAAAGGGCAGAGCCCAGGGAAATTATAGATGATTCAAACATCTACTTCATATTAAGCCACAGACATCCCAGAGTTCAATCTTGGGGCAAACTCTCTATCTCTTGTGGGCTGTGGAGCAACTTTCCAAGAGGGTAATTATATTAGAATGGAAAACCAAGACAGATTAAGAATTTGGGGATTTCTTTCCCTGATTTCACTTTTTGGGAGAAAATTCTTAATCTCTCCCATGTTGCATGTATAAATGTCGCCCAAGATTATTATGGGGTGCAGATGAAAATGTTTTTTGATACCTAATCTTGTAGTCAATCAAGATATGGCACTACGTTATATGTTCCACCTCAGCCTAACAAATTACCTCCCTCTGTGTTCATCACAACCCTGTAAAGTTCGTATTATTTCTATTTTACAATCAAAGGAACTCTGGAAGGTTGAGCATCTTCCTAAGATCACTCATTTAAAAAAGAGAGCAGAAATCTGAATTCAGGTCTTTCAACTTCAAAGCCCATGCTCTTTCCCCACCTCACTGAATTCTCAGTCCAACACTGCAAAGCAGAGGTTTGTTCTTTCCTTATGTGGGCCAAGTTACTTCAAAAGCCATGCAGACATGACTAGCTAAGGCCTGAGCCAAGCCACAGCACACAGATAAGTTACACATTTAGACTGTTTTGTCTATGTTCCCTGAGGGTCATACTGTGTAAAGGCTGGGCCTTGGAGAAGAGTGGGCAAGGTCTGCCTTGCACACAGGAGAAGAGGATACAGTCCCTGACCAAGACATCCCATCACTGTGGTGCCACTGACGACCTCCATGGGCACTGTGAGATGAGAATGCTCTTGATAATCGACCAGAGCTGTCAAGGTAGGCCTCAGGAGAAATGAAAGCCTTGAAATAATTTTTCAGAGAAGAGAAGTTTCCAGGTGAAACAAGAGCATAAAAGGAGAGGTAAGAATAGAGAACAGTAAGCTTGGTTTGACTGGAATAAATGGCACCATTGGCAAGCAAGGGCAGGAGATAGGCTGCATAAATAATATGGACCAGATATAGATGCTATGCCTGCCTGCATTACAGAGTCTTAGTTTAATAAGGAATCTTCTTATGTCGAGAGAGAGATGAAAGTGCTCTGTGAGGAAGATTAAGTTGGTGATAATGAATTACAAGATACTGAATTAAAGAAGAAATGAAAGCAGGAATATTAGGAAACTATTAGAGCAATCTAGAAGTAGTCCAGAGAAGTGAGGACAAAGACCAGAAAGAAGAAAGGGCAGAGCCCAGGGAAATTATAGATGATTCAAACATCTACTTCATATTAAGCCACAGACATCCCAGAGTTCAATCTTGGGGCAAACTCTCTATCTCTTGTGGGCTGTGGAGCAACTTTCCAAGAGGGTAATTATATTAGAATGGAAAACCAAGACAGATTAAGAATTTGGGGATTTCTTTCCCTGATTTCACTTTTTGGGAGAAAATTCTTAATCTCTCCCATGTTGCATGTATAAATGTCGCCCAAGATTATTATGGGGTGCAGATGAAAATGTTTTTTGATACCTAATCTTGTAGTCAATCAAGATATGGCACTACGTTATATGTTCCACCTCAGCCTAACAAATTACCTCCCTCTGTGTTCATCACAACCCTGTAAAGTTCGTATTATTTCTATTTTACAATCAAAGGAACTCTGGAAGGTTGAGCATCTTCCTAAGATCACTCATTTAAAAAAGAGAGCAGAAATCTGAATTCAGGTCTTTCAACTTCAAAGCCCATGCTCTTTCCCCCACCTCACTGAATTCTCAGTCCAACACTGCAAAGCAGAGGTTTGTTCTCTTTAAAGAATCAGAATTAAAGGGTCAGAATTTTAGGTGTTTGTTCTTTTTAAAGGATTGGAATTTTAGGACATAGGCTGATGAGTCTTGACATTTCCTTAATGTAACAAGTTAAGTTTTTATTTAAGAGAGAACTTCTTGCAATTTTCTTCCACCGATGGGCTAGACAGATAATAAAAATGATAGCAAAGTTTATTAAAATTTATACAGAGACTATCACAGACTGGAATAACTACAAAGTGAATTCTTTAAGCAGCAATAAAAAGGTGGTGAAATAACACAATATGAAAGAAAACTCTCCTTCAGCTTCAGATGCCTAAATATGCTATCAAATGACTGCTCAATTCTCAAATGCCAGTACTTTCTGATTCCTCTAGAACCTAGTCTTAATGCAAAATATCAAAGTCAGCGGGACAGTAGGTGTCCCAAAATGTCTTAATTCAGAGAATTAGTGTTAACTGAGCCTGATTAGCTCCATTTATCTCTAATTAATTACCCTTATCTAATTAGACACTTTGTTTCCGGTAGACATGGAGTCAAGTAGACTAGATTATTAGTGTAGTCATTGTGCCTTTACAAAATCCTGAAATTAATGAAACGTGCAAAAGAATCTGCAGTTCTAATTGCACAGGTGTTGCCTTATGGCAAAGCTTTATCATCTGATTACACCAAGGGGTTATTAGTGACTTTTTATATAGAGGATGAGCCTATGAAATGTACCTTAGCAACAGCTCATTAGTTTAGGGTTGTTACTGTATTATTTATTACATTCAGCCTTCCCCATTATCTAGATTGATTCATGAACCTATATGTTTTTCCTCTCCTCTGTGCAGAAAAAAAATTAAATAAAATAGAATCATGTTGGCATCTACCTCAGCCTAACAAATTACCTCCCTCTGTGTTCATCACAACCCTGTAAAGTTCGTATTATTTCTATTTTACAATCAAAGGAACTCTGGAAGGTTGAGCATCTTCCTAAGATCACTCATTTAAAAAAGAGAGCAGAAATCTGAATTCAGGTCTTTCAACTTCAAAGCCCATGCTCTTTCCCCCACCTCACTGAATTCTCAGTCCAACACTGCAAAGCAGAGGTTTGTTCTCTTTAAAGAATCAGAATTAAAGGGTCAGAATTTTAGGTGTTTGTTCTTTTTAAAGGATTGGAATTTTAGGACATAGGCTGATGAGTCTTGACATTTCCTTAATGTAACAAGTTAAGTTTTTATTTAAGAGAGAACTTCTTGCAATTTTCTTCCACCGATGGGCTAGACAGATAATAAAAATGATAGCAAAGTTTATTAAAATTTATACAGAGACTATCACAGACTGGAATAACTACAAAGTGAATTCTTTAAGCAGCAATAAAAAGGTGGTGAAATAACACAATATGAAAGAAAACTCTCCTTCAGCTTCAGATGCCTAAATATGCTATCAAATGACTGCTCAATTCTCAAATGCCAGTACTTTCTGATTCCTCTAGAACCTAGTCTTAATGCAAAATATCAAAGTCAGCGGGACAGTAGGTGTCCCAAAATGTCTTAATTCAGAGAATTAGTGTTAACTGAGCCTGATTAGCTCCATTTATCTCTAATTAATTACCCTTATCTAATTAGACACTTTGTTTCCGGTAGACATGGAGTCAAGTAGACTAGATTATTAGTGTAGTCATTGTGCCTTTACAAAATCCTGAAATTAATGAAACGTGCAAAAGAATCTGCAGTTCTAATTGCACAGGTGTTGCCTTATGGCAAAGCTTTATCATCTGATTACACCAAGGGGTTATTAGTGACTTTTTATATAGAGGATGAGCCTATGAAATGTACCTTAGCAACAGCTCATTAGTTTAGGGTTGTTACTGTATTATTTATTACATTCAGCCTTCCCCATTATCTAGATTGATTCATGAACCTATATGTTTTTCCTCTCCTCTGTGCAGAAAAAAAAAAATTAAATAAAATAGAATAAACCATCATTATGAAGAGACCAGATGTGCTGTGGAAAAAAATGCAAAATGTCTTCATCAGCTACAATTTGACTCTCTAAGACAGAAAGCTCTAAAGTTAGATGAGATCACAATCAAATTTATAGGGTTATCTTTCTGTGGAAAAAGAACCAATTTAAATTACTGAGGAGTATGGAGTGATTCATATATGTGATCAAAAGAACCACGTGGCTGTCCTAATGTCTTCATGTAAGTGAACTGGCATACTAAGATATTTGAAAGAAAAAAAGCAAAATGTTTTTCCACTAAAATAATGTATATTTATTAATTTTCACTTTACATCTTTCCAAAATAAGTTGGGAGACATCTCTACAACATTTATAAAAATCCATCTCATTATACATTTTTCTCTGTTTTCCTTAAGAATAATTTGTTATAGATGGGGAAAACTGTAACAAATTATACAATCTAGCTTCACTGATAAAGCAAGAGTTCAAGGCTCACTTACAAAAATGAAAACTGCTTTTTCATGGGAAGGTTAGGTGTCTGCAAAAAAACAACTCAAACTTTTTATTTATTTTTACTCATAACCAAATGAATAAGCACTTTTTTCACAATCATAGAGTAATTAAACAGCTAAAAGTAAATCCAAACACAATCCTATTCCAATATACAAACATGTTTATTGACAAAGCTGTTTTTAATTTTCCATAAATATGTCAAATGGGTTTTAAAATTGTCCCAACAAAATTTTCTATATGACAATATTAGCTCCATTATCTAATAAAAAGACACTTTGTTTCCGGTAGACATGGAGTCAAGTAGACTAGATTATTAGTGTAGTCATTGTGCCTTTACAAAATCCTGAAATTAATGAAACGTGCAAAAGAATCTGCAGTTCTAATTGCACAGGTGTTGCCTTATGGCAAAGCTTTATCATCTGATTACACCAAGGGGTTATTAGTGACTTTTTATATAGAGGATGAGCCTATGAAATGTACCTTAGCAACAGCTCATTAGTTTAGGGTTGTTACTGTATTATTTATTACATTCAGCCTTCCCCATTATCTAGATTGATTCATGAACCTATATGTTTTTCCTCTCCTCTGTGCAGAAAAAAAAAAATTAAATAAAATAGAATAAACCATCATTATGAAGAGACCAGATGTGCTGTGGAAAAAAATGCAAAATGTCTTCATCAGCTACAATTTGACTCTCTAAGACAGAAAGCTCTAAAGTTAGATGAGATCACAATCAAATTTATAGGGTTATCTTTCTGTGGAAAAAGAACCAATTTAAATTACTGAGGAGTATGGAGTGATTCATATATGTGATCAAAAGAACCACGTGGCTGTCCTAATGTCTTCATGTAAGTGAACTGGCATACTAAGATATTTGAAAGAAAAAAAGCAAAATGTTTTTCCACTAAAATAATGTATATTTATTAATTTTCACTTTACATCTTTCCAAAATAAGTTGGGAGACATCTCTACAACATTTATAAAAATCCATCTCATTATACATTTTTCTCTGTTTTCCTTAAGAATAATTTGTTATAGATGGGGAAAACTGTAACAAATTATACAATCTAGCTTCACTGATAAAGCAAGAGTTCAAGGCTCACTTACAAAAATGAAAACTGCTTTTTCATGGGAAGGTTAGGTGTCTGCAAAAAAACAACTCAAACTTTTTATTTATTTTTACTCATAACCAAATGAATAAGCACTTTTTTCACAATCATAGAGTAATTAAACAGCTAAAAGTAAATCCAAACACAATCCTATTCCAATATACAAACATGTTTATTGACAAAGCTGTAATTCCTTTAAATTTGTCAACATAAATATGTCAAATGGGTTTTAAAATTGTTTCTCTCTCTTTTCCCCAACAAAAATTCCTCTACTGATATGAGCTATATATTGCTGTTCACTTACTGCTGAACCTAAACTAGTGAAATGATAACAGGTAAGTGTTTTTATATAGCACATGACAACTAATTTGAGTGGTAATAATGAATGTTTAATGATGCTCCTTTCAAGCATGAACATAAAACTTTTCATGTATTCCTTACCAAAATTATAACCATTAATCTAAAAATTATAGCTGCAACTGAAATAATAGCCAGGAATTATAGATCATAGCTAAGTCAGAATACTGCATAAATACTCCACATGAACACAAATACAGAGGATGCAGGAAGCATCAGCTTCCTACTTTTATTCAATCCAAATCCTTGTTTTGAAATTTATGAAAGTTGTATGATTAGCAGAGAAGATACTTGAATTCAGATGTTAAGAGGCTATCATTTCTATCAACAAGTAAGTACAATAGTCAAGATCATTTTCACTTCTCCCTAGCTCGCAGTCTCTAAACAAAAACAACATGTATATAAAAACGTGTCCCCTATATAGGTAATATATTTAGAATGCTGAATTTAGACCAAGGAAAAAGTAAACACAGTTTATCAGACTTGCATAATTTTTATACCTTAAATTTCACTTTTTATATGTAGATAATAGTCCCAATTATGTCCCTCCATCAGACTATAAGTGTGACACTGGGAAAAGGAAAAGATCTGAAAAATGTGTAGCATATTAAAACGGCCTTTTTTCACTTGATGGAAAATATCTTTGCTTCAATTTTCAAGTACTAGCATTCCTAATGTTCAATGAAGATACACATTTCTTATGCCTGCGATGTTACCAAGAAACACCTCTCCCTCCTTTCCTGTTTGAGTTTGACTCCTTGTTACAGAGAAGTTGAAAACCGGTGCCAATGTGGTCACAAATATACCATTTCACACCCAAATCCCAGGGCTCTGTATTATTTTTAATTGTTTTAAAAGATACATTGTGCTTATAAAATTCAAGAGGGTAAAAAACCCCAATAGCGTGGCTAAGAGTAGCCAAGAAAATTTGCAGTTTTTCCCAGTTATGACCCTCTTTATCAGAAATTCACATCTGGTTGAATGGTGTATCATACGGGCATCAGCTCATCAACATGATTCAGCCTCTTTAAAACTTCAGCTTACAGGCCAAGGTGGCATGTGTTGGGTCACATTCTCCAGCTGTGTACATACTGACTGAACACATTTCTGACTGAGCGGCATTCTTGAACTAAAGCCTAGGCGAGATCAAATGAGAAAAGGAATTCGAAATGCCCTTTGTAAACCATAAAATGCTTCAGAAATATAAGATAGCAGCACTTTTAGGTAATGCTGTAGGATACTAAACTCCTGAGAAAGCTTCATTTGTTCACCCAGAGGCCTTGCCATCACTCCTATACAGACACGGCATTTAGTCAGTGAAGTCTCTGTCTTTCCTGGGTTCTTTCTGGCCTTCCATTCTAGACTTCTTCTGATGGAGAAGAATTCCTATTAAAGTATTCATACCAATTACTTGTATTTTACCAGGTTTATTTTGCTATGCACATATACTTGGACACCACATACAGTATGTTAAAGAACACGTTAAGGAACATCAGAAAGTTTATGTATCGTTTTCATTTACCCTCTGTCTTATGGCCTCGTTTATCACCTCCTTGTACCAGCTCACAGCACTTCCCCAGAGTAGCTGCAGACCAAAGTCCTTAGCACCCACTGGCTCTGAGTAAATACAGAGTACAGTAGCAACATGCAAAAGTAATGAGATAGACCAAACGGACACATCATAATTTGGGAGTGGAGAAAGGGTTTCTTTTGTTTGTTTTGCTTTTTATGGGATGTTTTGCTTTTACAGGAAACACTTACTTTGGACAGTGGGAGAGAAAAAGGCGGCAGTTGGTTGGAGCCTTTTTAACACACACAGAACAGGTTAACATTGTGCTAAAACTATGTTTATGTATTAGGCTGGTTGAATAATGGGAAGGGTGGGCACCCAGAACGAAGACATGGAACCTAATGTGCTTCAATATCTTCTCCTGTTGTTTGAAAAGTTGTCTGGAGAGCAGTGCAGAGCCTCTTCTTCCTCTCGGGCCTGACGCGTCTGCTGCCGTGCTGTCCTCAGCAGCGCCGTGGGGTGGTGACTAATTGCCCCCGTAAATCACTGAGCACCACTGTGCTACTCCGTTTATTTTTCTGACAGTAATTTAGTGCTTGCTCTTTCCCACACTTGTCATTCTGTGTTTTTCCTCACATTAGAAGCCTGTAGAAAAAGGACAGTAATTAACGGTGCAATACATACTCATGGAAGCTCTTTCATCATATTGTGATAATTGTGCTCCTTGTCTGTCAAGGTAACCTCTCAGTTTCCAAGCTTCATGCAGCACTATTTGTCAACTCTAAACTGAGGACACCGTTTTGACTGGAGCCGAGCTGTTTCCAACCAGTTTTCCTATTTGTCCAAAGAGGAGGTCATTTATATTTTAGGCGATGTGTCAAAAATTTTAGCCTGATCCATACGGTAAGATGAAAGAATCATAATCAAGATACACCTGATCTCTTAGTTATTGGTGGGATCTGAGTATAGGCAGGTACGAATGTTGAGGGTACTTGGGAAGAGAAGGTGAGCATTCTAGGCAGTTTGTAGCTAGAAAAGGCTTGTTCTTTGATACCAATATCTGAGATAAGTTCAAACCGTTAAGGAACATCAAAAGAAAGTTAAAAAAATTTGTATCGTTTTCATTTACCCTCTGTCTTATGGCCTCGTTTATCACCTCCTTGTACCAGCTCACAGCACTTCCCCAGAGTAGCTGCAGACCAAAGTCCTTAGCACCCACTGGCTCTGAGTAAATACAGAGTACAGTAGCAACATGCAAAAGTAATGAGATAGACCAAACGGA